>OZ017739.1:409089614-409421372 GCA_963969285.1 Odontomyia ornata | reverse complement strand
CCAAAAATCAAAAACCAAAAACCAAAAACCAAAAACGTAAAACCAAAAACGTAAAACCAAAAACCAAAAACCAAAAACCAAAAACCAAAAACCAAAAACCAAAAACCAAAAACCAAAAACCAAAAACCAAAAACCAAAAACCAAAAACCAAAAATTAAAAACCAAAAACCAAAAACCAAAAACCAAAAACCAAAAACCAAAAACGAAAACCAAAAACCAAAAACCAAAAACCAAAAACCAAAAACCAAAAAACATAAACCAAAAACCAAAAACCAAAAACCAAAAACCAAAAACCAAAAACCAAAAACCAAAAACCAAAAACCAAATACCAAAAAACCAAAAACCAAAAACCCAAAAACCAAAAACCAGAAACCAAAAACCAAAAACCAAAAACCAAAAACAATAAACAAAAAACAAAAAACCAAAAACCAAAAACCAAAAACCAAAAACCAAAAACCAAAAACCAAAAACCAAAAACCAAAAACCAAAAACCAAAAACCAAAAACCAAAAACCAAAAACCAAAAACCAAAAACCAAAAACCAAAAACCAAAAACCAAAAACCAAAAACCAAAAACCAAAAACCAAAAACCAAAAACCAAAAACCAAAAACCAAAAACCAAAAACCAAAAACCAAAAACCAAAAACCAAAAACCAAAAACCAAAAACCAAAAACCAAAAACCAAAAACCAAAAACCAAAAACCAAAAACCAAAAACCAAAAACCAAAAACCAAAAACCAAAAACCAAAAACCAAAAACCAAAAACCAAAAACCAAAAACCAAAAACCAAAAACCAAAAACCAAAAACCAAAAACCAAAAACCAAAAACCAAAAACCAAAAACCAAAAACCAAAAACCAAAAACCAAAAACCAAAAACCAAAAACCAAAAACCAAAAACCGAAAACCAAAAACCAAAAACCAAAAACCAAAAACCAAAAACCAAAAACCAAAGACCAAAAACCAAAAACCAAAAACCAAAAACCAAAAACCAAAAACCACAAACCAAAAACCAAAAACCAAAAACCAAAAACCAAAAACCAAAAACCAAAAACCAAAAACCAAAAACCAAAACCAAAAACCAAAAACCAAAAACCAAAAACCAAAAACCAAAAACCAAAAACCAAAAACCAAAAACCAAAAACCAAAAACCAAAAACCAAAAACCAAAAACCAAAAACCAAAAACCAAAAACCAAAAACCAAAAACCAAAAACCAAAAACCAAAAACCAAAAACCAAAAACCAAAAACCAAAAACCAAAAACCAAAAACCAAAAACCAAAAACCAAAAACCAAAAACCAAAAACCAAAAACCAAAAACCAAAAACCAAAAACCAAAAACCAAAAACCAAAAACCAAAAACCAAAAACCAAAAACCAAAAACCAAAAACCAAAAACCAAAAACCAAAAACCAAAAACCAAAAACCAAAAACCAAAAACCAAAAACCAAAAACCAAAAACCAAAAACCAAAAACCAAAAACCAAAAACCAAAAACCAAAAACCAAAAACCAAAAACCAAAAACCAAAAACCAAAAACCAAAAACCAAAAACCAAAAACCAAAAACCAAAAACCAAAAACCAAAAACCAAAAACCAAAAACCAAAAACCAAAAACCAAAAACCAAAAACCAAAAACCAAAAACCAAAAACCAAAAACCAAAAACCAAAAACCAAAACCAAAAACCAAAAACCAAAAACCAAAAACCAAAAACCAAAAACCAAAAACCAAAAACCAAAAACCAAAAACCAAAAACCAAAAACCAAAAACCAAAAACCAAAAACCAAAAACCAAAAACCAAAAACCAAAAACCAAAAACCAAAAACCAAAAACCAAAAACCAAAAACCAAAAACCAAAAACCAAAAACCAAAAACCAAAAACCAAAAACCAAAAACCAAAAACCAAAAACCAAAAACCAAAAACCAAAAACCAAAAACCAAAAACCAAAAACCAAAAACCAAAAACCAAAAACCAAAAACCAAAAACCAAAAACCAAAAACCAAAAACCAAAAACCAAAAACCAAAAACCAAAAACCAAAAACCAAAAACCAAAAACCAAAAACCAAAAACCAAAAAACCAAAAACCAAAAACCAAAAACCAAAAACCCAAAAACCAAAAACCAAAAACCAAAAACCAAAAACCAAAAACCAAAAACCAAAAACCAAAAACCAAAAACCAAAAACCAAAAACCAAAAACCAAAAACCAAAAACCAAAAACCAAAAACCAAAAACCAAAAACCAAAAACCAAAAACCAAAAACCAAAAACCAAAAACCAAAAACCAAAAACCAAAAACCAAAAACCAAAAACCAATACCAAAAACCTAAAACCAAAAACCAAAAACCAAAAACCAAAAACCAAAAACCAAAAACCAAAAACCAAAAACCAAAAACCAAAAACCAAAAACCAAAAACCAAAAACCAAAAACCAAAAACCAAAAACCAAAACCAAAAACCAAAACCAAAAACCAAAAACCAAAAACCAAAAACCAAAAACCAAAAACCAAAAACCAAAAACCAAAAACCAAAAACCAAAAACCAAAAACCGAAAACCAAAAACCGAAAACCAAAAACCAAAAACCAAAAACCAAAAACCAAAAACCAAAAACCAAAAACCAAAAACCAAAAACCAAAAACCAAAAACCAAAAACCAAAAACCAAAAACCAAAAACCAAAAACCAAAAACCAAAAACCAAAAACCAAAAACCAAAAACCAAAAACCAAAAACCAAAAACCAAAAACCAAAAACCAAAAACCAAAAACCAAAAACCAAAAACCAAAAACCAAAAACCAAAAACCAAAAACCAAAAACCAAAAACCAAAAACCAAAAACCAAAAACCAAAAACCAAAAACCAAAAACCAAAAACTAAAAACCAAAAACCAAAAACCAAAAACCAAAAACCAGAAACCAAAAACCAAAAACCAGAAACCAAAAACCGAAAACCAAAAACCAAAAACCAAAAACCAAAAACCAAAAACCGAAAACCAAAAACCAAACACCAAAAACCAAAAACCAAAAACCAAAAACCAAACACCAAAAACCAAAAACCAAAAACCAAAAACCAAAAACCAAAAACCAAAAACCAAAAACCAAAAACAAAAACCAAAAACCGAAAACCAAAAACCGAAAAATAAAAACCGAAAACCAAAATCCGAAAACCAAAAACCAAAAACCAAAAACCAAAAACCAAAAACCAAAAACCAAAAACCAAAAACCAAAAACCAAAAACCAAAAACCAAAAACCAAAAACCAAAAACCAAAAACCAAAAACCAAAAACCAAAAACCAAAAACCAAAAACCAAAAACCAAAAACCAAAAACCAAAAACCAAAAACCAAAAACCAAAAACCAAAAACCAAAAACCAAAAACCAAAAACCAAAAACCAAAAACCAAAAACAAAAACCGAAAACCAAAAACCAAAAACCAAAAACCAAAAACCAAAAACCAAAAACCAAAAACCAAAAACCAAATACCAAATACCAAAAACCAAAAACCAAAAACCAAAAACCAAAAACCAAAAACCAAAAACCAAAAACCAAAAACCAAAAACCAAAAACCAAAAACCAAAAACCAAAAACCAAAAACCAAAAACCAAAAACCAAAAACCAAAAACCAAAAACCAAAAACCAAAAACCAAAAACCAAAAACCAAAAACCAAAAACCAAAAACCAAAAACCAATTTTGGAATTTTTGGTTTTTGGTTTTACGTTTTTGGTTTTTCGGTTTTTTGGTTTTTGGTTTTTGGTTTTTGGTTTTTGGTTTTTGGTTTTTGGTTTTTGGTTTTTGGTTTTTGGTTTTTGGTTTTTGGTTTTTGGTTTTTGGTTTTTGGTTTTTGGTTTTTGGTTTTTGGTTTTCGGTTTTTGGTTTTTGGTTGTTGGTTTTTGGTTTTTGGTTTTTGGTTTTTGGTTTTTGGTTTTCGGTTTTTGGTTTTTGGTTTTTGGTTTTTGGTTTTTGGTTTTTGGTTTTTGGTTTTTGGTTTTTGGTTTTTGGTTTTTGGTTTTTGGTTTTTGGTTTTTGGTTTTTGGTTTTTGGTTTTTGGTTTTTGGTTTTTGGTTTTTGGTTTTTGGTTTTTGGTTTTTGGTTTTTGGTTTTTGGTTTTTGGTTTTTGGTTTTTGGTTTTTGGTTTTTGGTTTTTGGTTTTTGGTTTTTGGTTTTTGGTTTTTGGTTTTTGGTTTTTGGTTTTTGGTTTTTGGTTTTTGGTTTTTGGTTTTTGGTTTTTTGGTATTTGGTTTTTGGTTTTTGGTTTTTGGTTTTTGGTTTTTGGTTTTTGGTTTTTGGTTTTTGGTTTTTGGTTTTTTGGTTTTTTGGAATTTTTGGTTTTTGGTTTTACGTTTTTGGTTTTTTGGTTTTTGGTTTTTGGTTTTTGGTTTTTGGTTTTTGGTTTTTGGTTTTTGGTTTTTGGTTTTTGGTTTTTGGTTTTTGGTTTTTGGTTTTCGGTTTTTGGTTTTTGGTTGTTGGTTTTTGGTTTTTGGTTTTTGGTTTTTGGTTTTTGGTTTTTGGTTTTTGGTTTTTGGTTTTTGGTTTTTGGTTTTTTGGTTTTTGGTTTTTGGTTTTTGGTTTTTGGTTTTTGGTTTTTGGTTTTTGGTTTTTGGTTTTTGGTTTTTGGTTTTTGGTTTTTGGTTTTTGGTTTTTGGTTTTTGGTTTTTGGTTTTTGGTTATTGGTTTTTGGTTTTTGGTTTTGGTTTTTGGTTTTTGGTTTTTGGTTTTTGGTTTTTGGTTTTTGGTTTTTGGTTTTTGGTTTTTGGTTTTTGGTTTCTTGTTTTTGGCTTTTGGTTTTTGGTTTTTGGTTTTTGGTTTTTGGTTTTTGGTTTTGGTTTTTGGTTTTGGTTTTTGGTTTTTGGTTTTTGGTTTTTGGTTTTTGGTTTTTTGGTTTTTGGTTTTGGGTTTTTGGTTTTTGGTTTTTGGTTTTTGGTTTCTTGTTTTTGGCTTTTGGTTTTTGGTTTTTGGTTTTTGGTTTTTGGTTTTTGGTTTTTGGTTTTTGGTTTTTGGTTTTTGGTTTTTGGTTTTTGGTTTTTGTTTTTGGTTTTTGGTTTTTGGTTTTTGGTTTTGGTTTTTGGTTTTTGGTTTTTGGTTTTTGTTTTTGGTTTTTGGTTTTGGTTTTTTGGTTTTTGGGTTTTGGGTTTTGGTTTTTGGTTTTTGGTTTTTGGTTTTTGGTTTTTGGTTTTTGGTTTTTGGTTTTTGGTTTTTGGTTTTTGGTTTTTGGTTTTTGGTTTCTTGTTTTTGGCTTTTGGTTTTTGGTTTTTGGTTTTTGGTTTTTGGTTTTTGGTTTTTGGTTTTTGTTTTTGGTTTTTGGTTTTTGGTTTTTGGTTTTTGGTTTTTGGTTTTTGGTTTTTGGTTTTTGGTTTTTGGTTTTTGGTTTTTGGTTTTTGGTTTTTGGTTTTTGTTTTTGGTTTTTGGTTTTGGTTTTTGGTTTTTGGTTTTTGGTTTTTGGTTTTTGGTTTTGGTTTTTGGTTTTTGGTTTTTGGTTTTTGGTTTTTGGTTTTTGGTTGTTGGTTTGTTGGTTTTTGGTTGTTGGTTTTTGGTTTTTGGTTTTTGGTTTTTGGTTTTTGGTTTTCGGTTTTGGTTTTTGGTTTTTGGTTTTTGGTTTTTGGTTTTTGGTTTTTGGTTTTTGGTTTTTGGTTTTTGGTTTTTGGTTTTTGGTTTTTGGTTTTTGGTTTTTGGTTTTTGGTTTTTGGTTTTTGGTTTTTGGTTTTTTGGTTTTTGGTTTTTGGTTTTTGGTTTTTGGTTTTTGGTTTTTGGTTTTTGGTTTTTGGTTTTTGGTTTTTGTTTTTGGTTTTTAGTTTTTGGTTTTTGGTATTTGGTTTTTGGTTTTTGGTTTTTGGTTTTTTGGTTTTTGGTTTTCGGTTTTTGGTTTTTTTTTGTTTTTGGTTTTTGGTTTTTGGTTTTTTTTTGTTTTTGGTTTTTGGTTTTTGGTTTTTGGTTTTTGGTTTTTGGTTTTTGGTTTTTGGTTTTTGGTTTTTGGTTTTTGGTTTTTGGTTTTTGGTTTTTGGTTTTTGGTTTTTGGTTTTTGGTTTCTTGTTTTTGGCTTTTGGTTTTTGGTTTTTGGTTTTTGGTTTTTGGTTTTTGGTTTTTGGTTTTTGGTTTTTGGTTTTTGGTTTTTGGTTTTTGGTTTTGGTTTTTGGTTTTTGGTTTTTGGTTTTTGGTTTTTGGTTTTTGGTTTTTGGTTTTTGGTTTTTTGGTTTTTGGTTTTTGGTTTTTGGTTTTTGGTTTTTGGTTTTAGGTTTTTGGTTTTAGGTTTTTGGTTTTTGTTTTTTGTTTTTGGTTTTTGGTTTTTGGTTTTTGGTTTTTTGGTTTTTGGTTTTTTGGTTTTTGGTTTTTGGTTTTGGTTTTTGGTTTTTGGTTTTTGGTTTTTGGTTTTTGGTTTTTGGTTTTTGGTTTTTGGTTTTTGGTTTTTGGTTTTTGGTTTTTGGTTTTTGGTTTTTTGGTTTTTGGTTTTTGGTTTTTGGTTTTTTGGTTTTTGGTTTTTGGTTTTTGGTTTTTGGTTTTTGGTTTTTGGTTTTTGGTTTTTGGTTTTTGGTTTTTGGTTTTTGGTTTTCGGTTTTTGGTTTTTGGTTGTTGGTTTTTGGTTTTTGGTTTTTGGTTTTTGGTTTTTGGTTTTCGGTTTTTGGTTTTTGGTTTTTGGTTTTTGGTTTTTGGTTTTTGGTTTTTGGTTTTTGGTTTTTGGTTTTTGGTTTTTGGTTTTTTGTTTTTGGTTTTTGGTTTTTGGTTTTTGGTTTTTGGTTTTTGGTTTTTGGTTTTTGGTTTTTGGTTTTTGGTTTTTGGTTTTTGGTTTTTGGTTTTTGGTTTTTGGTTTTTGGTTTTGGTTTTTGGTTTTTGGTTTTTGGTTTTTGGTTTTTGGTTTTTGGTTTTTGGTTTTTGGTTTTTGGTTTTTGGTTTTTGGTTTTTGGTTTTTGGTTTTTGGTTTTTGGTTTTTGTTTTTTGGTTTTTGGTTTTTGGTTTTTGGTTTTTATTTTTGGTTTTTGGTTTTGGTTTTTGGTTTTTGGTTTTTGGTTTTTGGTTTTTGGTTTTTGGTTTTTGGGTTTTGGTTTTTGGTTTTTGGTTTTTGGTTTTTGGTTTTTGGTTTTTTGGTTTTTTGGAATTTTTGGTTTTTGGTTTTACGTTTTTTGGTTTTTCGGTTTTTTGGTTTTTGGTTTTTTGTTTTGGTTTTTGGGTTTTAGGTTTTTTGGTTTCTGGTTTTTGGTTTTTGGTTTTTGGTTTTTGGTTTTTTGGTTTTTGGTTTTTGGTTTTTGGTTTTTGGTTTCTGGTTTTGGTTTTTGGTTTTTGGTTTTTGGTTTTTGGTTTTTGGTTTTTGGTTTTTGGTTTTTGGTTTTTGGTTTTTGGTTTTTGGTTTTTGGTTTTTGGTTTTTGGTTTTTGGTTTTTGGTTTTTGGTTTTTGGTTTTTGGTTTTTGGTTTTTGGTTTTTGGTTTTTGGTTTTTGGTTTTTGGTTTTTGGTTTTGGTTTTTGGTTTTTGGTTTTTGGTTTTTGGTTTTTGGTTTTTGGTTTTTGGTTTTTGGTTTTTGGTTTTTGGTTTTCGGTTTTTGGTTTTTGGTTTTTGGTTTTTGGTTTTTGGTTTTTGGTTTTTGGTTTTTGGTTTTTGGTTTTTGGTTTTTGGTTTTCGGTTTTCGGTTTTCGGTTTTCGGTTTTCGGTTTTTGGTTTTTGGTTTTTGGTTTTTGGTTTTTGGTTTTTGGTTTTTGGTTTTTGGTTTTTGGTTTTTGGTTTTTGGTTTTTGGTTTTTGGTTTTTGGTTTTGGTTTTTGGTTTTTTATTTTTGTTTTTGGTTTTTGGTTTTTGGTTTTTGGTTTTTGGTTTTTGGTTTTGGTTTTTGGTTTTTGGTTTTTGGTTTTTGGTTTTTGGTTTTTTTGTTTTTGGTTTTTGGTTTTTGGTTTTTGGTTTTGGTTTTTGGTTTTTGGTTTTTGGTTTTTGGGTTTTTGGTTTTTGGTTTTTGGTTTTTGGTTTTTGGTTTTTGGTTTTTGGTTTTTGGTTTTGGTTTTTGGTTTTTTGGTTTTTGGTTTTTGGTTTTTGGTTTTTGGTTTTTGGTTTTTGGTTTTTGGTTTTTGGGTTTTTGGTTTTTGGTTTTTGGTTTTTGGTTTTTGGTTTTTGGTTTTTGGTTTTTGGTTTTTGGTTTTTGGTTTATGGTTTTTGGTTTTTGGTTTTTGGTTTTTGTTTTTTGGGTTTTGGTTTTTGGTTTTTGGTTTTTGGTTTTTGGTTTTTGGGTTTTTGGTTTTTGGTTTTTGGTTTTTGGTTTTTGGTTTTTTGGTTTTTGGTTTTTGGTATTTGGTTTTTGGTTTTTGGTTTTTGGTTTTTGGTTTTTGGTTTTCGGTTTTTGGTTTTTTGTTTTTGGTTTTTGGTTTTGGTTTTTGGTTTTTGTTTTGGTTTTTGGTTTTTGGTTTTTGGTTTTGGTTTTTGGTTTTTGGTTTTTGGGTTTTTGGTTTTTGGTTTTTGGTTTTTGGTTTTTGGTTTTTGGTTTTTGGTTTTTGGTTTTTGGTTTTTGGTTTCTTGTTTTTGGCTTTGGTTTTTGGTTTTTGGTTTTTGGTTTTTGGTTTTGGTTTTTGGTTTTTGGTTTTTGGTTTTTGGTTTTTGGTTTTTGGTTTTTGGTTTTTTGGTTTTTGGTTTTTGGTTTTTGGTTTTTGGTTTTTGGTTTTTGGTTTTTGGTTTTTGGTTTTTGGTTTTTGGTTTTGGTTTTTGGTTTTTGGTTTTTGGTTTTTGGTTTTTGGTTTTTGGTTTTTGGTTTTTGGTTTTTGGTTTTTGGTTTTTTGGTTTTAGGTTTTTGGTTTTAGGTTTTTGGTTTTTGTTTTTTGGTTTTTGGTTTTTGGTTTTTGAAATTTGGTTTTTGGTTTTTGGTTTTTGGTTTTTGGTTTTTGGTTTTTGGTTTTTGGTTTTTGGTTTTTGGTTTTTGGTTTTTGGTTTTTGGTTTTGGTTTTTGGTTTTTGGTTTTTGGTTTTTGGTTTTTGGTTTTTGGTTTTTGGTTTTTGGTTTTTGGTTTTGGTTTTTGGTTTTTGGTTTTGGTTTTGGTTTTTGGTTTTTGGTTTTTGGTTTTTGGTTTTTGGTTTTTGGTTTTTGGTTTTTGGTTTTTGGTTTTTGGTTTTTGGTTTTTGGTTTTTGGTTTTTGGTTTTTGGTTTTTGGTTTTTGGTTTTTGGTTTTTGGTTTTTGGTTTTCGGTTTTTGGTTTTTGGTTGTTGGTTTTTGGTTTTTGGTTTTTGGTTTTTGGTTTTTGGTTTTTGGTTTTTGGTTTTTGGTTTTTGGTTTTTGGGTTTTGGTTTTTGGTTTTTGGTTTTTGGTTTTTGGTTTTTGGTTTTTGGTTTTTGGTTTTTGGTTTTTGGTTTTTGGTTTTTGGTTTTTGGTTTTTGGTTTTTGGTTTTTGGTTTTTGGTTTTTGGTTTTTGGTTTTTGGTTTTTGGTTTTTGGTTTTTGGTTTTTGGTTTTTGGTTTTTGGTTTTTGGTTTTTGGTTTTTGGTTTTTGGTTTTTGGTTTTTGGTTTTTGGTTTTTTTTTTGGTTTTTGGTTTTTGGTTTTTGGTTTTTGGTTTTTGGTTTTTGGTTTTTGGTTTTTGGTTTTTGGTTTTTGGTTTTTGGTTTTTGGTTTTTGGTTTTTGGTTTTTTGGTTTTTTGGAATTTTTGGTTTTTGGTTTTACGTTTTTGGTTTTTCGGTTTTTTGGTTTTTGGTTTTTTGTTTTTGGTTTTTGGGTTTTAGGTTTTTTGGTTTCTGGTTTTTGGTTTTTGGTTTTTGGTTTTTGGTTTTTGGTTTTTTGGTTTTTGGTTTTTGGTTTTTGGTTTTTGGTTTCTGGTTTTTGGTTTTTGATTTTTGGTTTTTAGTTTTTGGTTTTTGGTTTTTGGTTTTTGGTTTTTGGTTTTTGGTTTTTGGTTTTTGGTTTTTGGTTTTTGGTTTTTGGTTTTTGGTTTTTGGTTTTTGGTTTTTGGTTTTTGGTTTTTGGTTTTTGGTTTTTGGTTTTTGGTTTTTGGTTTTTGGTTTTTGGTTTTTGGTTTTTGGTTTTTGGTTTTTGGTTTTTGGTTTTTGGTTTTTGGTTTTTGGTTTTTGGTTTTTGGTTTTTGGTTTTTGGTTTTTGGTTTTTGGTTTTTGGTTTTTGGTTTTTGGTTTTTGGTTTTTGGTTTTTGGTTTTTGGTTTTTGGTTTTTGGTTTTTGGTTTTTGGTTTTTGGTTTTTGGTTTTCGGTTTTCGGTTTTCGGTTTTCGGTTTTTGGTTTTTGGTTTTTGGTTTTTGGTTTTTGGTTTTTGGTTTTTGGTTTTTGGTTTTTGGTTTTTGGTTTTTGGTTTTTGGTTTTTGGTTTTTGGTTTTTGGTTTTTGGTTTTTGGTTTTTGGTTTTTGGTTTTTGGTTTTTGGTTTTTGGTTTTTGGTTTTTGGTTTTTGGTTTTTGGTTTTTGGTTTTTGGTTTTTGGTTTTTGGTTTTTGGTTTTTGGTTTTTGGATTTTGGTTTTTGGTTTTTGGTTTTTGGTTTTTGGTTTTTGGTTTTTGGTTTTTGGTTTTTGGTTTTTGGTTTTTGGTTTTTGGTTTTTGGTTTTTGGTTTTTGGTTTTTGGTTTTTGGTTTTTGGTTTTTGGTTTTTGGTTTTTGGTTTTTGGTTTTTGGTTTTTGGTTTTTGGTTTTTGGTTTTTGGTTTTTGGTTTTTGGTTTTTGGTTTTTGGTTTTTGGTGTTTGGTTTTTGGTTTTTGGTTTTTGGTTTTTGGTTTTTGGTTTTTGGTTTTTGGTTTTTGGTTTTTGGTTTTTGGTTTTTGGTTTTTGGTTTTTGGTTTTTGGTGTTTCAGTTTTTGGTTTTTGGTTTTTGGTTTTTGGTTTTTGGTTTTTGGTTTTGGTTTTTGGTTTTGGGTTTTTGGTTTTTGGTTTTTGGTTTTTGGTTTTTGGTTTTTGGTTTTTGATTTTTGGTTTTTGGTTTTTGGTTTTTGGTTTTTGGTTTCTGGTTTTTGGTTTTTGGTTTTTGGTTTTTGGTTTTTCAGTTTTTGGTTTTTGGTTTTTGGTTTTTGGTTTTTGGTTTTTGGTTTTTGGTTTTTGGTTTTTGGTTTTTGGTTTTTGGTTTTTGGTTTTTGGTTTTTGGTTTTTGGTTTTTGGTTTTTGGTTTTTGGTTTTTGGTTTTTGGTTTTTGGTTTTTGATTTTTGGTTTTTGGTTTTTGGTTTTTGGTTTTTTGTTTTTGGTGATTTGTTTTTTTGGTTTTTGGTTTTTGGTTTTTGGTTTTTGGTTTTTGGTGTTTGGTTTTTGGTTTTTGGTTTTTGGTTTTTGGTTTTTGGTTGTTGGTTTTTGGTTTTTGGTTTTTGGTTTTTGGTTTTTGGTTTTTGGTTTTTGGTTTTTGGTTTTTGGTTTTTGGTTTTTGGTTTTTGGTTTTTGCTGTTTGGTTTTACGTTTTTGGTTTTTCGGTTTTTTGGTTTTTGGTTTTTTGTTTTTGGTTTTTGGGTTTTAGGTTTTTTGGTTTCTGGTTTTTGGTTTTTGGTTTTTGGTTTTTGGTTTTTGGTTTTTGGTTTTTGGTTTTTGGTTTTTTGGTTTTTGGTTTTTGGTTTTTGGTTTTTGGTTTTTGGTTTTTGGTTTTTGGTTTTTGGTTTTTGGGGTTTTGGTTTTTGGTTTTTTGGTTTTTTGGAATTTTTGGTTTTTGGTTTTTCGGTTTTTTGGTTTTTGGTTTTTTGTTTTTGGTTTTTGAGTTTCAGGTTTTTTGGTTTCTGGTTTTTGGTTTTTGGTTTTTGGTTTTTGGTTTTTGGTTTTTGGTTTTTGGTTTTTGGTTTTTGGTTTTTTGGTTTTTGGTTTTTGGTTTTTGGTTTTTGGTTTTTGGTTTTTTGCTTTTTGTTTTTGGTGATTTGGTTTTATGGTTTTTGGTTTTTGGTTTTTGGTTTTTGGTTTTTGGTTTTTGGTTTTTGGTTTTTGGTTTTTGGTTTTTGGTTTTTGGTTTTTGGTTTTTGCTGTTTGGTTTTTGGTTTTTGGTTTTGGGTTTTTGGTTCTTGGTTTTTGGTTTTTGGTTTTTGGTTTTTGGTTTTTGGTTTTTGGTCTTTGGTTTTTGGTCTTTGGTTTTTGGTTTTTGGTTTTTGGTTTTTGGTTTTTGGTCTTTGGTTTTTGGTTTTTGGTTTTTAGTTTTTGGTTTTTAGTTTTTGGTTTTTGGTTTTTGGTTTTTGGTTTTTGGTTTTTGGTTTTTGGTTTTTGGTTTTTGGTTTTTGGTTTTTGGTTTTTGGTTTTTGGTTTTTGGTTTTTGGTTTTTGGTTTTTAGTTTTTGGTTTTTGGTTTTTGGTTTTTGGTTTTTGGTTTTTGCTTTTTGCTTTTTGGTTTTTGGTTTTTGGTTTTTGGTTTTTGGTTTTTGGTTTTTGGTTTTTGGTTTTTGGTTTTTGGTTTTTGGTTTTTGGTTTTTGGTTTTTGTTTTTTGGTTTTTGGTTTTTGGTTTTTGGTTTTTGGTTTTTCAGTTTTTGGTTTTTGGTTTTTGGTTTTTGGTTTTTGGTTTTTGGTTTTTGGTTTTCGGTTTTTGGTTTTTGGTTTTTGGTTTTTGGTTTTTGGTTTTGGTTTTTGGTTTTTGGTTTTTGGTTTTTGGTTTTTGGTTTTTGGTTTCTGGTTTTTGGTTTTTGGTTTTTGTTTTTTGGTTTTTGGTTTTTGGTTTTTGGTTTTTGGTTTTTGGTTTTTGGTTTTTGGTTTTTGGTTTTTGGTTTTTGGTTTTTGGTTTTTGGTTTTTGGTTTTTGGTTTTTGGTTTTTGGTTTTTGGTTTTTGGTTTTTGCTGTTTGGTTTTTGGTTTTTGGTTTTTGGTTTTGGGTTTTTGGTTCTTGGTTTTTGGTTTTTGGTTTTTGGTTTTTGGTTTTTGGTTTTTGGTTTTTGGTTTTTGGTCTTTGGTTTTTGGTCTTTGGTTTTTGGTTTTTGGTTTTTGGTTTTTGGTCCTTGGTTTTTGGTTTTTGGTTTTTGGTTTTTGGTTTTTGGTTTTTGGTTTTTGGTTTTTGGTTTTTGGTTTTTGGTTTTTGGTTTTTGGTTTTTGGTTTTTGGTTTTTGGTTTTTGGTTTTTGGTTTTTGGTTTTTGGTTTTTGGTTTTTGGTTTTTGGTTTTTGGTTTTTGGTTTTTGGTTTTTGGTTTTTGGTTTTTGGTTTTTGGTTTTTGGTTTTTGGTTTTTGGTTTTTGGTTTTTGGTTTTTGGTTTTTGGTTTTTGGTTTTTGGTTTTTCAGTTTTTGGTTTTTGGTTTTTGGTTTTTGGTTTTTGGTTTTTGGTTTTTGGTTTTTGGTTTTGGTTTTTGGTTTTTGGTTTTTGGTTTTTGGTTTTTGGTTTTTGGTTTTTGGTTTTTGGTTTTTGGTTTTTGATTTTTGGTTTTTGGTTTTTGGTTTTTGGTTTTTGGTTTTTGGTTTTTGGTTTTTGGTTTTTGGTTTTTGGTTTTTGGTTTTTGGTTTTTGGTTTCTGGTTTTTGGTTTTTGGTTTTTGGTTTTTGGTTTTTGGTTTTTCAGTTTTTGGTTTTCGGTTTTTGGTTTTTGGTTTTTGGTTTTTGGTTTTTGGTTTTTGGTTTTTGTTTTTTGGTTTTTGGTTTTTGTTTTTTGGTTTTTGGTTTTTGGTTTTTGGTTTTTGGTTTTTGGTTTTTGATTTTTGGTTTTTGGTTTTTGGTTTTTGGTTTTTGGTTTTTGGTTTTTGGTTTTTGGTTTTTGGTTTTTGGGTTTTGGTTTTTGGTTTTTGGTTTTTGGTTTTTGGTTTTTGGTTTTTGGTTTTTGGTTTTTGGTTTTTGGTTTTTGGTTTTTGGTTTTTGGTTTTTGTTTTTTGGTTTTTGGTTTTTGGTTTTTGGTTTTTGGTTTTTGGTTTTTCAGTTTTTGGTTTTTGGGTTTTGGTTTTTGGTTTTTGGTTTTTGGTTTTTGGTTTTTGGTTTTTGGTTTTTGGTTTTTGGTTTTTGGTTTTTGGTTTTTGGTTTTTGGTTTTGGTTTTTGGTTTTTGGTTTTTGGGTTTTTGGTTTTTGGTTTTTGGTTTCTGGTTTTTGGTTTTTGGTTTTTGGTTTTTGGTTTGTGGTTTTTGGTTTTTGGGTTTTGGTTTTTGGTTTTTGGTTTTTGGTTTTTGGTTTTTGGTTTTTTGGTTTTAGTTTTTGGTTTTTGGTTTTTGGTTTTTGGTTTTTGGTTTTTGGTTTTTGGTTTTTGGTTTTTGGTTTTTTGGTTTTAGTTTTTGGTTTTTGGTTTTTTGGTTTTTGGTTTTTGGTTTTTGGTTTTTGGTTGTTGGTTGTTGGTTTTTGGTTTTTGGTTTTTATTTTTTGATTTGTGGTTTTTGGTTTTTCGTTTTTGGTTTTTTTGGTTTTTCGTTTTTGGTTTTTGGTTTTTGGTTTTTGGTTTTTGGTTTTTGGTTTTTTGGTTTTAGTTTTTGGTTTTTGGTTTTTGGTTTTTGGTTTTTGGTTTTTGGTTTTTGGTTTTTGGTTTTTGGTTTTTGGTTTTAGGTTTTTTGGTTTAAGTTTTTGGTTTTTGGTTTTTTGGTTTTTGGTTTTTGGTTTTTGGTTTTTGGTTTTTGGTTTTTGGTTTTGGTTTTTGGTTTTTGGTTGTTGGTTTTTGGTTTTTGGTTTTTGTTTTTTGGTTTTTGGTTTTTGGTTTTTGGTTTTTGGTTTTTCAGTTTTTGGTTTTTGGTTTTTGGTTTTTGGTTTTTGGTTTTTGGTTTTTGGTTTTCGGTTTTTGGTTTTTGGTTTTTGGTTTTTAGTTTTTGGTTTTTGGTTTTTGGTTTTTGGTTTTTGCTTTTTGCTTTTTGGTTTTTGGTTTTTGGTTTTTGGTTTTTGGTTTTTGGTTTTTGGTTTTTGGTTTTTGGTTTTTGGTTTTTGTTTTTTGGTTTTTGGTTTTTGGTTTTTGGTTTTTGGTTTTTGGTTTTTCAGTTTTTGGTTTTTTGTTTTTGGTTTTTGGTTTTTGGTTTTTGGTTTTTGGTTTTTGGTTTTTGGTTTTTGGTTTTTGGTTTTTGGTTTTTGGTTTTTGGTTTTGGTTTTTGGTTTTTGGTTGTTGGTTTTTGGTTTTTGGTTTTTGTTTTTTGGTTTTTGGTTTTTGGTTTTTGGTTTTTGGTTTTTCAGTTTTTGGTTTTTTGTTTTTGGTTTTTGGTTTTTGGTTTTTGGTTTTTGGTTTTTGGTTTTTGGTTTTTGGTTTTTGGTTTTTGGTTTTTGGTTTTTGTTTTTTGGTTTTTGGTTTTTGGTTTTTGGTTTTTGGTTTTTGGTTTTTGGTTTTTGGTTTTTGGTTTTTGGTTTTTGGTTTTTGGTTTTTGGTTTTTGGTTTTTGGTTTTTGGTTTTTGGTTTTTGGTTTTTTGGTTTTAGTTTTTGGTTTTTGGTTTTTGGTTTTTGGTTTTTGGTTTTTTGGTTTTAGTTTTTGGTTTTTGGTTTTTTGGTTTTTGGTTTTTGGTTTTTGGTTTTTGGTTTTTGGTTGTTGGTTTTTGGTTTTTGGTTTTTATTTTTTGATTTGTGGTTTTTGGTTTTTCGTTTTTGGTTTTTGGTTTTTGGTTTTTGGTTTTTTGGTTTTAGTTTTTGGTTTTTGGTTTTTGGTTTTTGGTTTTTGGTTTTAGGTTTTTTGGTTTTAGTTTCTGGTTTTTGGTTTTTTGGTTTTTGGTTTTTGGTTTTTGGTTTTTGGTTTTTGGTTTTTGGTTTTTGGTTTTGGTTTTTGGTTTTTGGTTTTTGGTTGTTGGTTTTTGGTTTTTGGTTTTTGTTTTTTGGTTTTTGGTTTTTGGTTTTTGGTTTTTGATTTTTGGTTTTTGGTTTTTGGTTTTTGGTTTTTGGTTTTTGGTTTTTGGTTTTTGGTTCTTGGTTTTTGGGTTTTGGTTTTTGGTTTTTGGTTTTTGGTTTTTGGTTTTTGGTTTTTGGTTTTTGGTTTTTGGTTTTTGGTTTTTGGTTTTTGGTTTTTGGTTTTTGGTTTTTGGTTTTGATTTTTGGTTTTTGGTTTTTGGGTTTTTGGTTTTTGGTTTTTGGTTTTTGGTTTTTGTTTTTGGTTTTTGGTTTTTGGTTTTTGGTTTTTGGTTTTTGGTTTTTGGTTTTTGGTTTTTGGTTTTTGGTTTTGGTTTTTGGTTTTTGGTTTTTGGTTTTTGGTTTTTGGTTTTTGGTTTTTGGTTTTTGGTTTTTGGTTTTTGGTTTTTGGTTTTTGGTTTTTGGTTTTTGGTTTTTGGTTTTTGGTTTTTGGTTTTTGGTTTTTGGTTTTTGGTTTTTGGTTTTTGGTTTTTGGTTTTTGGTTTTTGGTTTTTGGTTTTTGGTTTTTCAGTTTTTGGTTTTTGGTTTTTGGTTTTTGGTTTTTGGTTTTTGGTTTTTGGTTTTTGGTTTTTGGTTTTTGGTTTTTGGTTTTTGGTTTTTGGTTTTTGGTTTTTGGTTTTTGGTTTTTGATTTTTGGTTTTTGGTTTTTGGTTTTTGGTTTTTGGTTTTTAGTTTTTGGTTTTTGGTTTTTGGTTTTTGGTTTTTGGTTTTTGGTTTCTGGTTTTTGGTTTTTGGTTTTTGGTTTTTGGTTTTTGGTTTTTCAGTTTTTGGTTTTTGGTTTTTGGTTTTTGGTTTTTGGTTTTTGGTTTTTGGTTTTTGGTTTTTGGTTTTTGGTTTTTGGTTTTTGGTTTTTGGTTTTTGGTTTTTGGTTTTTGGTTTTTGGTTTTTGGTTTTTGGTTTTTGGTTTTTGGTTTTTGGTTTTTGGTTTTTGGTTTTTGGTTTTTGATTTTTGGTTTTTGGTTTTTGGTTTTTGGTTTTTGGTTTTTGGTTTTTGGTTTTTGGTTTTTGGTTTTTGGTTTTTGGTTTTTGGTTTTTGGGTTTTGGTTTTTGGTTTTTGGTTTTTGGTTTTTGGTTTTTGGTTTTTGGTTTTTGGTTTTTGGTTTTTGGTTTTTGTTTTTTGGTTTTTGGTTTTTGGTTTTTGGTTTTTGGTTTTTCAGTTTTTGGTTTTTGGGTTTTGGTTTTTGGTTTTTGGTTTTTGGTTTTTGGTTTTTGGTTTTTGGTTTTTGGTTTTTGGTTTTTGGTTTTTGGTTATTGGTTTTTGGTTTTTGGTTTTTGGTTTTTGGTTTTTGGTTTTTGGTTTTTGGTTTTTGGTTTTGGTTTTTGGTTTTTGGTTTTTGGGTTTTTGGTTTTTGGTTTTTGGTTTCTGGTTTTTGGTTTTTGGTTTTTGGTTTTTGGTTTGTGGTTTTTGGTTTTTGGTTTTTGGTTTTTGGTTTTTGGTTTTTGGTTTTTGGTTTTTTGGTTTTAGTTTTTGGTTTTTCGTTTTTGGTTTTTGGTTTTTGGTTTTTGGTTTTTGGTTTTTTGGTTTTAGTTTTTGGTTTTTGGTTTTTTGGTTTTTGGTTTTTGGTTTTTGGTTGTTGGTTGTTGGTTTTTGGTTTTTGGTTTTTATTTTTTGATATGTGGTTTTTCGTTTTTGGTTTTTGGTTTTTGGTTTTTGGTTTTTGGTTTTTGGTTTTTTGGTTTTAGTTTTTGGTTTTTGGTTTTTGGTTTTTGGTTTTTGGTTTTTGGTTTTTGGTTTTTGGTTTTTGGTTTTAGGTTTTTTGGTTTAAGTTTTTGGTTTTTGGTTTTTTGGTTTTTGGTTTTTGGTTTTTGGTTTTTGGTTTTTGGTTTTTGGTTTTGGTTTTTGGTTTTTGGTTGTTGGTTTTTGGTTTTTGGTTTTTGTTTTTTGGTTTTTGGTTTTTGGTTTTTGGTTTTTGGTTTTTCAGTTTTTGGTTTTTGGTTTTTGGTTTTTGGTTTTTGGTTTTTGGTTTTTGGTTTTTGGTTTTTAGTTTTTGGTTTTTGGTTTTTGGTTTTTGGTTTTTGGTTTTTGCTTTTTGCTTTTTGGTTTTTGGTTTTTGGTTTTTGGTTTTTGGTTTTTGGTTTTTGGTTTTTGGTTTTTGTTTTTTGGTTTTTGGTTTTTGGTTTTTGGTTTTTGGTTTTTGGTTTTTCAGTTTTTGGTTTTTGGTTTTTGGTTTTTGGTTTTTGGTTTTTGGTTTTTGGTTTTTGGTTTTTGGTTTTTGGTTTTTGGTTTTTGGTTTTTGGTTTTTGGTTTTTGGTTTTGGTTTTTGGTTTTTGGTTTTTGGTTTTCGGTTTTTGGTTTTTGGTTTCTGGTTTTTGGTTTTTGGTTTTTGGTTTTTGGTTTTTGGTTTTTGGTTTTTGGTTTTTGGTTTTTGGTTTTTGGTTTTTGGTTTTTGGTTTTTGGTTTTTGGTTTTTGGTTTTTGGTTTTTGATTATTTGTTTTTGGTTTTTTGGTTTTTGGTTTTTGGTTTTTGGTTTTTGGTTTTTGGTTTTTGTTTTTTGGTTTTTGGATTTTTGGTTTTTGGTTTTTGGTTTTTGGTTTTTGGTTTTTGGTTTTTGGTTTTTGGTTTTTGGTTTTTGGTTTTTGGTTTTTGGTTTTTGGTTTTTGGTTTTTGGTTTTTGGTTTTTTGGTTTTAGTTTTTGGTTTTTGGTTTTTGGTTTTTGGTTTTTGGTTTTTGGTTTTTCGTTTTTTGGTTTTAGTTTTTGGTTTTTGGTTTTTTGGTTTTTGGTTTTTGGTTTTTGGTTTTTGGTTTTTGGTTTTTGGTTGTTGGTTTTTGGTTTTTGGTTTTTATTTTTTGATTTGTGGTTTTTGGTTTTTCGTTTTTGGTTTTTGGTTTTTGGTTTTTGGTTTTTGGTTTTTGGTTTTTTGGTTTTAGTTTTTGGTTTTTGGTTTTTGGTTTTTGGTTTTTGGTTTTTGGTCTTAGGTTTTTTGGTTTTAGTTTCTGGTTTTTGGTTTTTTGGTTTTTGGTTTTTGGTTTTTGGTTTTTGGTTTTTGGTTTTTGGTTTTTGGTTTTTGGTTTTGGTTATTGGTTTTTGGTTTTTGGTTGTTGGTTTTTGGTTTTTGGTTTTTGTTTTTTGGTTTTTGGTTTTTGGTTTTTGGTTTTTGGTTTTTCAGTTTTTGGTTTTTGGTTTTTGGTTTTTGGTTTTTGGTTTTTGGTTTTTGGTTTTTGGTTTTTGGTTTTTGGTTTTTAGTTTTTGGTTTTTGGTTTTTGGTTTTTGCTTTTTGGTTTTTGGTTTTTGGTTTTTGGTTTTTGGTTTTTGGTTTTTGGTTTTTGGTTTTTGGTTTTTGGTTTTTGGTTTTTGATTTTTGGTTTTTGGTTTTTGGTTTTTGGTTTTTGGTTTTTGGTTTTTGGTTTTTGGTTTTTGGTTTTTGGTTTTTGGTTTTTGGTTTTTGGTTTTTGGTTTTTGGTTTTTGGTTTTTGGTTTTTGGTTTTTGGTTTTTAGTTTTTGGTTTTTGGTTTTTGGTTTTTGGTTTTTGCTTTTTGGTTTTTGGTTTTTGGTTTTTGGTTTTTGGTTTTTGGTTTTCGGTTTTTGGTTTTTGGTTTTTGGTTTTTGGTTTTTGGTTTTTGGTTTTTGGTTTTTTGTTTTTGGTTTTTGGTTTTTGGTTTTTGGTTTTTGGTTTTTGGTTTTTGTTTTTTGGTTTTGGTTTTGGTTTTTGGTTTTTGGTTTTTGGTTTTTGGTTTTTGGTTTTTGGTTTTTGGTTTTTGGTTTTTGGTTTTTGGTTTTTGGTTTTTGGTTTTTGATTTTTGGTTTTTGGTTTTTGGTTTTTGGTTTTTGGTTTTTGGTTTTTGGTTTTTGGTTTTTGGTTTTTGGTTTTTGGTTTTTGGTTTTTGGTTTTTGGTTTTTGGTTTTTGGTTTTTGGTTTTTGGTTTTTGGTTTTTGGTTTTTGGTTTTTGGTTTTTGGTTTTTGGTTTTTGGTTTTTAGTTTTTGGTTTTTGGTTTTTGGTTTTTGGTTTTTGCTTTTTGGTTTTTGGTTTTTGGTTTTTGGTTTTTGGTTTTTGGTTTTCGGTTTTTGGTTTTTGGTTTTTGGTTTTTGGTTTTTGGTTTTTGGTTTTTGGTTTTTTGTTTTTGGTTTTTGGTTTTTGGTTTTTGGTTTTTGGTTTTTGGTTTTTGGTTTTTGGTTTTTGGTTTTTGGTTTTTGGTTTTTGGTTTTGGTTTTTGGTTTTTGGTTTCTGGTTTTTGGTTTTTGGTTTTTGGTTTTTGGTTTTTGATTTTTGGTTTTTGGTTTTTGGTTTTTGGTTTTTGGTTTTTGGTTTTTGGTTTTTGGTTTTTGGTTTTTGGTTTTTGGTTTTTGGTTTTTGGTTTTGGTTTTTGGTTTTTGGTTTTTGGTTTTTGGTTTTTGGTTTTTGATTTTTGGTTTTTGGTTTTTGGTTTTTGGTTTTTGGTTTTTGGTTTTTGGTTTTTGGTTTTGGTTTTTGGTTTGTGGTTTTTGGTTTTTGGTTTTTGGTTTTTGGTTTTTGGTTTTTGGTTTTTGGTTTTTGGTTTTTGGTTTTTGGTTTTTGGTTTTTGGTTTTTGGTTTTTGGGTTTTTGGTTTTTGGGTTTTATGTTTTTTGGTTTTTGGTTTTTGTTTTTTGGTTTTTGGTTTTTGGTTTTTGGTTTTTGGTTTTTGGTTTTTGGGTTTTTGGTTTTGGTTTTTGGTTTTTGGTTTTTGGTTATTTGTTTTTGGATTTTGGTTTTTGGTTTCTGGTTTTTGGTTTTTGGTTTTTGGTTTTGGTTTTTGGTTTTTGGTTGTTGGTTTTTGGTTTTTGGTTTTTGTTTTTTGGTTTTTGGTTTTTGGTTTTTGGTTTTTGGTTTTTGGTTTTTGCTTTTTCAGTTTTTGGTTTTTGGTTTTTGGTTTCTGGTTCTTGGTTTTTGGTTTTTGGTTTTTGGTTTTTGGTTTTTGGTTTTTGGTTTTTGGTTTTTGGTTTTTGGTTTTTGGTTTTTGGTTTTTGGTTTTTGGTTTTTGGTTTTTGGTTTTTGGTTTTTGGTTTTTGGTTTTTGGTTTTTGGTTTTTGGTGATTTGTTTTTGATTATTTGTTTTTGATTTTTTGGTTTTTTGGTTTTTGGTTTTTGGGTTTTGGTTTTTGGTTTTTGGTTATTGGTTTTTGATTATTTGTTTTTGGTTTTTTGGTTTTTTGGTTTTTGGTTTTTGGGTTTTGGTTTTTGGTTTTTGGTTATTGGTTTTTGATTATTTGTTTTTGGTTTTTTGGTTTTTTGGTTTTTGGTTTTTGGGTTTTGGTTTTTGGTTTTTGGTTTATGGTTTTTGGTTTTTGGTTTTTGGTTTTTGGTTTTTGGTTTTTGGTTTTTGGTTTTTGGTTTTTGGTTTTAGGTTTTTGGGTTTTGGGTTTTTGGTTTTTGGGTTTTTGGTTTTTTGGTTTTTGGTTTTTGTTTTTTGGTTTTTGGTCTTTGGTTTTTGGTTTTTGGTTTTTGGGTTTTTGGTTTTGGTTTTTGGTTTTTGGTTTTTGGTTATTTGTTTTGGGTTTTTGGTTTTTGATTTCTGGTTTTTGGTTTTTGGTTTTTGGTTTTTGGTTTTTGGTTTTTGGTTTTCGGTTTTTGGATTTTGGTTTTTGTTTTTTGGTTTTTGGTTTTTGATTTTTGGTTTTTGGTTTTTTGGTTTTTGGTTTATGGTTTTTGGTTTTTGGTGTTTGGTTTTTGGTTTTGGTTTTTGGTTTTTGGTTTTTGGTTTTTGGTTTTTGGTTTTGGTTTTTGATTTTTGGTTTTTGGTTTTTGGTTTTTGGTTTTTGGTTTTTGGTTTTTGGTTTTTGGTTTTTAGTTTTTGGTTTTTGGTTTTTGGTTTTTGGTTTTTGCTTTTTGGTTTTTGGTTTTTGGTTTTTTGTTTTTGGTTTTTGGTTTTTGGTTTTCGGTTTTTGGTTTTTGGTTTTTGGTTTTTGGTTTTTGATTTTTGGTTTTTGGTTTTTGGTTTTTGGTTTTTGGTTTTTGGTTTTTTGTTTTTGGTTTTTGGTTTTTGGTTTTTGGTTTTTGGTTTTTGGTTTTTGTTTTTTGGTTTTGGTTTTTGGTTTTTGGTTTTTGGTTTTTGGTTTTTGGTTTTTGGTTTTTGTTTTTGGTTTTTGGTTTTTGGTTTTTTGTTTTTGTTTTTTGGTTTTTGGTTTTTGGTTTTTGGTTTTTGGTTTTTGGTTTTGGTTTTTGGTTTTTGGTTTTTGGTTTTTGGTTTTTGGTTTTTGGTTTTTGGTTTTACGTTTTTGGGTTTTTGGTTTTTGGTTTTTGGTTTTTGGTTTTTGGTTTTTGGGTTTTGGTTTTTGGTTTTGGTTTTTGGTTTTTGGTTTTTGGTTTTTGGTTTTTGGTTTTTGATTTTTGGTTTTTGGTTTTTGGTTTTTGGTTTTTGGTTTTTGGTTTTTGGTTTTTGGTTTTTGGTTTTTGGTTTTTGGTTTTGGTTTTTGGTTTTTGGTTTTTGGTTTTTGGTTTTTGGTTTTTGGTTTTTGGTTTTTGGTTTTTGGTTTTTGGTTTTTGGTTTTTGGTTTTTGGTTTTTGGTTTTTGGTTTTTGGTTTTTGGTTTTTGGGTTTTTGGTTTTTGGGTTTTTGGTTTTTGGTTTTTGGTTTTTGTTTTTTGGTTTTTGGTTTTTGGTTTTTGGTTTTTGGTTTTTGGGTTTTTGGTTTTGGTTTTTGGTTTTTGGTTTTTGGTTATTTGTTTTTGGATTTTGGTTTTTGGTTTCTGGTTCTTGGTTTTTGGGTTTTGGTTTTTGGTTTTTGGTTTTTGGTTTTTGGTTTTTGGTTTTTGGTTTTTGGTTTTTGGTTTTTGGTTTTTGATTTTTGGTTTTTGGTTTTTGGTTTTTGGTTTTTGGTTTTTGGTTTTTGGGTTTTGGTTTTTGGTTTTGGTTTTTGGTTTTTGGTTTTTGGTTTTTGGTTTTTGGTTTTTGATTTTTGGTTTTTGGTTTTTGGTTTTTGTTTTTTGGTTTTTGGTTTTTGGTTTTTGGTTTTTGGTTTTTGGTTTTGGTTTTTGGTTTTTGGTTTTTGGTTTTTGGTTTTTGGTTTTTGGTTTTTGGTTTTTGTTTTTTGGTTTTGGTTTTTGGTTTTTGGTTTTTGGTTTTTGGTTTTTGGTTTTTGGTTTTTGGTTTTTGTTTTTTGGTTTTTGGTTTTTGGTTTTTGGTTTTTGGTTTTTGGTTTTGGTTTTTGGTTTTTGGTTTTTGGTTTTTGGTTTTTGGTTTTTGGTTTTTGGTTTTTGATTTTTGGTTTTTGGTTTTTGGTTTTTGGTTTTTGGTTTTTGGTTTTTGGGTTTTGGTTTTTGGTTTTGGTTTTTGGTTTTTGGTTTTTGGTTTTTGGTTTTTGGTTTTTGATTTTTGGTTTTTGGTTTTTGGTTTTTGGTTTTTGGTTTTTGGTTTTTGGTTTTTGGTTTTTGGTTTTTGGTTTTGGTTTTTGGTTTTTGGTTTTTGGTTTTTGGTTTTTGGTTTTTGGTTTTTGGTTTTTGGTTTTTGGTTTTTGGTTTTTGGTTTTTGGTTTTTGGATTCTGGTTTTTGGTTTTTGGTATTTGGTTTTTGATTTTTGGTTTTGGGGTTTTTGGTTTTTGGTTTTTGCTTTTTGTTTTTGGTTTTTGGTTTTTGGTTTATGGTTTTTGGTTATTGGTTTTTGGTTCTTCGTTTTTTGTTTTTCGTTTTTGGATTTTGGTTTTTCGTTTTTGGTTTTTTCGTTTTTCGTTTTTGGTTTTTGGTTTTTGGTTTTTGGTTTTTGGTTTTTGGGTTTTTTGGTTTTTGGTTTTCGGTGTTGGATTTTAGGGTTTTGGGTTTTGCGTTTTGGGTTTTGGGTTTTGGGTTTTGGGTTTTGGGTTTTGGCTTTTGGGTTTTGGGGTTTGGGTTTTGCGTTTTGGGTTTTGCGTTTTGGGTTTTGGGTTTTGGGTTTTGGGTTTTGGGTTTTGGGTTTTGGGTTTTGGGCTTTGGGTTTTGGGTTTTGGGTTTTGGGTTTTGGGTTTTGGGTTTTGGGTTTTGTGTTTTGGGTTTTGGGTTTTGGGTTTTGGATTTTGGGTTTTGGGTTTTGGGTTTTGGGTTTTGGGTTTTGGGTTGTGGGTTGTGGGTTTTGGGTTTTGGGTTTTGGGTTTAGGGTTTTGGGTTTTGGGTTTTGGGTTTTGGGTTTTGGGTTTTGGGTTTTGGGTTTTGGGTTTTGGGTTTTGGGTTTTGGGTTTTGGGTTTTGGGTTTTGGGTTTTGGGTTTTGGGTTTTGGGTGTTGGGTGTTGGGTTTTGGGTTTTGGGTTTTGGGTTTTGGGTTTCGGGTTTTGGGTTTTGGGTTTTGGGTTTTGAATTTGGGTTTTAGGTTTTTGGTTTTTGTTTTTGGTTTTTGATTTTTGGTATTTGGTTTTCGATTTTTGGTTTTTGGTTTTCGTTTTTTGGTTTTTGGTTTTTGGTTTTTTGTTTTTTTTGTTTTTGGTTTTTGGTTTTTGGTATTTGGTATTTGGTATTTGATTTTTGGTTTTTGGTTTTTGGTTTTTGGCTTTTGGTTTTTCGTTTTTGGTTTTTGGTATTTGGTTTTTGATTTTTGGTTTTGGGGTTTTTGGCCTTGGGTTTTGCTTTTTGTTTTGGGTTTTTGGTTTTTGGTTTATGGTTTTTGGTTGTTGGTTTTTGGTTTTTCGTATTTTGTTTTTCGTTTTTGGATTTTGGTCTTCGTATTTGGTTTTTCGTTTTTCGTTTTTGGTTTTTCGTTTTTCGTTTTTGGTTGTTCGTTTTTCGTTTTTGGTTTTGTTGTGTTTTGTCGTGTTTTTCGTTTTCTTGCTGTGTTTTTCGTTTTGTTTTGTTGTGTTTTTCGTTTTGTATTGTTGTGTTTTTCGACTCACTCGGGACTCGAGACTCGGGACTCGGGACTCGGGACTCGGGACTCGGGACTCGGGACTCGAGACTCGGGACTCAGGACTCGGGACTTGGGACTTGGGACTTGCGACTTGCGACTTGGGACTTGGGACTTGGGACTTGGGACTTGGGACTTGGGACTTGGGACTTGGAACTTGGAACTTGGGACTTGGGACTTGAGACTTGGGACTTGGGACTTGGGACTTGAGACTTGGGAGTTGGGACTTGGGACTTGGGGCTTGGGAGTTGGGACGTGGGACACCAAAACTTTAAATCGCTTTTTCCCCCTTAAACGTGCGAATTCGGCGTCCTTACGACTTTTAATTTAAAGGCTTGGCAGATCTCTAGCTTTGATCGTTCACTGTGCCCACAATTTCTATCTGATTGTCAAAATGTTGGTCTCATTTTGTAGCTGCCAATTTATTCTTTACGATAAATACAAATTTGTAATATTATTTACAAACACACTTTTTTTTATCAATGTTGAAATAGGAAAAAAAACACCAAAACTTTAAATCGCTTTTTCTCCCCTTAAACGTGTGAGTTCGGCGTTTTTACGATTTAATTCAAAGGCTTGGCAGATATCTAGCTTTGATCGTTCACTGTGCCCACAATTTCTATCCGATTGTCAAAATTTTGGTCTCATTTTGTAGCTGCCAGTCTATTCTTAACGACAAGTATAAATTTGTAATATTATTTACAAATACACTATTTTTTATGAAGGTTGAAATAGGAAAAAAAACACGAAAACTTTAAATCGCTTTTTCTCCCCTTAAACGTGCGAATTCGGCGTTTTTACGATTTAATTCAAAGGCTTGGCAGATATCTAGCTTTGATCGTTCACTGTGCCTACAATTTCTATCCGATTGTCAAAATTTTGGTCTCATTTTGTAGCTGCCAGTCTATTCTTAACGACAAGTATAAATTTGTAATATTATTTACAAATACACTATTTTTTGTGAAGGTTGAAATAGGAAAAAAACATCAAAACTTTAAATCGCTTTTTCTCCCCTTAAACGTGTGAGTTCGGCGTTTTTACGATTTAATTCAAAGGCTTGGCAGATATCTAGCTTTGATCGTTCACTGTGCCCACAATTTCCATCCGATTGTCAAAATTATGGTCTCATTTTGTAGCTGCCAGTCTATTCTTAACGACAAGTATAAATTTGTAATATTATTTACAAATACTCTATTTTTTATGAAGGTTGAAATAGGAAAAATAAACACAAAAACTTTAAATAGCGTTTTCTCCACTTAAACGTGTGAATTTGGCATTTTTACGATTTAATTTAAAGGCATGGCAGATCTCTAGCTTTGATCGTTCACTGTGCCCACAATTTCTATCCGATTGTCAAACTTTTGGTCTCATTTTGTAGCTGCCAGTTTATTCTTTACGACAAGTACAAATTTGTAATATTATTTACAAATACACTATTTTTTATGAAGGTTGAAATAGGAAAAAAACACCAAAACTTTAAATCGCTTTTTCACCCCTTAAACGTGCAAATTTGGCGTTTTTACGATTTAATTTAAAGGCTTGGCAGATCTCTAGCTTTGATCGTTCACTGTGCTTACAATTTCTATCCGATTGTCAATATTTTGGTCTCATTTTGTAGCTGCCAGTTTATTCTTTACGGCAAGTACAAATCTGTAATATTATTTGCAAATACACTAGTGTTTATGAGGGTTGAAAAGGGAGAAAAAAACATCAAAACTTTAAACCGCTTTTTCACCCCTTAAACGTGTGAACTCAGCGTTTTTACGTTTTAATTTAAAGGCTTGGCAGATCTCTAGTTTTGATCGTTCACTATCATAGAGATGCAGGACTGTGGAGAGGACAATAAATATTTTTTTTGTCCGAATTTCCCCTTAATTTACTAATACTTATATAAATTTACAACTACCAAACAAATTTGCTCAGAGACGACGAAAAGTAGGGGCAATAATTCATGCATTTTCATTGCAGTAACACATAATAAATTTAATGTGGATTGTTTCATTAAAATCAATATTTTAAAATTTATTTTGCTGAGGCTAAATAGTTAAACAAGTTTTAAATGTTATAAAATTTCAGACTAAAATAATAGCATCCAATTTCTAGACATTAGTTTTTTTGCATTACTGGTATTGATGATATTGATGACCAATCATTTCACAAAAAATTACTAGCAAAAAAACAAATTCAAGCGAAAAATTATTTGCTGCATCCGAAACTTAATAACGTACAGAAAAATTAAAATTAAAAATTACTTGTGGCGTCCAGAACTTCGAAAATTAGCAAGCAAAATATTTCATACAATACCAAATAACAAAATTTTAAAATTTCAATTACCCCCATTAATATTTCCATTTGACTATTTCACTGACTCTTGGGGAACAAACTAAACGGGAATGTAAGCTGAGCACGAAGAAAATAGCACGAAGAATTAAGCCACGCCCACGTAAACAAACGGATGAAGTACTGACTGATTATCAAGAAAACGCACGTAATTAACACTAACTAAATCAAAATGTTCAAAAAATATACGCGCACACAAAAAATAAAGCAGTAATTGCCAACTTACCTGTGAAAAGATGTTCCTGGCAACCGGCATTTCGTATCATTTCCGCACGTAAACACTATGCGCTTCATTATTAGTTTTCTATGTTTGTAACTAGTGTCACTATCACTTAATCACTTCACTATGTTCTTTCAACCTCACCTCACGTATTACACGATATTAAAATCAAATCAACACTTTCGATTTGAAATTATTTGATCAAATTCGACGGAAATCCTGACGCGTAAAATTTTTACTCACGTCTATCAGTCGATTTGACAGAAGTGCAACTTCGGGTTCAATTTAGGTGACACGAATTTTTAAGTAATGATTTGTTCACGCTAACTGAGCGATCTCATACCATCAAAGGTTGGTTAATGAGTTGCGTCCTAACTGGTTAAATATGAATTGAATGAATCAGAGTTAACGCTATCTATAATATGCGGCAATTTTTGTTTGCAGTTAACGTACTTTTATCAGTTTTGTCGTAAAACTATGATGAAAGTCAATAAAACTGAGCAAAAGCGTGACCATACCTTAACACCAAATACCTTCCTAACGGCAATGTAAGCTGAGTGACAGTTTCAAGCCCAAATGTAAATATTAATTTGAATTTGATATTTTCATCCGAGAATATGAATTGGTAACTTGTAAAATATGTGTATGAAGCTGATGTAACGAATATTAATCCCTTACGATTTATTTAATAAAAACTTTATCAATGCGAATTTGAAAGTGAAATACAATAAATTTTTTTACGAATTTTTAAGTTTCCTGACGAAAATTAGAAAATTTCTTGCGCTAAAGATTTGCATTAGATTTCTAGGTAATGAGTCATTAGAATTTTGAACGCTATAAGTGCTGTCCGCACTCATAAATCTACAAAAAGTCATAAATGACCAGGGTGGTTTAGTATATACCAATCTACAATACCCACGAAAAGTGCTGAAGGCGGTTACAGCCAATGAGGGGAAAAACTGGTCAAATCAAATTGTTGGGACGCTCACGGGTAGGAATTTATACGGCTACAGCCCCTCTAATATCTTGTTCCTCTAAGGTCCTAGATAGCCTCACGAATTTCATCTTTGAGATATTGAATCGACGCTGGGCTATTGACGTAGGCCTTCTCTATCACGTGGCTCCAAAGCAAGAAGTCGCAAGGTGTTAAATCACAAGATCTATTCAAAATAACACCTCTCATTGGAAAACCTTGTATATATTTAAAATTGACTTAGGCACTTTTATTTTCTTTCAATTTTCATGAAAATTTAAGGAATAGTGTTTAACTTGAACATGTTCAATCGGCCGAGCATTCAGAAAAATTATTTAAGCTAGATTAAAATGGCGGCTGCACTGTGCTTATGAAAGAAATTGTGCATCTTTTGTTTGAATTTGAACGATTTAATATCGAAGTATTGGATGAATAATTCAAATTATCAATTCACGCCATTAGAAAACTTGTTTCTAATTCTAGGATGTTTACAAAGACCTTCTGGTAGGAGCACTCTCCTGCTTACTCTACTTGTTTATTGTTAAAAGTTGTAAACAATTTTCTTTATAAATTTTGTTACGAATAGAAACTCATTCTTTTGTACATTGACAGGTACCTTTTGAAACCTTTTTCAATAAATTGAACATTTTGTCAACTTGGACTCGACTTTTTCTCAACTGAAAAGCCCGAACCCACTGAATGAACAACCGATTATGGGCCTAGGGCAGCTGTAAAAGGGCTTCTTCAAAAGTCAGGAAAAGAAATTGCAGACAAGTCGAGAAAGCAGTCCAAGACGTCAGAACCGGAAAGGACAACATAACCTACAAATCAGTGACATTGGAGCAGCAATCGCACAGCAAGTCAATGTTGAGCAACGAACACACAAGTCGCTTTAAGTCAGAAAACCGCCACGAAAGATTATAAATTCATTTTGTTTGTTTAAAAATTGTCAGAAGTCAGTCAAATTGTTAAATTTAGAGCATACTGGATACTGTAAAGTATAATTGGAAATGTTAAGTGAAGATAGTCAAGGAAATTTCAATTTCATTTCATGGCGATTTAAATTAAACCTAGCACTTAAGAACAAAGATCTGTATGATATGATAATGGGTGCAAAGCCCAAACCAGCAGGTGCTGCGGCAACTGATACAGTCACCGCTTGGTTAAAGAAAGATGTTGAGGCTCAAACAGTGATAGGTTTAAATGTAAACAGTAAGATTGCGAACAAAATTGCAAATATTAAAACTGCCAAAGATATGATAGACAAATTATGTTAGTTTATATGGTACAAAGACTGATGTAACTTTAGAAACGTCCCGAATCAAATTCTTTACCTATGAGTATGATGATTGCAAGTTAGTTGTTGAGAACCGTATGGGAGTTTCAGATCCCGCGGATGAAGTGTCAACTGAAAATGATCCTGTGAGGGAAAGTTGGATCATGACGAGGATCATGAGTGTGCTACCACCAAAATTGGCCCATTTCAGGACATCCTGGGACAATGTGACCGGAGCAGCAAAGAACATGGAATCTCTCATGGGACGTTTGAGACTCGAGGACGAGCGACTCAAAGAAACGACAACTAATGCAGAGGGCAGCACCAACAACGTTCTCATGGCCAGACGCAGGAAACAAGGACACCCGTCAAACAGCAAGCAAGAAAAGTCGCAGTTCGCATGCTACAAATGTGGGAAGAAAGGTCACGCGCTCAAGGAGTGCAGAGGTAAATCGTGTGATGAATAGATTGCCTACTGCAAGAAGAATTATTCATGTAATATCTGTAAGAAGATGGGACACCTCGCAAAAGACTGCGAAACACGAGAAGAAGCGATAAGTCAACAAATGGCAAACCAAATAAGAAGGCATTTTTGACCACGGCACTCTCGACCGTGGACAACGACATTTCGAAGGACAAGGCCAACACATGACATCTCACCGAGAGTGATTTGTTCAGCTTGTTGAGTTCGACGAGCCCATTCCAAGTGTGATTAGAGACTCAACCGGGCTAGATGGCGTTGCAGTCGGGAACATCGAGAAGGAAGCATTTGGTGGTCAAAAGTGATATCCAGTGGTACTAGAAGATGTCATTTACGTGCCAAACCTCAACTTTAATCTTTTCTCAGTGAGTCAGATGCTAGACAAAGGACATGTACAGAAGGCAAACGGAAACGAGTCAACGATTTACAGTCTGGATGGCAGGGAAATTGTGGCAATAGCAAAGCGCAAAGGAAATCTCTACAAAATGATGCTCAGGAGAGAAGAAGAGACAAGTTTGATGGCCGTGACGATCAAAATCTGGCCCGAGTGATTCGCCCATCAAAATGTCAAGTATGTGAGGGACAGACTAAAAAGGAAAGGAATGAAATACATTGATGACTGGAATTACTATGTATGCACAGGGTGCTCATATGGCAAGCTACATAGATCCTCACACCCAAACAACCCCAAGACAGCTCAGCAAACGTTAGATCTCGTGCACGTCGACATCGGCGAGATGAACATCCCGTCATTGGGAGGAGCGAAGTACTGGCTCACGTTCAAGGACGATTTCACTCACTACCGAACCTGTTAATTTATGAAGACGAAAAGTGAAGCACCAGAGAAGATCGAATGTTACCTGAGACTCGTTGAAAACCAGCTAGGGAGGAGAGTGAAAAGTCTGAGGTCTGGCAACGGCACCGAACTGAAGAATGCAAAAACCAAACAGATGATGGACAAGTTGGGAATTTCCCACACCTTCACGAATATACACACACCAGAGCAGAACGGAAGTATTGAGAGAGAAATGAGAACGATTGTCGAGGCAGCCAGAACAGCGATACATATGAACGAGTTGGACGAGAAACTGTGGGCAGAAGCGATGTACCATGCGATCTTCACGATCAACCAGACTGGAACCAGCAACGTACCAGGGAAAAGCCCAGCAGAACTATGGTTCGGATGAAAAATGAATATTGAGGAGCTGCGACCCTTTGGATGTGAATGTTAAGTGCTGACATCAAAAACATAAAAGAGACAGGATGGATAGAAAATTAGAAAAGGGAATTCTGGTTGGCTATGATATTGATTCACCTTGCTACCAGGTTTATCTAAAACAGAAAAGAGAAATTATCAGCTCAGACAATGTGATCTTCGACGAGAAAAAGATGAGACCGAGGCAAGGAACTGAACTTGAGACACAGGTACCAGAGGGCACACCTGAGAAGCAAGAAAAAAGCAGCAGCGAGACAGACGAGAACTAGGGAACTGGAGAAAGTGCTGAGGAGCCACGCAACAACGAGAATGAGACACCAGCGCCAGAAGAAGAGTCAAGAAGGAGAGCTCTGCAAGATCGTCAGACTCTGCAACCACCACCGAGACTGAGAGAGAGTAGCCATGATTGATGAAAAGGAGTGAGGTACTTAGAGATGAGTAATGGAGACGAACAATGCCGGAGGAGTACGACTCGCTGATCGAGACCAAAACTTGGAAGCTGGTGGAATGCCCAGAAGGAGCGTTGGGTACTTCGAGAGAAGGTAGACGGTAGACTTAAGGCCAGACTAGTCACAAGGGGATTTGAACAGAAGGAGGGAGTGGACAACATGTAAACTTTAAGCCCAGTAGCTCGCCATGCATCCATTCGCCTACTCCTAAGTCACGCAGCGTCGGATCGATGTGAAAACGGCTTTCTTGTATGGGAACTTGGAGCAGGACATCTATATGTACCAGTCTGAAGGGTTTGGTGATGGAACCAGGAAAGACTTAAACAAGCTCCGAGGATGTGGAACTACTTTGAGGACAAGAAAGGCTTGATCAACACAGATTACGACCCGTGTATATACTATAACAAGGACAAGAGCATTATGCTCTCACTCTTTGTGGATGATGGATTGGTAGCCGGCAAAGATGAAGAAGAAATATACAAACCCTTAGACGAGATAAGCAATGCATTAGAGATAACATTCTGCAAAAAAAATACAAAACAAGTCAACGTATTTGGGCATGGAAATCAAGATCGACCAGGATGGTATCTTCGTGAGTCAGCCTCGCTACGTGGAGAAGATCTTAAGAAAGATGACACTCGAGCAGTGCAATCCAGCATCCACACCCACTGAGCCAGGAATGATCAACCATAAGACAGACTGCAAGAACGACGAGGCACTTCCAGCGACCAACAACTATCGCGAGGCGGTAGGAAATTTGTTGTACTTAGCCACAATAACGAGGCCAGACATAAGCTTCGCCATGAACTATTTCAGTCGATTCTGCAACAAGCCTATGAAGAGCCATCAAGCGATGGTGAAACGCGTTTTCCAGTACTTGAGAGGGACCACGGCAGCCGAAATTCATTTCGAAGGAGACAAGACACTCGTGGCCTACACTGATACAGACCTTGGAGGGGACTCTGAGACAGGACAGTCAACGAGTGGTGTGTTAGTGATGAGAGGACGGCCAGTGATCTGGTATTCACAAAAGCAGCATCTGGTAGCGACATCAATTGCAGAAGCCCAGTAGTGAGCAGCAGTGTCAGTGATTGACGGTGTGTGCTAGATCAAACGAATTGCACTGGAACTTGGCATTCTAAAAGGTGAGCTGCCGATCACTCTGTACGTCGACAACATGTCAGCCATACATACATTTGCTACAAAATGCACACGAAGGAAAGATGACCAGAGGAAAGAAGCACATCGAAGCACCATGAATGTACATCCAGCAACACATCGGCAACACTGTGGCACTGCAACACGTCGAGACCAGCAAGCAGATCGCAGACATCCTCACCAAGCCACTCAACAGAAGAATTTTTGGGACGTTCCCCTGTAAATTGATAAAGGGGGAGTGCTGAGATTTGACCAACTAACAGCTGACCCAACCTACCCAACCCAACCTTGACCCTATCCTTACCTTGCATTTTCTTTTGTTTTATTTATTGTTGAAGTTGGTAATATGTTTTCTATTATATTCTCGCAAAATTAAGCTGGCAAGCAATAAGCACTTATTTGGCAACTTCATGTGACAGCGACGAAGCGAAATTGAATGGCAACAAGCAAACGTGCTCCAAAATTGTAATCGACGAAAGTTTACAGTATTGAGCAACAACCCGTCGATTGTTTGGCTAGAGTTTTGTTCATCAAAACTAGTATTGTAAAACTATTCAAAAGTTATGTTTATTTTGTATAAATTCAAGTCATATTTTTCGCACTCAAAAATTGTCGCCACATGCTTAACTTTTGTTGTTTATATTCTGTACAGCTCTTGTAAGAAACTCAAATATTGTAAACAAATGAAACTCTTTACTGTTGTTAAAAGTTGTAAACAATTTTCTTTATAGATTTTGTTACGGATAGAAACTCATTCTTTTATACATTGATAGGTACCTTTTGACACCCAGTTCAATAAATTGAACATTTTGTCAACTTGGACTCGACTTTTTCTCAACTAAAAAGGCAAAACCCGCTGAAATAAAAACAGTCTCTAAAATAAAACGGATTAGGAATAAGCTTTTCATCAAACTTCCATAAATATTATTCAAAATAATTCTTCAATTAGGAAGTAATCTTTTCCAGCAAGAATTTGAGAGATCAATTAATTAAACTTAATAAAAACAATATTATACGTTAATTACTTTCGTGTCATTCCATAAGTCATTGTTTCTATAAAAAAGAATATTCTTTATTTTACTGTTATATAAAAATCTAATTTCCTTCCCATGGGCAGGATTCTGAAGTGAACGTAGCATAACAGGTTTATAGTTGACAACTCATGGACGTATTTGATATTCGTGGCCTACAGTTTATACAATATTCCTTTGTTTGGCTTTACGAACCTAGCCAATAAGAGGTATTTGGAAAAATTTTGCACCTAACAGATCTAATTTTGAATGGTTTTGTTTTTTTTTTTTTAAAGTTAAGAATCGTTAATTTCAACGTTAAAATTCTTCACATCAAAGATTGAATTTCATCTAGCAAATTTTTAAGAAGTACAATTGAAAGGCATTACTGAATATGTATTTCTTTCGGCATTTTTACAGTAGATAAGATTAGAAATGGTTGTAATCCATGCACTGGTTCCATTCGCCTGACTTTGCCTGGTTGAAATATGCATTATATTGAGTAGTATTCATGATAGAGCCCAGTAAAGTAAGGATATATTTATAGTAACTATTTGAAATACGAAGCTGCTACGTCGACATTTGCTAGCCAATTCAGGCAGATTACAGAGACGTATCTGAAAATTTTCAATTTAACATAGAAGAATTCATCTACTGGTATTGCTTCTAGGGGAAAAAAGAACGTATTCTTTCACGGTCTTTAAATAGGGCCACATCAAATATCTACACCAGTTAAATTCTGTAAAGTTCTATGTGACTACATTAGGATTAATAAAGAACTTACTTTCAGGCAACTCCGCACTGAATTTGTCTTTTTTAAATTCTCGTGTGTCACTACCATGGTGCAAATTTAATGCCGGAATGGTCGTCGTTTACGAAAATATAAGTCAGTTGCCAAATAGCCCTTTCCATGTCACTTAAGAGCCACTCCCCGTTATACGAACCAAAGATCAGATACAGAGTTTACTGTCGTGTTGTGGATGAGTAGTTATCGGCTTGCTCGTTCGTATTTCGATCAACAAATCTCAACTGATTCGTTCTTGTCCAGGTCCAGCGATCCTAATTCTTCGCAATGTGTTATGATTGCGTTTAGTCCCAAGTTAGAAGCTTGATGGTATCCAGTTTATTCAAATGTTTTCCTCGGGCAATAGTGAGCTATTTGCATTAGGACATAGTCAGCCGCGTTAGAGGTGTAAGCGAGAGAAAGGACCTCGAAGTTGTCCACTTTGAGACATCCTTCACCTATTACTTCCTCAGGGGATATACCCAACTCCACCACGTTACTTTGATGTAAGGTCGGCGCATCCACTGTTCCTGACGTTAACTATTCACCCTTCAATCGTTTCACTGCGCTTCCTTTTCCGTTGGGGAGCTGTAGTTGGCGGGAATTCCACGCCACTGACGCTGGGTTCGGAAACATTAGACGAGCTGTATTAAAAATCTATTATAGAACTTACTTGCAAAGTAAGAAGACTTCGGCTTGTCGTGGAAAACTGCAGGATATTCCTTTACGCCAGGTGCTGGTTGTGGAGGTGCAGTCATCTGCGGCTGCCAATGCCACTATTTTTTTAGGCCAGGGATCAGCACCGCTGGGATTTAGTGCGACGTGGAACTCCAACTCAGCACGAACCGGACGTCATCTCCTTCTCTTTTTCTTTTTGACACATGTCAAATCGCGATTCAGTGGCAGCGAGTAGTTAAAAAGTCACTCCCGAGCCGTCGGCGTCAAAAGCGTAGGATACATGGATCGGCTGACCGGCGTCAGTGGCGTAGGGTGTCAAGGGCTAAGTTATTACAATAGTCTGACTTTGTTGAGTTTTAGTACAGCAGTAAGTAAACGTTAAAGTCTGTGTGGCCTAGTGGTTAGAGCATGAACCCATAACCCGAAGGTCCCAGGTTCAAATCTCGTTGGGAGCAACGTGATTTAGTTCAGGGGATTTTTTGGACAGACTACGAGTGTTCACTCACTGGTGATATGTACTGATTTAATCAGATCATATCATAGCTGAGCAAGCACATGGGAGCATGGTACTGACCAAACCAACTTCCGAAAAAATCAATACGGTCATGAAAATGAAATATTCTAACTATCTCTAAGCCAAGGCCCGAGAGGGGCTGTAGTGCTACAAAGAAGAAGAAGTAAGTAAACTTTATTGAGAATTTTTATGACTTGACATGACAGAGTATGCTTAATGACTATGTGACATTTGACAGTATATGGATGTCAAATAAACTTTGACAGTTAGAATATATGTATACTTATATTAAATCAATGTTTTTAGATATAAAGGCTTTGCTATTTGCTCTTACGGCTTACGACTTGAAAAGTTTGACAAATAAATACGTTAAAACTTAAACTAAATCTAATCCTAATATAAATTAAATCTTTTCCTACATCTGACCTAAAACTATAAGCTGTTTAGTACAGCACTCGCTCCTACACTTATATTTGTTCTTGAGTAGATTTTTGTTTTTTTAACGCTTATGAACTAACCAAATTTGCATGTTTTGTTCAACCACGGTATATGATTGGTTTGCAAGCAACGTAAAACGCCGGTTTATTGGAATTCGCGGAATTATTGGAATTGTAGTGGTGGACATAGGTAGTAGGGATTATTTGCAGTGGTAGGTTCGAAAAATGCGCGAAAACATCGTAGAGGGTGCTCCCACCATTTCTCTAGACGTTTTTAGGGTTTTGTACTAAAATACAAAACCCTATTGCAATCACGACCTGTGTCCGTCTGTCCGTCCGTCCGTCCGTCCGTCCGTCCGTCCGTCCGTCCGTCTGTATGTCACAGCACTTTTTCTCCGAAACTATAGAGGCTACAGCCATGAAACTTGGTAGAAAGGTCAGAAGTGGTGACCTCTTGAAAGTTCAAGGGTGGAAAAATTTTTCATAGGCGTTTAAGGGGGGTCTCCCCATGTAGGGAGGTGACCCCTCAAAAAAAAAATTTCACCATTGGTAGTCGAGTAGGGTGTCATTGGAAAGGTCTCAATGAGATCTTTTCAAAACAAGTCTTAGAATTGCCGTATAAGTACCGAGGGGGGCAGGGGAAGGGGAAATGTACGAACTTTTCGCGTACCCCCCCCCCTCGCGATTGGACACCTTCCATCCGAACAATCTGAAAAAAATCATGAATGTAGGCCTTTATGAGTACAACAACAACAAATACATGAGAAGTCGAAATTCACTCAACTTTGTTAGTAATAGTATGATTTATCGATTTTATGTTTTCTTGAATAAAATCTAAACGGTACCTTTAAACTCAATAAAATTTAGCGAAGAGATGAATATTTATAAGATTGATTTTTTCTGAAAGTTTCGTAAAGATCGAATAGTATTTGCCAAAGTTATAGCGATTTGAATTTTCCTGTATTACTATGGAGCAATATGCCCTGTATTACAATGGAAACATATGGCTATGGAGCCATATGCGCTTTTTACCGACTTAGACACTACAGCTTTGCTAGAATTTGCATGAAAATTTCAGCAGTGATAGGTATCATGAAGATAAGTACATACAATTGAAACAAGTCGAAGAGGCAGGAGAGAGCTCCTAGCAAAAGGGGATTGTAACCATTCAAGAATTCGAAAAAATAGGCCATGAATCGATGATTACAATACAGAAGAGTGACACCTGAAAAAAAATTTCATGAAAGGTAGCCGATATGAGTAACAACTGAAAGTTCTCTATGAGAGCTTTTCAAAACAGTTCTTAAACTGACAGTTTTTGCTTCAGTGTGGGCACAGGGGGGGAAATACATGAAAAATGTGTTTCCTCCTTCGCGAATGGACACCCGTGATCTAAAAAGTCTGAAAAAATTATCAAAGGAGATATTTATGGGTATAACTATAACAAATACCTCAGAAGTCAAAATTCGTTCAACTTTGTTAATAATAGTATAATCCTAAAATTGCACATTTTCTCCAATAAAATCGTCTTTGACATGTTTCTTGATTTTATTCGTTGCTGGTTACTGCATTTTGTAAGTTGAGTACAAAACCCTTCTGACATGAGCATAGGTCTGTCTACCCAACTTGTTTAGTCGTTGCTAGCATGTTGTGGAGAATCGGTTCTGTTCTTGTATCTCTGCAAACGATGGAGTTCCTGAAGTACTTCTCATTAGACCGTCTGTATTTGAACCCGCATTTCCTTAGGATCTTCCTCTCGAAGATTTGGATTTCTTCGGCAGTAGTAGGCAAGATTGTTAGCCAGGCTGGAAACGCGTAGGTAATGACCGACTTAATAAGAGTTTGGTACATTAAGACCTTAACTTTCGGGCAGACTGGTTTCGAGGAAAAGAGGGACGAGATGATTGCGGACGCTGCTTTCACTTTATTGAGGGTTTTGCTGGCGTGTCTGTTCGCCTTAAGTCAATTGTTAAAATTGACTCCAAGGTATCTGATATTTTTCTTGAGAGCAAGGCGGTGCTCTCTCCCGCTCGCATTTCTAACGCAGATCAGCTCTAATTTGCTGGCATTTATTTCGAGCCCTGAATCCTTTAGATACTGAACGATGGTATGGACAGAGCGCTGCAGCTTTATTTGGGCCATCGCTGGGAGGCTATGAGCAGGATATCGTCTGCACACATTGTTATATCCATAGTCGAGTAGTTCGGGCGTGGGATATCATGAAGAAAAAAGTTGAAGAGGGCGGGACCGAGGATTGAGCCTTGTGGGATAGGATTTGAAATGAGATTCCCCAGCTTAATTTGGGATGTTCTATCCGAAAGGAAGCTATATAAGATTCTAAGGATTGTGACCGGACAGGATGACATTTTCAACATGTACTTTAGACCATTGATCCAAACTGAGTCGAACGCTTTTTTCATGTCTAGAGCACAGCCCACTGTGCACTCTTTCCACCGAAGATTGCGGGCGACTCTATTGTGCAACAGCATTATTTCTTGCTCCGTAGATCATTCGCGTTCAAATCTAAACTGAAAATCGGCGGTCAGGGGATTAGTAAAATTGTTAAAATATTGCAGATTATCTTTTAAATGGGTTTACCCATGTTAGGCAAAAGGAAAATCAGCCGAAAATTGTTAATATTACCTTCGCAGCCTGAATTTGGAATTGAGACTAGTTTTCTGATTTTCCAAGGTTTTGAAAAATGTTCCTTATTAACACAATTATTGTATAATATCTTCAAGAAAGAGGAGATGGTCTTGGTGCACTTCTTGAGTATTCTGATTAGGATGCCCTCAAGGCCGTGAAATAGTTAGCTATTTAAGGACTTTAGAAGATCTTCTACTTCCGTTTTCGAGGTGAAAGAACCGGCGAAGACTGGATGTTGTGGAGAGGATGCTTTATTATTATTGGAGAATACAGTTAAATAGAATCCCTTGTATCCTTCCGTCTTTAGTAGAACCTCTGCTTTAGCGTTGTTATTCAAAGTTGTGTTGGACGACTAACGGCGGCGAGTCTTTCATAATATTGAACTTGGAGCTTTTACGGTCTGTGAGTTGATCTTTAGTTCTAAACATATCTGAAGATGGTCGGAGTGATATCAGTCTGTTTTTATTATAGAAGTTATTGACTTGGAATTTGATGAGTTATTTGCGTTTTAAGTTTCAAATACTCCTCATTCAATTGGTTAAAGCGTCGATGATAAATACGCTTAAGCAGTTGAAGCATATGCTTCCGAGTTTTTATTAATGGAAGAGTTTTCTGAGTTAGATATCTATAAGGTGGGCTGCGTTCTTTATGGAAGGGGGCATGTTGGTCTAGACACTCTGCAATGGCAGATTTTAGTGGCGATATATGAGAGTCTATTTCTACATTCGGGAGAATGATATTTTCTGGTGGGAGATTCCGAAGAAGGTCCTTGAAGTTTTTTCTGTAGTGTGGCCGGTCAATGGAATTAAACGGTCTGTAGTGAGGTGGGCAAGTAGGAGCTGGTATGTGTGATCCAAAGGTTATGTTGAGATAGAGGCCATGATGGTCCGATAACGAGTTAAATGTGGGGCAAGCAAAATGAATTGTGGGACAGTTGAGGTCAGAGGATATTATGAAGTTATCTAAAAATGAATTCCCTCTTGCATATGTTGGGATACCAGCATTTGCTATGGATACTGAGAGGAGGGCGTTCACGTGGAGCCATTCGAATAGGAAGTTCCCATTGGTATTCCTTGTGGAGTCCCCCCAGTGTTCATGTCTAGCATTCAGGTCTCCTCCGAATATTAATAAATCGTGAATGAGGCTGTTGTGAGGATTTGGTTAAGTGTAAATGGGCTCTGGGGACCTAAATTGCACGGAGGATATAGGGAGCCAATTAGAAGTTTGACTGGGTTTGCATTGGGTCGCTTGGTATCTAGAGTTGCTATCGTACATGTGGAGTTATTTTGTTCATAAGGGATTTGATGGATATCTAAATCATCCCGAAATCGAATCGCAGTACAGGGGTACTGTCATTCTGTCAGTACGAAGCGCATGGTAGTTTTTCACACAGACTTTGTGTTGAGGATTAAGAACTGTCTCGTTTAGAAGGAGGATGGTGGGTTGAGAAGATTTGACCAAACCAGCAATATAAGGCAAAATTAGAGAGTCGATATTTAGGGAAAGAATGGTACTTCTATTTGCGACCATAAAGATTGAAATAGAAATTGAGGAGGGCCATTGGCTTCTCTTGGTCAGGAGTAGCATCAAAGTATGGGAGAAAAGCCCTAACCTTGGATAGGAGTTCACCGAGAGAGACTCCCGGCCCCTCCACAGTTATTTGTTGTTGGCACTTGACGGGATTAAAATTCGGTGAAATAAAAGTGTGGGGCGGAGTTCCATTTCTTAAAACTTCGGAATATGAGGTCCGGTTGGAAAGAGGAGCAAATTGGTGTGGGGTTGTAGGGGTTGGTGAGCTATTTTGATAGCTGGAGAGCGGTGAGTTTAAGATCTGAGGCGCTAATCGTTTGGCTTTAGCTTCGATTGCTCTGTCAAACAATCTTTTTCGGTCCAGACAGCCAGGAAAATTGGCTGAATGCCCATGTGTCCTACATATATGCTAGTGCAGAATGGAGCGGTTTCCGTCTTGTCCGGGGCAATTTTCATCGCATGTTGAATCTACAATTGATAGATATGCAACCGAATCTTCAACACCGATAGCATTGAAGCAGATCGTTCCTTGTGAGGCATTCCCATACGGCTCGTTGGTTCAGAATGTAGCGCAGTTTCATTACACCTTTCTTATCAGCTTCCGATCCCACTGATAGCCTAAATAAATCCAGGTTGATCTGATTTGCTCTCAACCATGCAGTGGCAAGTGGGCTGACAGACGCCTTAAGTTGGAATTTGGCTGGCCATGTCCTCTCAAACTGCCTCAGCTCCAAAGTATGAACTAACACCCCTTAGTATCACGACACACTTTTTCCATTCTTTGTGGGTGAACGAGTATCACACTGCTTTAGTGTTTTTAAGTATGTTCATGATGTAGTCGTGGGCCTCGAGCTTGTCGAAAATTCAACAACCTTGTAATTCTGTACTCTGAAGGAGTACCAACGGTAGGGGGGTACCTATCCATGATGCCTTCAAGCACTGTCGCTATCAGATTTTGAATGAAAATTGGTGGGAACCACACCTTCTTTGTTCGATTGTTAGTCGAGTTTGTTTTATTATTTTGGTTATCGTTCGCTAGTGCGCTGAAGGGATTAGTGCTATGTGTGGGTGGGATTGGCAAAGGAGCCGGAGTTTTAGGTTTTACGACTAATTTACCCTTCGCTAATATAAATTCATTTACCTTAGAGTTAATTAGGTTAACGTCTTGGTTAAAGCTTGAATTCCTTGCTGTTGGTGTATTTGATGGGCGTTTGCCCAAAATGCAGTTTCGGCTTTCTTCCGGTCTTCAACTTTCAATCTTTATGCATATGATCTTGTATAATGAGACATACTTATAAACTTTCGTTTTCAAATCATTTTTTTATAATTTCGATATTGACGAATTCACATACGTGTTGGCAGTTTCAACGTCCAAACTTCAATCTCTTTAGTACAGCAGTCATTTTGTCAATTTACAACACTCTGAAAAGTATGAAAGATTCATACAAGCGTAGAAGATCTGTGTCAAAAAGATTTTATATTTTCGGCACAAATTTTTTAACACAATCAGTTTAATATTATCAACACCTTCTGATTTATATGATTTACGGCTTTCAACCATCTTTACAACATCATTAAAACAAAAAAAAAAAAAGAGTTTTCGTTCCACGTGTGAAACATTTACTCGAAGAGAGGACGCCACTGTATCGCCGAATTCACTTCGTTGCCTCTTAGACGAGATTTAGTGAAGCTTAACAAATATTTTAGCCAATAGTTGTGCCTTTATTTTTTTGTGTGATGTGTTATAGTGGAGGCATTTTCTTGTAAGCGGGGGGGGGGGGTGAGCTAATGACCTGAACTCTTTTACGCTGCATTCTGTTTAAGTTCTAGATAGAGCTTGAAGATTTCTTTAAGGATAGAATTTTCAGATACCACCTAATATTTCTGAAATCATTTATTGGGAATTTAACGTTTCTGAATGAACATACATTGCCCAGTTGGTTTGCCTTAGTCTTATCTCGTTTCCATGTCATCTCGCGTCATCTCTATGCATTAATAAACTTATCAGCCTCGATGGGAAATTATTCGCTATGCAACCTGGATTTGTTCGCGGAACTGAAATGTTAGCAGCCGCTTGTACGCTTGACAACGTAGTTTAGGTTACTAAAGGGTGGTCCAACCATAATGCACGATGTTGATTGTGAGTCACACCTTAAAATCAAGTTTTTCGACCAACTTAATTTGATTTTTCTTTGTTTCAGTATTTGACAAATTCAACTATGGAGAGGAACAAAACTGAGCAGCGTGTTAAGGTGGTTGGAGGCTTTTACGAAAATGGGCGCTCAAATCATAATGCATACCCTGCACTTTGTGAGTTTTTTGGTCAGCATAATCGACCAAATGTGTCCACAATCGGGAGAATTGTGCATAAACTTCAGCAAACCGGGTCTGTAGGAAATGTGAAATCACCTGTGCATGCTCACCCTGTTCGTTCTTCGGAAAACATTGCTGTTGTTCGCGATAGTGTGGCAGACAAACCGTCAACCTTGACTCGTCGTCATTCCCAACAATTGAACAATTGAATTTTGAATAAAAATTTCAATTTACACAAATACAAGTTTGAACTGATTCAACAACTGAGGCTTACTGGCCATTACAAGCGTCAGCAATACGCCGAATGGTTGGTTGAACAGACAGAAGGTAATGCTGAGTTTACAAAGAAAATCATCTTCAGCGACGAGGCACACTTTCACCCCAGTTGATTCGTTGACAAACGGACTTGCCGCATTTGGGAAAACAAGAATCCACGAGTGATTGTTGAAAAGCCGATGCATCCACAAAGAGTAACTGTTTGGTGTGGTTTATGGGCTGGTGGAGTCATCGGGCCGTACTTCTTCGAAAATGAGGACGGCCAAGCAGTTACCGTGGATGGTGTTTGCTATTGTGAGATAATGACGGACTTCTTGTGGCCAGAAATTGAGATTATGGACCTAGACGGTATGTGGTTCCAACAGGATGGTGCCTCTTGCCATACAGCCAACGAAAAAATGGCTCTTTTGCCCGAGAAATTCAATGGCCGTGTTATCTCACGTCGTGGCGATGTTAATTGGCCGTCACGATCATGTGATTTGACACCGTTGGAATTCTTTCTCTGGAGATATTTAGAAGAAAAAGTGTACGTCAATAAGCGAGGAACAATTCAAGAGCTTAAGGATGATTTAATTCAGCTCATTAACGACATTGAACCTCAATTATGTCTCAGAGTCATTGAAAATATGGACCATCGGATAGAAGTATGCCACTGTAGCTGTGGCAAGCATTTGGGCAATATTTTGTTTCACGCATGATTGTCATAGATGTTTCTATTATAAATTAAAAAATATGAACATAATTTATTGAAAACTTTTTGTCTTATTTACAATTAACAGCGTGCATTTTGGTTGGACCACCCTTTATTTTCGATGTACCGACGACTACTGGGCTTTCTGCTGATCAATTGTATCTACGGCAAAATTTTAGAAAAAAAGGAAGATAATTGCATTTTTCCATAAGCAAAAAATTGAAGGTTTACTTTGGCCCATCGGCCAAAATAACCCGAAAATGGGGTCAAAATATACCAACTTTTAGTTTCTTTAATTTATAAAATAATAAATGTGTAAATATTGTTTACATTACTAACACCATACTAATGAACATATGCATAATAATGACACGGACAAACAAAGATGGGAAACTTACCAAAATACACAGTTTCTGGCAAAAGTTAGCAGTAGAAAAATTCACTAGATAAAACTGTCAAATGTTATCACGGCTCTGACAAGAAAAACTTGACTCACGTTCGATAAAATAGCACCTCACTATCAGTAGTACTGCCATCTATATCTTAACAGGCCAATTAAAAAGTCCCCGGCCTACCATAGTAAAACACATTGTTTTGGCAAAATTCGATTTTATTATTCGACATAGTTGCCTTCGAGGGCGATACAGCGATTATAGCGATCTTCCAACTTTTCGATACCATTTTTGGAGTACGATTTGTCTTTCCTTCAAAATAGGCCCCAGTTTCGGCGATTATCTATTCATTGGCGCTAAATTTCTTTCCAGCGAGCATTCTTTTGAGGTCTGAGAACAGGAAAAAGTCACTTGGGGCCAGTTCTGGTGAATACGGTGGATGCAGAAGCAATTCAAAGCCAAATTCATGCAATTTTGCCATGTTTTTCATTGATCTGTGACACGGTGCATTGTCTTGATAAAACAGCACTTTTTTTCGAATGGGGCCGTTTTTTAACGATTTCATCCTTTAAATGATCCAATAACGCTATTAAATAATTGCTGTTGATTGTCTGGCCCTTTTGGAGGTAATCAATGAATATTATACCTTGTGCATCCCAGAAAACTCATGCCATAACCTTGCCAGCTGACTGTTGTGTTTTTCCTCGCTTTAGACTCAGTTTATCGTGTGCAGTTCACTCAGCTGACCGTCGATTGGACTCCGGAGGAAAATGATGGAGCCATGTTTCATCCATTGTTACATATCGACGCGAAAATTCAGGTTTATTGCGCTCAAACAGCTTCAAACACTGCTCAGAATCATTAACTCGTTGTTGTTTTGATCGATTGTGAGCTGGCGCGGCACCCATTTTGCACACAGCTTTCTCATGTACAAATATTCGTGAATGTAATGATGTGCACGTTCAGATAATATTTTCACAATGTCTGCTATCTCGACTAACTTCACTTTACAGTCATTCAAAGTTGTTTTGTGAACCTTTTTGATGTTTTCGTCGGTGACAGTCTCTTTTGGGCGTCCACTGCGTTCGCCATCTTCGGTGCTCATTTCCCCACGTTTAAACTTAGCATACCAATCAATGATGGTTGATTTTCCCGTTGCAGACCCCTGAAAACTCTTCATCAAGCCAAGATTTTGCTTCAACTGTGTTTTCTCCCTTCAAAAAGCAATATTTTATCAGCACACAAAATTCTTTTTTTTCCATCTTTTTTCAAATAACAAAAGTAGCTACACTCACAACGCAATATCTCACAAACTACTGCTCGGACTGCTGCCAAATTTTGACGCGTATCGTTTGAAGGTTGGTACTAACTAAAAATCATATGGATTTAATACTAGAACCACCATCTGTGTATCAGACCGGGGACTTTCCAATTTGCCTGCTAGAGTATGAATTAAGACGTTCGCTCATGTGGTTGTGACTAGGTGGGAAGTTGAAACTTTTTCCCGGTTTGGGACAAAGTTCACTCCCAGGGTCAAAGTAACGTGCTTCTACGGTATTCAGTTTGTGCGCTACAAGTAGGCTTATTTGGTTCGTACTCGTATCTTGAATGGCGCAGTGGCTCATCGAGTTAATTATTTTCATTTCTATTAGCATTGTTACGAACTATTTCACACATCTTTTTGTTGCTACTACTAGCTGTTTCGATTTGCTATTGGTAGTAATTTCTTTTTGATTGTTAATTCATTATTTTTAAGCAGTTTCGGTATTTTTTTGTGAAAAAGGACCAGTTGAGTGTTGAAAGGTTAATTATTTAATCTTTGTTTAATTTTCGCCCTATCCCTAACAGATATAACGATGCCTTGAGTAATTCAAGGCTGGAGAGGCTTTAACTTTTTTGGCATATAGACTTTTGACGATGATTCACGAATTTTCTCCCTTATATTATGTAATGGTCGGTAATTGTGTTTTGTAATACTATTGGGATAACAGTATGACTTTCCGATGTATTTTGACTGACGAAAATAAGAACAATGCATGATTTATGGTTTTCGTCGATTCGGGTATATTTATTAACATAGGAGGAAAATTCCAAACCACATTCTGCCGCCAAATATTAATTTGCTATTCTAGGCTGATTTGAGATATCTACCCGTATATTTTATTTTGGATATTTTACTCGTGTTAAAAATTCTTCATTTTCTTGCGAAACGACATGAAACGTTCAAATAAAGCTACTCGTATATGGTAAACGATCTTTCATCGATGCCAATTCCTCATGAGAGAAATATCGCCACCAGATAATCATTATGTCTATTGGGAGAGGTTTTGGAGATACGTGACAAAAAGGGCAAGTTTGCTCAAAAACAAAGAAGTTTTCTTTTCCAAACCGTCCCAAACACGCAACAACTACAAGTGGTGGAAACAAGCCGGTTGATGTTATTTGCAAAAACATGCTGTGGAAAGGGACATTAGCTAAAGCAATGCGTTCGATGGAAAGCCGATGGTCAATCATCATTTGGAATATTAAAAGTTGTTGCCGTTCCTCTTGTCTACTGCCACTTGTAGAGGGCTCCATTGGATGACAATTTGTGGCAACATATCGAGAATCGATATCAAAGCCGTAAGGATTGGCATGGGTTGGAGCAATCAGTGAATTAAAAGTTACGAGGAGCGGCAGAGCGGAACAATAAAAACATTCGAAACTCTGTCAAATCTTTTGTGTATTTTCAACCGCCATTGATGATGCTTCAGTTAATAAATTGTTTTAATTTTGTTGAAATTGTGTTAGACATTATAGAAAAGACTATGTGATCTCCTCAGTGGTGAATACCAACGTGATCCCCTTTGTGAATCAACAGACAGAACATTAATTAGTGTAAAAAAATAAAATTCGGATAGTGACGCCAGCAACTTTTTTAAAATGGCTACCGGGACGGATAAATTACCGGATACTCCGAAGAACCCAAGTGGTGCGCCGCCGATCGTGCCGAGGCCATCGGGATCTGCAAACTTGTATGTGGAAGCGTCGCGCATCACCAAATTCCCCGCGTTCTACAAGCTAGACCCGGAATCCTGGGTTGAACAGGTGGAAGCCACTTTTCATACACATAGTATTACGCATGATGAGACCAAATTTAAATATGTCATACAGTACGCCGAGCCGGAAAGATTGCCGCACGTCATCTCGATTGCGAGGAATCCACCATCCGAAAACAAATACGATGCCGTTAAACAGCGAATATTGACAGCTTTTACGGAATCCAGCGAATCGAAGCTGAGGCGCCTATTTCAAGGGCAGAACCTCGATGGAAGGAAGCCATCGCATTACCTTCAGCATTTGCAGAATACTGGTGGAGAACAAGTCACTAATGCTTTGTTGCGCTCACTTGTTTTGGAGCAACTACCAGAAAAGATCCGGGTAGTTTTAGCGATTTCCACCGAGCTTGATATTGACAAACTGGCAAAAATGGCGGACTTGATGATGAAGCTTCAACAAACGCCCGCCATTGCAACTGTGCAGACAAAGGAGGCTAGCAGAAACATTTTGGAGCAAATATTGAACCACATTGATCGTTTGGAGCTACGAATGCGAGATCGATCACGCTTAACGGAGAAGAAAGCGGTCAAAGTCAAAACCAAGGGGCCCATTTTGTTTTTTTTCATCAGCGTTTTTGTCAGCAAGCCCAGGATTGCCGTCAACCGTGTCAGTGGACTTCTGACGAAAAAAGCAACTCGGGAAATTAAATTCGTCGTCCCGAGTCACGGCGGTCGAGGACGACCAACCGCACCAACGCCGACTTTTAATCATGGATAAGAAAAGCGGATTTCGATTTTTGGTAGACACTGGTATTGACGTCTCCGCCCTTCCCACAACAAAGCAGCATACAACACTGCAAAGTTAAAACTATATACTGCCAACAACACATCCATAGCTACGCATGGTGAAAAATCGATGATACTTGATCTCGGTCTTCGATGACAATTTCCTTGGAGTTTCACCTTCGCAGATGTTCGGTAGCTCATCAGTGGAGCGGATTTATTACGACATTTTGGACTTCTGGTTGACCTGCAAAGAAAATTATTAGTAGATGGTAAAACTAATCTGGAATCCATCGCCGACGTTTCGCTTAATGTTAGCTATACCGTGCTGTCTGTTTCATTCAATACACCTTATCACAACCTGTTAAAGGCAAACCACGATGTTACCATTCCTGGTAATGTTAAAAAGGTTAGGAATCACGGTGTCTACCACCATATTCTGACTCGAGGACCACCAGTTGCCGAGCGAGCCAGAAGATTGCCCCCAGATAAATTGCGTGAAGCAAAAACAGAGTTTGAATTCATGCTCGAACTTGGTATCTGCCAACCGTCTAGTAGCCCATGGGCAACTCACTACACCTCGTGGCTGAGAAAACGGGTCAATGGATACCATGCAGCGATTATCGGCGTCTTAATGCCATTACCATTCCGGATAAGTACCCAATCACCCATTTAAGTGATTTCACGCAAAATTTGAGTGGATACAAGTTTTTACAACATTGGATTTGACACGTGCGTATAACTTAATTCCCGTGGCAACCGAAGATACCCCGCAAACCGCCGTCATCACCCCATTTGGACTCTTTGAATTTAAAGTCATGAAATTCGGATTATGCAGTGCGGCGCAGACGTTCCAGCGATACATTGATTCTGCGCTACGAGGATTGCGATTTTGCAACGCATACATTGATGACATATTAATTGTATCGAAATCAAAGGAAGAACATCAAAAGCATCTTCAAATTGTTTTCGAACGGCTAAGAGAATATGGTTTATCGGTCAATGTCTCGAAATGTGCTTTCGGCGCATCATCAGTGGAATATCTGGGATACCTTATCGACGGAAACGGTATCAGTCCTCTTCCTGCACGAGTTAAAACTATTTTGGAATTCCCAAAACCAGCAATGTATGCCGAACTAAGAAGATTCCTAGGAGCCATAAACTTTTATCGCAAATCGTTGCAAAGTACAACTGAAATTCAGGCGCCACTATATAGATTTTTACTTGGCGCTAAAAAAAGGACAAATCGAAAATAGCCTGGAATCCTGAAGCGGAAGCGGCATTTCAACGATGCAAAGAGCATCCACTTGAAAATACCCAACTGGCACTTAAATGCGACGCATCCAATACTGCCAGGAGAGGTGTTAGAGCAGCTAAATGGCAAGACCTGGGAAGCGCTGGGATTCTTTTCAAAGAAATATACAAGTGCAAATACAGCACTTATGATCGTGAATTACAAGTGATTTACAGTGCTGTAAAACACTTCCGCAATATGATAGAGGGACGGCCACTTATAATCAAAACGGACCACAAACCGCTTACGTTCGCATTTAACCAGAAAATGGAGAAAGCTTCTCCACGACAATTGCGCCAATTAGATTTTATTGGGCAGTTTTCAACGACGTTGACCCACATTGCAGGAAGCGAGAACGCCACAGCAGATGCGTTGTCACGAGCTAGCGCGATCCGAGTCCCCATTGCAATCACCAGCCAGGATTTGGCGGCAGCTCAATCCAGGATGACGAGCTGAAACAGTTACTTTGTTCGGAGACAGCGTTAAAATTGCGTAAGCTTCGCATCGACAACTCGGATAACGCTATATTTTGCGATACTTCTACTTCCGAAATTCGTCCGTGTATCCCGAAAATTCTTAGGCGGAAAATATTCGATATAAACTATGGCCTATCACATCCCAGCGGGCGCACAATAAAAAAGATGGTCTCGAGGAAGTATGTATGGCCAAGCATGTCCAAAGATATCTTGGAAGCAAGATTTGCCCATGTACATATTGATATTGTTGGACCATTGACATCTTCTTGAGGATACTCCTATGTGCTGACGATGATTGATCGGTTTAAGAGATGGCCAGAAACGGTTCCGATCTATAATAGCTGATGTCGTTGCAGATGCATTCCACACAACTTGGATATGTCGTGTTGGTGCACCTGTTATGTTAACATCGGATCAAGGCACACAGTTCGAATCGCTGCTAGTTCAGAAATTCGGACTACAGCGTATCACCCTCTCGCCAATGGAATGATTGAGCGTTGGCACAGATCATTAAAGGCGGCAATAATGTGCCATGACAATCCCAAGTCGGTGGATGTTTTACCAACTGTTCTACTTGGGCTGCGAACTATCGTAAAGAATGACATCGGTGCCACTGCAGCTGAATTGGTTTATGGTGCTACATTACGGATCCCAGGAGAATTTTTCTTCGATGAGGATATGCCTCCCGATCCTAAATTCTTCGTTGAAAAATTTCGCGAACAAATTAAGGAGATTCGCGCCACTCCAGCGGCCGAACACTATAAAAGAAAAATATTTGTGCATAAAGATTTGTTCACGTGCAGGCATGCATTTATTCGAGTGGATCGTATTAAAAAGCCACTCGAACATCCATATGAAGGCCCTTACAAGGTGCTGAAACGACAGACAAATAATGTTTTCACTCTCGATGTGAAAGGAAAACTCATCAATGTCAACATCGAGCGACTCAAGCTAGCATACTATGAGGCCACGGCAGAAACTTCACCATGCAGTTCCGATTCACCATCAATGACGCAACAAACAATATCAGGACCTACAACTTTAAGGGCATACCAGGGTCCTAAAGCTAAAGCGATACAGACGAAAAACGTAACATTCAAGATGTAATGTGCATTTTGACAATCTTGTCATCTTCAGCTGACTAAATTGCTTGGAAGGGAGCACTGTGGCGACATATCGAGAATCGACATGAAAGCCGTAAGGATTGGCATCGGTTGAAGCAATCAGCGAATTAAAAGTTACGAGGAGCGGCAGAGCGGAACAATAAAAACATTCGAAACACTGTCAAATCGTTTGTGTATTTTCAACCGCCATTGAAGACGCTTCGGTTAATAATTGTTTTAATTTTGTTGAAATTGTGTTTGACATCTAAGAAAAGACTATGTGATCTCCTCAAATTTAGCCACCACTTAATAGGACACGAGGGTTGGCTCTTTATGTTCGATGAAAAATTCTTTGAAACAGGAGGTTTCCATCTTCTGGCCACCCTTGAAAAATGGCCCCTAAATTATATGGATAAGAGAAGATGTTGAAATTGTATTTTCTTAACTTAAATTTCTCGCGCGCTTGTGAAATTTGTCATCGACACTTTTTATGGCATACGCGGTTGACCTGTAAAAATCACACGCTGTAACTCCCGCTTATACAATTAAAAATCATTTATTTTTGTTTTTATTAAAAATGAAATGATAAATTTAAAAAAGCTGCAGGGTGAACGTTACTGCTTTTGATCCAAGCAGATCATTGACATGAAATGCTCCAATATGCATTACCTTGTAATCTATTTGTATAATTTTCAATCGATGAGTACTACTTCAATTCCATCCTATGCAGCGATTTTAATTTTTGAACTTTATATTTACGGATACATCGACCAACGTTCTGTCTTGTACTGAGCCAGATATTTGGATTTTATTTTCTGATTATCATTTCATCAAAAGACATTTCATAAGCAAATTTCCAGACAAACTACGAAGAATATGCAAAGTGCACATTTCATAACAATGCAACTGATTTGTCGAGCAAGCATTTATCATCTTTTCATACATTGACATGCCATCCGACCAACAACATATCCACAAACCATGTCGCATTCAATTCCATGCTTTGCTTGCGGAGCATGCAAAATTAAAGAATGAGCAACGGAAAAAAGCCTATTATGTGATACTATGCAAACATGCGACAAGGAATCCTAAGTTTCATTTTAAATCGATTTGGGTCAAAACGTCTATGGGGCAAGAGAACTCAACAGAAAATCTGAGGTGAAATTGTTATCTTTGCAGACGATGGCACCCGTGCTTGTGTATTTCAAGCTTCATCCCCAATATCGACTGAATTGGGTTATCGTCTTATTTCAAAGGATTCGGATTGAACGATGTTGCTTAGCAGTGTGCAATTCTGGATGTTCAGGAGTCCAAAATGTACACTAACGTTATCGTCATGTACCGGATCCCTTGTACTTTTAAGGGATGGTTGGTAAGCTCGAGCAATAAGGACGATATCAAAGGATTCTAGAAGGAAAGTCGTTAGGGATATATCGCAATGGGGATTTTTTCTATTTTCTCGTACAAACCATTAAGTACCATCTAATGTGAAATTAAATACTTTTCGCTTCCGTGCAGATTGCAGCTTATCAACGCTGTTACTCCTGTCTATTAAAATTCAATCTGGGAATCCTATTTAGGGCTCACGTTCCCAAAAATATGATTGACGCGTGTACGGTTCGTAGCTTAAGTAATTTCGTAAAAGCTGTGCCTGATATGTAACATTTGAACTCTTATTTAAGCACATATGGCAAGGGTTCTAAGTCCTAATCTCAACCATCTTGGATGTCATAAATGTAATTATTTTTCTGTGAAACATCGGAATGAAATGCATCTACGCAAATATACGAGCGCATGTCACTATGAGTATTGCTTTCATTTTGATGATGGTTTTGTCTTTTCCAGGGATAGTTCTGCACTGCAATACTGACTGCATCCATTAATTATAATTTTGCGTCAGGTGGGATTTATGTATCCTTTTGCTTGAATAATGCAAGGATGTCAGACAAGCTCATGTTCTGAGCAGCTCAGCCAAACCTTGTTCACATACACATACGAAGACTGGGTGGAACTTTTAATGTTCCTAAGTAACACGAGAGATAGCATCGTGTGTTGTGGTCACTAATGGAAAACCATAATTCATGTTTCCATACTTCTTGGGAAAATCTGAAAGTTGAAAAATGCGAAATTGATGAACGAGCAAATTCAGGGTTATGTTTTGTATCGATCAGTATCGGGAAGTTTAACTCGGTGGATATAACCCTCCTTGCAATCACATCCTCAATAAACTAGGGTAAATTTTACCTGGTTTTCTATTTCAATATATTTCTTTTTAAATAGTTCTTTTAACTGACTTTGATAAGAAAGAAGATTATCAGTTTCATACGTCTAATTTTTTTTGTTTTTTTTATGTATCGTTGTGATTTTAAAATGCTAACAATGCCCGTTAAGTACGGCAGTGGTGTTGTACTGCCTCAGCGAGCGGAATTATTACTGCGCTGGAAATGGCCCTGTCTAGGAACGCGTAACTCCATTGGCAATCTAGCTTTGCGGTGTCGTGGAACGTATTCTTTTCCCACAGCACAAGGGCCCACTACAATATATATTCGCACTTCCGAATTCGTGGGTGTCCGGAGGCAAAAGAACAAAACCAATTGGCTGGTGAGGATAACGCGACGTCAAATAACCAAGCCGCTCGCGATATTCAAAACGATTTCAACTTTGCTGCGGCCGATCACGGCCCACAAATAAAAGTGGGGCATCCAAGTGGTGGTGGTGCCTCCACGCACCCCTCTCAACCGGATCGAAATCCCAAAAAATGCTACCCTGGCCCATATCGGTTGTGAAAGACCATGCGGCCCTGCGAGAGCAGCTGTAACAATAAACAAGTTGAGTAATCAGGACAGTGTTCCCCCCAGAAGGGCTTTGTAAACGTCCTAGGGTTAGAAACAAGTTTTCTAATAGCGTGAATCGATACCTTGAATTATTTATCCAAGACTTGGATATCAAATCATTCAAATTTATGCAAAAGAGGCACAGTTTCTTTCATAAGCCATTTTGATCTAGCTTTAATGTTTGTTCTGAATGTTGGCCGATTGAACATATTCAAGTTAAACACTATTCCTTAAATTTTTATTAAAATTGAAAGAAAATAAAAGTGCCTAGGTCAATTTGAAATATGTATCAACCATAAACACGTGTTATTGTTGTTGTAATTCCATACAATTGAAATCGCTATAACTCACTTGATTATGATTCGATCTCAATCAAATTTTGTGAACATACATATCTTACATCGATCTATATAATTGCAAAATTTCAAGAAGTGTAAGGGTACCATTTTGATTTTATGGGCAAAAATGTGAAATCTACTATTATCAACAAAGCTAAGTCAATTTCAATTTCTGAGGTATTTGTTGCCCTTGTGCTCATAAAGGCCCACATTTGTGATAGTTTTCAGATTTTCCGGCTCAAAAGGTGTCGAATCGCGAGGGGGACACACATTTTTGGGTACATTTTGCCTTCCCCTGGACCCCTAATTCAGAAAATGATTTTTGTATATCAGATTCTAAAAGTTCTAGCCAAGACCTTTCATTAGATGCGCCACTCGACTATCTTTGATTAAAAAAAATTTTAAGGGCTATTTCGTTATTAGGGGGGACTCCCCTTAAAAAAATTTTAAATTTTTGGTAAGACCTTAACTTTTGAGAGACTATCCCCTCTGACGCTTTCACAAAGTTTGAGTATTCTATCTTCTATAGTTTCTGAGGAAACTAGCTGTGACGCACGGACACAGGGATAGACGTACGGATGGACAGACGGACAGACAGGTCGCGGATTATCTACGTCTAGCACTCGTAGTGACTAGACGTGTTTTTAATTGCTCCTGTCAGAAAATTAATTTTATTCAATTAAATATTCAACTGTCAAATTGTTTAATTAGTTCAAAAAGTTATTCGTTTTTTTTAACATCGTCAAAAGTTATATATATATATATATATATATATATATATATATATATATATATATATATATATATATATATATATATATATATATATATATATATATATATATATCTATCGGAACAATCAATTGGAAACAAAACAAAGGCTGTTTACAACAGAACAGCACCCGAATAATCCTCCCCCGCTGGGAGGTGGGATGGGGGATCCCGCTGAAGCACAACAGCAAAGGAAATTTAATACTGACAATCAAGAACTGCAGATAGATAAAATTTTAAAAAGGCGAATCATCAGCGAAAAATCCAACGAATCGCAACGAAAGCTGCAAATAAGGGAGCCCAGCGCTGAGATGGAACAAATCAGACGTGAAAATGACGAACTTAAGCAGAGAATATATTCAATGGAAGAAACAATGAAAGGATTAATAAGTACGTTAGAAAGAAAAGAGAAGAAGCAAGAGGAGACAAAAAAGGAAGCAAATATTTTGAAGAAAAGCTATGATAAAACCGAAGACATTCTAAGTGCAGGTGGCACAAACGAAAGCCCAAACTATTATGCGGCCTTTAAGGACCTAGGCGAATCCATGGAATTGGAAGCAGAGACATCACAGACGAACTTAAGAAACAAAACGGAACCATCCACATCAGAAGGTATACGATCAAATAATAATAATATAAATTTCATAAAAAAATTTAAAACAAAAAAATCTTGGAAAAAACCCAACTAGTGGTTTTGCTGGCCCTCAGGGCCAAATTAATGTTAATAAGAAGAAGGACAAAGTCCCACCAATGAACGTTTTTGGACAACGTGGTAGCGACATGGTTAAGCTATTGGCGGCCGAACGAAAATTTGAAAATTTCGAGATCAAGAGAGTAAACTCAAAAAAAATCACCATCAAAATGCAACCACTGGTTGATTTTTAAGCAACTAAAGACGCGTTAAAATCTGTAGAGGTGCCTCACTTCACATACACCCCAAAAAGTGAAAAAAATCAGAACGGCCTGGATTGTGGAGAAAATGTCGTTGATCTTCTTGCAATGCTGAAGGAAACTTTACCAAATGTAGAGTTCGTTTCGGTGAAAAATTTCGTAACAAGAAGATCAACCATTGAGAATAAAGAGTTACCTTTTTATTTGGTGCAAATCACAAATACTAGCAGCCCAAGTACCCTTCAACAGATAAGGTACTTGAATTATAGAGTTGTGAGGTGGGAGCGATACAGAAACGAGAGGTCAACCAGTGTTACCGGTGTCGACGATTTGGCCATTCGGCCGCCAGTTGCGCCATGCACTACAGATGTGTGAAGTGCAATGAAGTGCATGCTCCTGGTGAGTGCAAATATATTGCGTCAACTGCCGCACATTTGGTTATCCAGCATCATATCGAGGATGCTCCCGATATCAAGATGCAAAAAATAAAATTATACCGCAGCAAAATCAAGTAAAACGCCACAGTATAGCTCCAAATCCCGTCAAGCCTGGGGTATCATTTGCACTCATCTCGAGAGGACCAGTAGAGCCTAGTATTAGTAGTGTAAGTAGCAATAATGAGCTGCTTATTAAATGACTCAACAGCTGGATTTATTGTCTAGCAGAATGGACAAGCAGGACTCGAGGATTAATCTAATTTTTCAGCGTCTTAATTTAAATGTCTCGAAATAATTTGTCAATCAGCCACATTGCCGTGGATGGACTTCGTCTCATCTCAATCAACGTCAACTCGATTGTTGCTATACATCGACATGACTATCAGCTAGATTTCCTTGTCAAGCAAAAGCCTGACATCATGCTTCTCACTGAAACCCACCTCAATTCATGGTACTCCATGGGATTTTGAATTCGTAAGAAACGATAGGGTAAATTGTGATGGGGGAGGTGGCACAGGGATATTAGTTAGGAGACCCTATTGTTTCCAAACTATTGAGAAAGTCGAATTCAAAAGCTTTGAATGTCTTGAAGTGTCCATTATCAAAATATCACTGCAAGGTGGGGATAACCTCTTTGTTATCTCTGCCTAAGCAGCTAGTGGAAACGTGCTCAAGTTCAAGGAGGAACTCGATTCCTTGTTTCAAATACTCGAATTGAACAGGCTGCATAATTATTATGTTCTTACTGGAGATCTAAATGTCCGGCATACTTTATGGCTGAACGCCACCAATAGTCCAAGAGGAGTACTCCTAAAATCGTGGATAACAGAGAACCAGATTGAATACAAGTGCAAACTATATGGGTCGGAGTTCCCAACATACTGTAGGACAAATTCATATTTTGATTTTTGCATTGCTGACCCAAGACTTAAATTCAACTTTAATAATCCTCAACGGAAACTGCAGGTGCTTCCTTACGATAGCGATCATTACGCAATCGTGATGGAAATCAATCATCAAAGAGATGATGCCTTTCTCATTCCAGTTCAACATGAAAACCATCAGTTGAATTTCAAAAAAACCAATTGAGAAAGGCTTCACAGAAAGTTTGATCAGGAGTACCAGAAGGAATGTCCACCTTCTGATGACGGCAACTCTTGCTCAATGGTTCCTAATGACAGGAATCTAACTAACGATGAAATAGATATCTATTTGTCGAAGTTAGAGAAGCTGACACTAGAAACGATGGAGAAAGTAGTTCCCAAGATTAAACATCGAAACGATATGGAAGGATATGAAACACCAACCATCGCAAGGTTGAAAAGCCTTCTTCTCACATGCGTCAACAATATTAACCGGCGATTTTTGGACTACAACCATCCCACATTGGCTCTGTGGAAATTACACCTGAAGAATGTTCGGAACTTAATCCGTTCACACTTCAGGAGTGAAGTCAGCAACCAATGGGCGAAGAAACTGAGGGGTATTAGCTCACAGGACCCAGGTCGCGTTTTCACGAAAGTGAATGCTATATTTCGCAAGAGGTCTCGAGTGAAAGTATCGAATCTTAAAGTTGCTAGTGATCAGATAAATCTTCTTGATAGGGCTGGTATCGAACTCAACAGTACGACTCCGGATACAAATAGGAACAGGATCATATGTGATGGATTACAGAAACTTGCTCTGATCGGAACTCATTTTGAATCAGTCCATGAGCCAAACCCTGAGAGAGGGAATCAAGTCCTTTCAGAAGTCGTTGAAGCAAAAGTTTCCGACTTCAAATCAAGCCTGAACGGCCAATCAATTCTTCATTTCAATGAAATATTGGCGTCCGACCTCATACCGAGCTCGAATTTTGTTGATTATTTTGTTAGCTATGATCGCTTGTGGGTCATATTTCACAGGATAAACAACAAGAAATCTTGTGGTATAGATGGTGTTCCGAACATAGTACTTCGACATTTGCCGGAGGTTGCTATTAGAGATTATTGTATATTGTTCAACAATATGTTGAACAATTCATATTTTCCTAATCAGTGAAAGAAGGCCAACGTATTTCCGATCTTGAAGAAAGGAAAAGAATCTTCGTGCCCCAAAAGCTATCGCCCGATCAGCTTGTTGCCTAAAATCAGCAAGGTTTTTGAAGTGGTACTGAACGATGCATTAAACGCCCACGCTGGAAAGTATGAGTTGATGCCGAATTGCCAATTCGGTTTCCATGCAAGGCATTCGACTACACATGCGATAACGAAAGTAACATCAGACATCTGTTGGAAACTAAATATAAGAGAATGCGTTGGAGCGTTTCTCATTGACATGGAGAAAGCCTTCGATACGGTTTGGTTAGATGGAGCGATTTTTAAACTCCTACAGGACAAGTTCCCCAGACACCTTGTTGCCATGATGTGTAATATGTTATACGAGAAATCTTTTGTTGTAACTGATGGAAATCTGACAACAATGCGCGAGTTCAAGGTCTTGAATGGTCTACAGCAGGGAACAGTTACTGCGCCTCTGCTTTTCTCGATATTCATTCGTAAGCTATTGAAAGGCTTTGATTTTAACATATCGCCAATACGATCATTGGTAGCGTTTGCTGATGATCTTATCATTTATACGGCAGATCGGAAAGCCACAGGAGTTCAGAGCAATCTGCAAAAAATGTTTAATGACGTGCAGCTCTACACCGACAATTGTCGAATGAAAATCAATGCGCAAAAGTGCGAAACAATTTTATTTTGGACAACATTGCAGGGGGTCAGTCAAGACCTGAAACGTAATAGGAAAAATTTCCACATTATGGCTGGCGAGGGTAGTACAGAACAGATTCCACATAAATCCTGCGTTCGATACCTCGGTGTTTATCTCGATCAGTATCTGTATAATAACGAACATGTGAAAATCATGCTCAGTAAGGCGCAAAAGGTAGTCATGTCCCTTCGAAGACTCTTTCATTCCAGATACATTGACCGAAAGGTCAAAATTATCTGTTACAAGCCTCTGGTTAGACCAGTTTTGACATACGGATGCCAAATCTAGTACAACTTGAGTGCTAGTACAATGGAAAAACTAAGAGTTTTCGAAAGGAAATGTCTTCGTGCATGTCCTGGTCTGTACAGAAAACCTGAGACGGATTGGAAACATTATATACCTAACAGAAGAATTTATCATACTGCTAAAGTGACAAGAGTCGATATCTTCATTTTGAAACTCATTCGAAATCATATCTCAAGATCTGTAACTGTGAGTGGAAACCCCTGGATTTCACAGAAGTTCCACCCTACAGACGGGTACATTGAGACTTGTCTCGATACTGGTATATTGTGATGTTCGTTATATTAGGCTAAGAGATAAGGTTTACTTTGTAGGTTAGGAGTATTTTAAAAGTATTATAGTAGGATAAGTTAGAGTTTTTTTTGAGTAAATTTTATTAGACGTAAGTAACAACATATTAGATATAAGTCAAAAGATTCCTGTTATGTGTTCTTTGTATTATATTTAATTTTTTAATAGCGTTGGTTGGTTTTTTTTCCCTTTTTCCAATTGATTAATCAGATTTAATAATATTCATTTGATTAATTTCACATAATGTTTTTATAAATCAATTTTAGTATCGATATTGTTTAAATTTAGAGTGCCAAGTGGGCCATTAAGTTTTTCTAATTGTATAATGTTTTTGAAACTTTGCTTTATGTTTTTATAAAAAATGTTATGGATTTACTTAATAAAGCACCTTGAATTGAATTGAATTGAATTGACAGACAGGTCGCGAAGAAAAAACAAAAGAGTATTGGGTGCATCCTTTGCAGCAGGAGCGGAGAATGAAAGGAATGTTTAATTTTTTTTAAGGTGATATAAGGAAGTATACATGTTAAATTTTTTAATAACACAAGAATGTCAGTGTGTTCGTTTGATGATCTATTGTATCGTCTGAAACCTTATATAACTGGAACGAGTACTGACATGCGACCCTGCATTTCTCCGGAGGAAAATGCAATCATAAAACTAAGTTAAATCATAAAATGAAAGTGGTAGATTTTTTAGAAATTATTTTATTTAATTCATAATTCTGTTTAGTAACCAAATAAAATAATGAGAAGTAAAGCTTAAAATAAATCCAAAATTTCGGAGTCTTGAGAAGTGACCTCACTGGGTTTGGATACATGTTTTGTGGTGTAGAGTAACCATTAATCAACAGCAAAAATATATATATATTCCTCGCACTTTAAGGACTTAGTCAATTATTTTGTGTATTTGACATCCGTAGGCCAATTCTCCTTCTTTTTAAAAAGCCAATGGACCTTGTTTTGTTGTGTTAGCAGGCGCGTTACAACTCCTTCCAGTCATTTTCACTATCTAAAGGCTTTGTGTTGCCCCTTCAACACATCCTTTAGACACTAGAGATGACTCAAAGGAGTCGAAACGCGTCTACTCACACAACATCAATTGTGTCCCTCTGGCTTTCTTGCTCAACCTCGGTTTAGTACAGGAATTTTCCCTGCTTACTGGAAAAGAACCAACATCGCCCCTATTTTCAAGAGTGGTGATCCTTCTTCTGTACCCAATTACCATCCAATATTGTTACTTTCCCCTTTTCCAAAATTGTTTGAGCATTTGGTACATAACCAGCTGTCAGTGCTTCTTAGTCCTATTTCAGGAAAATAAAAACACGAATTTCTTAAAGGTAATTCTACTTCTACAAACTTCATTGAGTTCGCCGATTTCATTGCAAAAGCATAGCATAATCACTTGCAAGTTGACGTAATCTTTACCGATTATTCAAAGGCATTTGATTCTTTGCTACAAATTAAGTGTGTATGGCATTACTGGTCCTCTTTAATCATGGATAAAGCCATTTCTATCTTCTCGTATGTGTTGTGTTAGCTACTGTGTATATCTTCTACTCCATTTTATCCTTCCTTTGGTGTTCCTCAAGGTTCCATTATTGGCCCGCTTTTGTTCCCCTTGTTTATAAATCATCTTCCATCAGTAATCACCTCTCCTTCCCTGTATTACATGCAGATGGTTTCAAAATATTTCGCACAGTTGGGTCTATGCAGGATTGTCAGCATCTGTAGGAAGATTTGCATGCCTTATATAATTGGTGTGCATCTCATTATCTCTGTCTTGATGTTTCCAAATGTAGTAACATGTTTTTTACCCTTAAGCTTTCTTAATTAGCGTTTGGCTTTATTTTAAATGATGTTCCTCTTACTATTGTGAACTCTGCTGAGGATCTTGGTGTTACTTTTGATTCTCTGCTCAGCTTTGATGGTCACATTCTTAATGTTACCTCTAGGGCATCAAAATTATCGGGCCTTATTTCAGGCATGCTCATAAATTCAATAGTAGTTCCACTCCTGTCTATCTTTTGTTTTCCCTTGTCTTTCCTGTCCCTGAATACTCTTCCGTCGTTTGGTGTCCACGGTACTCAAATCTCGTCAACTGATAGGAAAATGTTCAGCGTAAATTTACTCGTGTCTTGTTCTATAAGTTCAAACCTTTGTATTTTCGTTGTTTATCTTGATTTGTTCCATCTTGTAATTGGATTGTATTTTAACCTGGAATTTAGTAAATAAATAAATAAACAAAGCGAGGCCCGACGGCTTTTCAAGAAATCAAAATTAATAAATTTTTAAGCGTATAAAATATTTTCAAAGATCTTAGAAAATAACATCGGATCAAAAGCCAACAGTATTATTGGGGAATATCAAAGTGGTTTTAGAGCAGGGAGATTGATAACAGACCAATAATTCCCAGTCAAGCAGGTACTCGAGAAATGCTGGGGTTTCAACATAGACGTACACAAAATGTTTGTTGACTTTAAACAAGGATACGATAGTATTGTTCATAACGTATTTTGCCAAAGAATCCTTTGCTTTGGTATCCTAGCCACACTAGTCCGTCTTACCAAAATAGCAATGACGTCGGCAACCTTTCAAGTCCGGAATAAAGCAGGGAGATGGGTTGGCCCCATCGCTATTCAATTTGGCTCTGGAATATGTCATCAGAAAGCTACCTATCGATACAAGAGGTACGTTATTATAAAGGGTTTTCAATTAGGGACATTACAATTTTGTATTTTTGTTTGAACGTACCCTTTAATTTTATTAATGAACTATCAATGTCAAAACGTTGTAAATGTCAACGTTATCAAAATGGTAAAGTTCACGAACCAACAACGTTTAGAAATTATTAAAAATTACTATTAATTATTAGTATCGAAAAATCATCTCCAGCGATGTAGTTCATTTCTGGCGCAATGGCTTTGTTAATACTTGCAAGCAAAATATACATTATTGGTCAGCAACAAACCCACATGTGCGTCTTGATACACCGTTGCATCTGCAAAAAATTACTGTTTGGTGCGTTTTTCATGCCGAAGGTGTGATTGAGCCGTATTTTTTCGTGGATGAAAATGACCGTCATGTTACCGTCAATGGAGAGCGCTATCGTGTTATATTGGAAGAATATTTGTGGCCATAATTGATGAACTTGACATCAACGATATTTAGTTTCAACAAGACGGTGCCACTAGCCACACAGCACGTCTCACAATCGATTTATTGAAATTTTTTTATTTATTGTTATGTCCTTAATGGGAACCCCTTAATAAGTCAAGCCAAGTGGTAGCCTACAGGGATAACATCAATATTTTGTCATGTACCTTAACAACCACGAAAGAACTCGAACAAAACTCCAAGTATACAAATCAGTGATAAGGCCAGTGCTGTGCTATGGGTGTGGAACATGGACGTTAACCCAAGCATCCATAAACATATTGAACGCCTTTGAAAGACGGGTCCTGAGGCAAATAATCGGAGCGAGGGGACGAATAGCGAATTCAATACAACCATAGAGACTACTGAATCCACGACGCGTTCCAAGAGCCGAAGCAATTAGCAATTTTCGCTTAAGTTGTGGGAAGTTGAGGTTTGAGTGTGTAAGACATAGACATGTTTTTCTTTTTGCACTAAACTGCACTCCGAAACACGTTCACGTTTACAAAGTTTTTGATTTTGAATATTGAATGTACGAAATTGGCACTTTAGTTCGCGTTTTTATTCAAAAGTTATGAATTTTCATCAGCTTTGACATACGATTTTTCTAACCTCTACGTTTGCTGTGTTGTGGGAGAACATTTGATGTGTTGTACTCAAACTGTTTAACAAATGATAATGAAGGAGCAATCGTGTGCACGTGAAACGAAATTTTGTAGGTTTGCGTTAGTGGGGGAAGTGATTCTTCTGAAGAGAGGAACGAAAAACCTCTCGGGAAACAAAGAGGAAGGAGAAGTAGAGGGAATCATATAGTTTCGAGAGCGTAAGGTAGTTATTTGTTAAATTTGCTTGCCATATGGAAAAGCACACTGATTCTCGTTGCTCGTCCATTTATTTATATGTATTTGGATACAACCATGAGCTGTATGAAATTTATGGCGAGTCGAAGATCTTAACGATTGTAAAACTGCGTAAGCTACAATGGTCTGGCCACATGAATCGTATGGGCGAACAATGGACTCCAAAAGTGGTCAATGGACCGAGACAGTATGAGGCGCTTGTTGCATTAGGCGAGCGTTGTTTTATTTTCATTGATTTGTAACCCTACTAATTTTGCTTTTTTTTGTAAATACCTCCATTCCCTACCTACGTGTGCCTCTAGGTAATGTTAAAACATTGGTATAAGGGAGAAAACAAAATGCTGTGAAGTACTCCTTTCTTGATAGTCTAGTTCAATTTGTGAATAGTTCTCAGAGATGAAAAAAATATCATAACACGACGCAATAAAAAAAAAAAACTCTGAGTTTTTAAAAACTAGCTATCTTTAAGTATCTCCACGTTAGGGTCTAAAATGCCCTTAGATACTGCCTTTTCAATCCGCTGGACTCATCACTAATTTGAATTTCTTAGATGTTCCTTAAGTCTATTCTTAAAAACCAATAATAGTTTGCGTTTTTCACTGTTTCTGGAAGATTGTTCTACTATATATACGCAGAGCATCATTCGTTGCATCGTTCTTTAGTCGATCAGTTCTGGCGTAAGATATTACAAAATTGTTCGTATTATTTGAATTATATGAATTTATTTGCGATACTTTTATCGGGGAGTTTTGTTCAAATTCACTGGAATTAAATGTTTGAAGATAAACTTAGCTTTCTCAACAGTAATGATATAATTGAAGGTGAGATACATTAGTCTTGTTGGAGAGAGAGCGTTTAGAATATTTTTATAGGCTTTAGTTAGCATCCTGTATACGACGATTGACTCCAAAAGACCACCGCATAATGTAGCTTTATCAGTACAAATGCATTTAATACAAGTTTCTTTATATGCATTGTAAAATCCGCATATCTTCTCAACATTCCTATCATTGGTGCTAGTTGTCTCCTCAAATTATTTATTTGTGGCAACCATGCCAAACGATGGTCTATGGTAAGACCGAGGTATTTAATTTCAGAAACTCTTTGCAATTTTTCGCCACTAATTTTCAGATCAACTTCTATGTCTACCTTATTCTTCTGTTTAAAAATCATGTATTTTGTCTTTGTAGTATTGAATGCAAACTTGTTTTCGTTAAGCCATGTACGATATTTATCTAAATCCACGTTGAAGATATTCTCCATGGCAACTTTATCATGTCATGAATAAAGAAGTACAGTATCATCGTGTGGTGACCTTTCAGTTTAATATATTCAAATTATTAATATATAGCAAAAACAAGATTGGACTAAGTATGCATTCTTGGGGACCCCCCATTTCATTGGTGCAAGATTGCTCAAGACATTATTAACTGATGTTCTTTGGTATTTTTCTTCCAAATAACTTTTGAAAAGTTATTTCGGTTTGCCTTGTATACCATACGATTCAAGTTTTTGAAGTAACAGGTCATGATCAACCACGAAAATTGTATTAACATAATCTTCTTTATCAAAACTTTCATTGATGTATCGTGAGACAGAAAGTAACGCGGCGAAAGTACTCTCGTTCTTTGGAAAGCCAAACTGCTTCGGATTTATGATAGAATTGTCCATCAAGAAAGATTTTAACGATTATTTAAAAGTTTTTCGAATATTTTACTAAAGGCTGTTAAAAAATGCAACAGGGCGGTAATTATTAGGGTCTAGATGATCTCCTCCTTTCAATATTGGAATTATTTTTGCCAGTTTCTCTTCGTCTGGAAATGTTCCATTTCTAAAATGCTTGTTTATAACATTTCCCAGTAGTTCAGCTACCTCCTCTTTGACTAGAATAATTACATGTGTGGCGATGTTGTCGATACCTGGTGCTGAATTTTTTCAAATCTTCAATTGTATTTAATACTACTCTTTTAGTCGTTTGATGAATGTGCAAGATGGACTTAGGTGGGTTATTTATGATATTGAAAAAGCTAGTTGACTTGTCACCAAGGTCCTTTGTAATTTTTTCACCAATTGTTGAAAAAAGTGGTTTGGCGAGTTTGCTGTTCCATTTATGCGTGCTGCATTATTAGAGTCCATGCCAAACAATTCAGCATTTGATGACATGATGCAGGATGGTGAATTATCTTTCACTTCATTTATTATTTTCCATATTCGTGCGAGTTGTCCGCCACTGTTTCCAATCTTCTGGAGTAATATGGAAATATAGCTATGAGACGTTTTGATTCTTTTAAGACTTGGTTATACAGATGTTTAAGTAGGTGATCTCCAGCGTTCTTTTTGTAGTTTTTATAAGCCTTCCTTTTATTAATACTAACCTCAATAACTTTCTTTATTATACATATATGTTGTCGATATTTGATCTTTTTCTCAATGGAAGAGTCATGCTTGGACTCTGCAACCATATTTTTGAGCTTCATAAGGTTTTCAGGTTTTCGGTTTGTTAGCACTTGTTAAAATTTCGATTTGAAAAGATCCTTGTCTAAATATTTGAATATTGTGAGTAGCTTTGTGCTTTCTGAGACTTTGACCATGGACAACAATTTGTAAAACACGATGATCTAACTCCAGCCAGTTTTCAAGTGTGAATTTAATGCTTTCAGCAATTTTTTCTCATTTGTTGCTATGTGATCCAGGCAGGTACTTGAAGTCGGGCAAGTAAATTTGTCCTTATTGACAATGACCGCTCCGTTTGTTTCCAGGGTATCCTTGTACATCCTCGATTCTGGAGATTCTGCAATCACGTCTATGTTTGTGTCAGCAACTGTGATCAGATTATTTTCAGTAGAGTATGTTGCATCTATTGCTGTGCAGAAGTCATGTGCATTGAGACGATTGGGATTATAGTATGTACCGATTTTAAGTTTTTTGCCTGCACATGTTATTTCAAGTATTATTATATTATATATGTCAGATGTAACTCTCTTTGTCACAAAATTAATTGTATTTTTTATATAAATTGCTGTACCTCCTTCTCTCCCAAGTCTGCAGGAGAAAACGGAGCGATATCCCGGAATATTGTAATACTTTGCTTCTTCAGGATAGATCCATATTTCGTTAAGTATAGTCAGATACGTTTCAGGATTTAGCTGCAGATAAATTTGAATATCACTCATCTTGTGTCGTAAGCTTCTTACATTGGCACAAAAGATTATAATTTGTCGCTTGATTGAGTTTTGTGATTAGTAATCATCATCAAAATTGTATTCAGTACCTAGCAATTACAATCCTTTTTTGATACTCTGGGCATTTCTACGAGTCTGCTCTGTGTGAGTGATCAGCATTCTTATTATTGCCCATACAATTGCAACAGTTTTCATGTACAAATATGCTTTTGCATTCCTTGAGCTCTTGCTTTCCTCCACATTTCACACAGATTTGTTCTTCTTGGCACTTAAAGCATCTCGTAACGTTAAAGTCTTCCTACACAAAATATGACCCATAATCAATGTTTACGCATTTGTTATCTAATATTTCATACATGCTTCCATTTACTTCAATAATGTGGAACCATTTTCCGTTTTTTGTCGGTCTGGCATGAATTAGTTCATTTTTTTCTATAGTCCCAAAATCAGGGCTTAGCGCCTGTATCTCCTTTCGTAGTTCCTTACTCGTGAATTGATTATGTAGCTCATTTATTACCAGTCTGGGTTGACGCATCTTTGTGTCGTACTCATCCTGCATAGTATCCATGGTTAATCAGTATAGCTCAGACACGTTGGCATTGGTCGTTGTTTCACTTCTCGCCCCAGCATTGCGAATAGGCCGTAGCAGTTGATGAGGGATCTTGCAATTTGACTGTCTTATCCTCGACGTAAAATTGGCAAGCGTTTTACCTGATGATGTATGCTTTTTAGCAGCGTTTCAGGAAGAGTTCTTGGGCGCTTGTCAACGGTCGTGCAAAATGTTGGTGTTGTCTGCACAGGCTACCATTTGACTTGACTTATATAATTACGTACCTCTTGTATCAACATGAAGCGCTCTTATGACGTATTCCAGAGCCTAATTGAATAGAAAAAGGGCCAGCTTATCTCCCTGCTGTAGTCCAATATTTTTCTGAAAGGCGTGGTTAAGTTGGTTATCGATGCAGACTTGGGAGTTGGTTGACGTAATTGTCATTTTGATAAGATGGACTGAGATACCAAAGCAAAATATTAGTTGGTACAGTACTTTACGATCAATACTATCGTATGCTAGCTTAAAGTCAACGAAAATTTGGTGTACGTCTACGTTCAACTCCCAGCTTTCTCAAGGATGTGCTTGACTGTAAACAAATGATTTTTTGTAGATCTACCTACCTTAAAGTCAGTTTGATACCCCCAATAATTTTGTCCGCGTATGATCCGATTTTATTCTCTAAGAACTTTGAAAATATTTTATTTGGAGTACAAAGTAATAATATGCCTCCTTGGTTATCGTATTGTAGCTTGTCGCCTTTTTTGTGGATACGGAATCGAATTGACTGGTTCCACTCGTTTGGCATATCCGAGAGTACCTTTAAGCTTCGATGTGCAGAAGCGTGGTGGAAGATTTAGGAGATTGTTGAAATATGATGCCTATCCTTCCTTAATCCTGTTTACATCAGCGATGGTGTTGCCGATTATATCACGCCAGGGCGTTGTCTTGGGCTGATAACCTTGTTTTAGACTTTTCATCTCCGACCGTCGGTTCTGTCACGGTCTTACACGTCGCTTTCACTTCCACTGATACATCCTACACCTATTTAAAGTCATTTCCTTCCAAAGATCCTTTGGACACTGACAATGACTTAAAGAAGTCGAAACACGTCAGTTCACTCAAAAAACCTAGAAAAAAAAAATGGCCTACGTATATCAAATAAACGAAATAATTGACTAATCTATAAATCATTTAAGACACGTTTTGTTAGCGTTGCGTTCTGTGATAAGTAAAAGCTATATTTCATTTATTTACCGAAAAAATACCGCTCGTATTTTTATGATTTTTTTGATAATTTCATCGATATCACATACATGTATCCCTGAACAGTATGCAACATTTTACCCTTTAAACTGAGTAACGAAGAATCTCCAAAAATGTTTTTCTCATTTTATTTTATGGATTTCTTCTCACCAAACATTCTTATGAATTTCTCATAACAAAAGAATCCTAGATGGAAATGGAGCCAAAAAGGCGTAGCAGAGTATCCTATGAGATGAAGCTTTAAGAACTTATTCATCGGGGTACACACATCTGTCCATTCATACCCATATGTATTCTACATGCACGAGTATGTGTACAATAAATTTATGTATACCCTGCGGTCAATAACAAATTTATTTCAAGATGAATTTGCGAAGGAACGATCAATATGTTTTAGTAATCATAAATCTTCACCTCGTTAACGATTGGAAAATCCATAAAATTTGAGGACATTCATTTTTCTTGTGAAGAGTTGTTGCTAGTCATCTCCATGAAAGTTTATGGATATTGCTGTGATAATGGATGTTTGGAGGCGATATGTAATTTTTTAAGGGTATGTAAATAAAATGAAGGTGATGATATTTGCCTATCCATTTACCGTACCTAGTGTTGATGGATTATAGGGTTGAATCAGTTAGCAATGATTCTGTTGGATTTGATTTGATGGGAGATGTGTAATTTAAATGATATGGTAACTTTTCCTTCTGTGACTAGAAAGAGAGTGAAAATGTGAGAATGGCTATTAGTGGAGTGAATACAAAAATACTGCTAAAGAATGATATTGTCTGTAGTTTCGTTGCGCTATTTGTCCGCTTGCAGACCATGTTGCATCCAATTGGACTCAGTGACTCATTTGTCAGATTAAAGACCCACACATTTTTAACAAGTTTTAATTCATTACATCGCTCAAAAAAATTCAACTTAATAAAATCTATCAGAAAAATTGATATTTATTCTGTCGCGTGTTATGGTTCGCGGCCAATAATTTAATGTTCCGGGGAAGTAAAAACGCAATGTCTTTTAAATTAAATTAAAAGAGTTTATTTACTTAAAATCATCTAACTATTTCACAATTTTAATTAGAATCTAACTTTCACTTGTCAATCAAATTTCTCTAACAACTGTCTTTACTTAACAATCAACAAAAATTACTCCACTATTACTCGATCAATATCGCTTTTCAATACGCTATCGTAGTTTTTACTATATCGCGGTTCTAATGAATGATCCCCCCATCCATTCAGCTCGCCTTTATATAGGGTCTCTACCCATTCAACCCGTTTCTCGTACATTGGCGAATATTCTGCCGAGAGGTACCTGGTATATTCAAGCAGCTTAATGAATGAAGTGACGTCACTTTCAGATGTTGATCATGCTTGGTGGGTTCTCGTGGTTTCGAGTACATTCATTTTGTTGATCATGAGGTTCTTAATGGTTGTGAAAACATTTGCAACAGTAGCTCGCAGAATTATTCGTGCATGTAACAATTCTATTGTATTTTCGATGTGGTTGTTACATAAATCATAGCTATTTTTTCTTAGCAGCTCTAGTTTGTATATTGAGGTACTCTGGGTGTGCTTTTCCAAGCAAAGCTGATGTGCATGTAGGGGTACTGTTATGAATGTTGGCTAACATAGAGGGGCCTACAGCATCGAAAAAACAATTCCTGATGGGCTCGTGTAGTCTGTAATATTCTCATTAACAGAAAACTGCGATGACATTCTCAGCAAATAACTTCATCGAAAATAGTTGACACAGGTACAGAGATAAGCAGCGCTGTCAATTACAACCATATACCAAACGGTCTCCGCCCCAGCAGTGCTTGCTTGAGAGCGCAAGAAAACTTGCCTGCGTAGAAATGAAGGCGTCAGAGAATCGGTCGCTAAGGAGAAGAGACAACGCTCTCTCAGCAATAGGTAAGAGTCCTGGGAGAGTGACGCAAAGAGAACTTGGACCACATGCCTAATCTCTGATCTGAAGCTGTGACTCAACCAAATGCATAGTGAGGCTGACCACTAAAGACATGGTGAGACTGACTGCGACTTCCAGCTCTTGAGCGGGAATGAATGTTTTCAGTCTTGCTTGCACAATATCAGCAAGTCACGATTTCTCGATTGAGTGTTTTGCACTGGAGAGGTAAATAACACCTGCACACATTTCTTAGCTGCGATCCCCAGAAATTGTACTTGAGGAATGCTTAGATCAATTCTTCCTATAAATGATTAATTCGCAAAGTCAGATTGAAGAGATGAATTCAAATGTAAGCGTATTAAAGATAAATCTACGTCTGCAAGCAAGCCTTCATATGCTGAAATCTCCTCCATCGGAGCACCGGTCAAATACAATATCACAAAAAGTGATTATAATAAAGCATAGAAATCAATCTTCCTCAGAAAAAACCCTGATTGGTTTTAAGTCGAAGATCAGGGCATCAAACTGTAAAATTCCTCTTCAACTAATGCGGTCTATTCGTAATGGGGCGCGGGGGCGATTGTCAAAACATCGACCAATGAAAATGCTACATCGCTCTTTAATTTAACAACGGAGGCAATGAAAGATGAGTATGAGCCTAGACTTGTCATCAATGGTCTAGAAAATCAATGTTTAAATGAGGAATTAAGGAATGAGATCAATCATTAACTCCTAGTATAGAGGAGCGAGATACGATGGAACTTGTACATGCTAGGCGGACAAGAAATGGAAGGTAGTCCAACATCATTCAGGTAAATAGGCGCATGCATAAGAGGCTTGCAAATAGATACGTTAATTTTGTACATGACAATATGAAGGAAACAATACATGATTATGAGAGGAATTATATTTTCATTCATAACAATGTGTACAACTTTTTTTCTTGAAACACATAATAAGATCTATCTCTATTGCACTATTCAATAGTTTCATATAAAGGGTCTTGTACCTACAAAAATCTCGATAAATTTTTTCAGAAAATTTTAAAATGCAAATATTTCATATTGAACTATCAAATGAACACTGCTTTCATACATACATATATTGTATAAATTTTTGTTTAGGTCCTATCGTATTGAACTGAACGTATATCATTTTTAGAAAACGAAATTTTTGCAGAACATTGATTGCTTGCCCATAAAGACTTTCAGTAGCATGCATATTCCCAATAAATTTTCCTTGCTGATTTCCTTCATTCTATCTTTCTTTTACATGAGCTTGGGTAATAGACACATCAACCTTTCACTGACATGATTTTGACCGAGCCTATGCGAGTGCGTGAATATGAAAGTTTTTGTTTTGAGGAGAAACTGCAAATAAGCTTAAAACAAAACAGGAAGAGTTTTGAATTTTCAAAGCACGCCTTAACCAATGACTAATTGAATTTGTATACTTCTGTTTTAACGAAATTGCTTTGCATCAATATTAAATAAAAGAAACAAAAGGAAAAGAAGATATATTCTAAAGGGAAGACGAGACGAAAAGAAAAGAATGAAGCAAATATGAAACAGTGACAATCAAAAAGATCGATCAATGTCACCAAACCAGAGGAACAGTATTCCCAAACATGATGCAAGACTATGCTGGAAACGAAAACAACATCTTACTTTCAAAATTTTTACTGCGAGAATGAGTGTGTTATACCGTCCGCCCATCGTGCGTGACGTTCGATTCCGAAACGCGTTTAAATAACCCAAAAAATATTCGAATGTCGGAAAAAAAGAATGCCGTAGTTCACATTTTTCTACATAGGGCTTTAAATCTTTAAGATATGGCCATCCAGACATCTTCTCGTTATTATAATAAGGCCCCAAATATTTGAAAGCCAACTTTCCTGAGAAGTATCTGGATGCATCAGAGATCAGATACTTCTTTCTCCAAACTCGATCATCCACCCGGCTGTTCTGCCTTGTGAGGTAATATGTACTTGCACTCTTCTCAGTGGTTATCTTTAGCTGATTTTGTACCCTCAGTCGTAGTCGTTTGAGTTCCTTCGTCCTAGATTCGGGACACAAAGTTTCTTGCGATCGTTCTGGTACTTCGGCACTGTCATAGAAAGTAACCATCGCTCTACTAAAATTATAAAAGTAAGGGGTTACTTGCATTGTTTCAGGTCTGAACGTCTGCAAAGCGTAAGCAATTTTCTCCAGACATCGACCCTATTCATGCTAGTTTTCCAAAGTATCATTCGTTTAAAGTTTTGGTTTCTACGCTCAGCAGAGGATGATATAGAGCCATGGATCTAATTAATGATCCATAGGCTACAATTAATTGTTGTAGATCCTTTCCACGAAATCACATCCCGTTATCACAATTACTCATTTGTGGATACTAAGGAAAATTCTCTAGCATACGCCAAATCTCCTTCCTCGTTGCTTTTCGTTGTGGAAATAGTAACAAGAACTTACCGACATCATCCAATGCTGTCAGAATATTACAGTGCCCGCGGGTGGAATGTACGCAAGCAAATTTTGCCAGATCTCGACCCTATTCCTGTTAGTTTTCCAAAGTATCATAACGTAGCATACGTTTAAAGTCTACGCTCGGCAGAATTTGACTGAGACTGATATAGAGTCATGAATCTCACTTATGATCCATAGCCTGCAATCAATTTTTGGCAGATCCATCCCGCAAAATCACACCCCATTATCACAATTACTCATTAGTGGACACCAAGCAAAAGCTTCTAGTATACGGCAAATCGCCTGCTCCATTGCTTTCCATTGTAGAAACAGGAACAAGAGCTTACAGATATCATCCAATGGTGTGAGAATATTACAGTGCCCGTGGATGGAACGTGGCATGGGACGCACTAAGTCAATGCATACCATCTCCTAGGGCCATGTTGGCTCTTCAATGGGGAAAACCCCAAACTAAGCCTGGGCCCTTCTTACCACTTTAGCTGCATGTCATGCCTTACATTTCCTTACATAATCGCGAGCGTCCGCTACCATTTTCAGCTGGTAATAAAATTGCATCATACGGAGAACTGTTTGGTCGACCCCCATCTGCCTCGCTGTTGGATGGTTATGGTACTGCTGCAGCACATCTCACCTTTCAGCGTTGAGCAATACACTCATCTAAGAATCCACTCCTGAAGTAGCATATCTCCCAGGTACATTTTACCAAGAGTGTCGTTTCTGACTCTTCAGTCGGGATAAAGGTCCCCGTGGTCACGTCTCTTTGTCTTTATTCGTTCATACCAACTCTCAACTACCACAGTTATAGATAGCGCGTCTGAAACTTTATGCTCACTACTTCGCCTATGTATGTATAACCATGCAGATGGACAGCCCAGCGGGCTAGTCTTTCAAATTGTTATGCCAGACCAGGGAGTGATGATTTGTGATCACGCGGAAATGAGAGTCCTTAATATATAGTTGGAGCTTCTACACTGCCCAGAGTACCGTCAAACATTCCTTCTCCATTGTTGAATATTTCCTTAGACAGCGCATGACCCAAATAACATACGACCTTCTCCCCCTCAAAAAGGTCTGGCTTAACACCGCTTCAAGTCCAATGTCTGATAGTCCATCTGAACATTGAATGGAAGTCTGAAATCGGGGCAAGTTAAAATTGGAGCTGAAGCAGGCGTCGATTCGCAGCGTTCGAAAGCTATCTCACATTCTGAAGTCAAGACAAACTTCCAATTCTTACACAAGAGCTTCGTTAATGGAGCCACCAAAGAGGCATGATCCGGAATGATCCTTCGATGCCAGGACATCATCCCAACAAATTCACTTCAATTCACTGACCGCGCCCGAGGTATCTTTAACATAACTTCAACCTTTTCCGGATCCACGTTCAAACAATTTTTGTCGATGACGTAGCCGTAGGAGGTGGTTTGAACATATTCATTTTGCCTTTACCTTATATGGTTGTTTTCCCCACCACTCTTACTCTCGTAAAGATATCTATAGGAAAGTTAGGTTGATCCAAAGCTAGCGTGTGTCGGCCTCGGGATGATATCGATGAATCTGGAAGACATTGGGATCCGACGAGCCGTATTCTCGCTTGGCGGCTTACGGAGAGCTCAAGCAGGTGGCGCTCGTGCCCATAGTATACTCAACTCGTGCCAAAACTTTGGTGGGCTACCGGGATTGAAGGTGTCCTCGTTAGAGTATTCTCGCCATATAGGGTAGCACTTTGGTGCTCAGCGTGGTAATTTAAGGGTTTCTTTGCGGAGAATTTTATTGTAGATTAGAAGTTGAGTTCTCGTTATCACGAAGTTTTCAAGGTAGAATGTGAAGTGGACAGCGTAATATTGTGTGGGTTCTAAGGTAGTGCAGTGCATATTTTTTTGTGCATTGTGCATTTTCTTGAGGGAGAAATCGCTCCACAAGGTAGGAACTCATCTTAATTTTGCAGCAGGATCAACCCCCTTAAAGGTGAGACATACAACTCGATGTTGCGTTAATGGTAGGCGTACTTCAAATTATGTTTCTGACCAGTGGTTTTTAGAAGTCAGTTTATCATTAAAGTCTGTAACAGTTCAATTTCGTGGGGTCATGATCGAGAACTTCCTCTCTACCACAACCACGGGGAACATTCTAAAACGGCATAAAATTATAAAAGTAAAAAAAAAGCCACATCAACTAATGGAGCGACAACTATCAACATAATATAAAGTAAGTCGTAGAACTCCAATTATATTGTGAATAGGTGAAATGTTAGGGAAGAAGCTAGCAATTCAGGGGAAGTTGGAAATTTGTTCCAGACGAACAGAATCGGAAGTTGCCGAAGGGAGTACCACCGAGCGCTTGGTGAAAGACGAATTCATGTCAATCAACAACACTAAACACACTCACCACTTATGCCAACCACTAAATCAATTGATACAATTTAGCTTCGAGGTAGATGGTCAGTAATTCAGACAACATCACTCGCCAAATGTTGACTTCGTTCAAACAAATTACTATCTCCCGCCACGTACACTTAACACATCTGTAACTTTTTAATTCACGTGGATCGTGAAAAGTATGAATTACGCGAAAAGTATGAATATTTTATAAACACGACACAATAAACAAACAAACTATCAGCGTAACAGACAAGTATGGAGACTCTACCCGCAGGCAACAATCCCATGCGAAATATAGCTACCACCAGCAACAATGTTCGAATACACTTCATCTTTAACATTCCCATGGGAAATGCATCCACCCTCTCGCAATATTGCTGCAAATGCATTCCCCAGCTGCAAGACTTCTAGTTGACGTGCAATAACCATCAGCTGTTGACGTTGGCCGCAAAACCGCTAGAGCGAAGAGATAAAAGAGCTAAAGAAATAGGGGAAGCTCTCTTTTGGTGGATATCAGTTAGAAGCGGCGTTCATTCCATACGAAGAAGGTGATTCAATTCCTGGGTTGGTAACGATAGGGAAATAGATCGGTAAATTAATGAAATTTGTATTTCTATAGTTATTTTATAGTTTTTTTTCAATTAAATGGTCAAGTTATGTTGTTATACAACGTGTCTGAAGTTAAACAACAAGAAGCTCCACTAAGTGTCGCGGCTCAGAATATCAACTTAAATTTCGGGTAAATCCCTTTTGGGAAGTGTGCATCCTAAAAGTGGTTGTGGTGGCGTCGCTATTTTGTTTGAACCGGAATTTAAACTCGCGCTGGTTGTTTGAGTGGTTCTCCCCAAAAGTTAATCGTTGGCTGTTCCGGAGAGTCGAAGCTCGCCAGTTGGCTCCTGGGGTAAACTACGGGTTGGCGAGTGGCGCTCGCCTACCCCTTTTCCGGGGGTTGGCTGGTACCCCAAGGCCTCCCAAGGAGCTGTTGTGAAGGTTAACAAGTCTAATGTTACTGTGCTAATAATACTGTATATTTTCTTCCCGTAGAAAGTCAGTGGTTTTATTCGATTTAGTAACTATTTTAGTGTAAAATTAATTAAAAATTGAATAGAAATACACTTTTTTGTAGGTGCAAATATAGATTTTAAAATGACGTCATCGAAGATTTTGGTTGGTCGCCTAAGTTAGGACGAGTTGGTTTACAAACTTCAAATTCGATGCCAACATATCGCAAAAGTTAAGGAGATGAGAAGGTAATTGCGGCGGTCATTGAAAGCAGAGAAGGCATTTTAAGCTTTTATGGTGAAGAAATACCTTTTTAGCCCTGAGGAAGACATTTCAGCCATACAGGAGAAAATGGAGGAAATAGGTATTTTTGTTTTGTTTATTTCTTGAAATAAGGCGATTGAGTCATGTAGAGTAAGAATATTCAGGGCAAGAAGGTAGGGTAATGGCAATAGAAGAATGAATGAAGAAGGAAGAAGGTGTGGAACGTGGTAAAAAGGAGCCACCTCTACAACTTCCTATAAGTGAAATCGCAAAAGCTACTGAAGAAGCTACCCCTAAAGTTGAGTGTGAAATTATAGAATAACCGGGAGCTTGTGGAATCGAGTGCGGTGCTCGTTACGCGGCGGAACAATCCCCAAGTTCGTAGAGAAGAGTGACGTGGGGAGCAAAAGTCATTTCTTTACACCGAGACAGAGAGATGAGCCACCGCATTTCTATGTTTAGATGTTGGGCAGGCAGTTTAGGGACATTGTAGACTCTGGGGTGTCTCACACAATCATTTATTAGAATAGGTAGCACGTAACGAGGGAGCTAGGAGTTGAGTGGATATCTGCGCAACATCAACTAGTTATATTACCTTAGCGGACAATGAATAAAGGCCGGTGATGGGGAAAGCCTGGATACCATTTCGTTTAGAGGGTAAAAGAAGATAGTTGAAAGTGTTTGTGGTGGCTGCTCTTGCTCGTAAATTACTTCTGGGATCATTTCATCTTTTTTATATCAATTTAATCTAAATTTATACGATAATTTTTTGCTTTACAGTGAGCTTTTATTGCTTCGTGCGGATATCGATCTCGTTTTCGGATGGCTCCGGTAGCTTGAAATTACTTATAAAATTCTTTGTAGCTGCATGATTGAGTTCCTTATTTTAATGATTATTTCAGAAAAATTACTAGAAAAAAAATGTTAGGGGAGGAAATTTAACCTGAACATAATTCGTAGTTACAAAAAGATATTGAGTTCGGATAAGTTTGGATCATCCGTTAAAGTCTTTAGTTGTCATAAATTGACTAAGGAAAATTTAAAGGACAAAGAAGTTGCCTCATTCAAATTGGTGATTTCTGCAAATACTGATATTATCCTGAACTCGAAGTACTGGCCTACTGGTGTACTTGTTAAGCCGTTTGAATCTAGACGATGAAATTTTCGTCGGGCAATAAACGAAATCCCAAAGCTCTAGTCACAAGTAATCTTGATGAATATTCTGATAATCATAATGTTTTTTCTACTGTATCCTCTTTAAACCTCAATGAATCTCATTCAAGCCTTAACACTCTTCAATGTAACTTCTCTTCTCCTAAAAAAAAGTGTTTATCTATTTTTTACCAAAATGTGCGAGGATTAAGTACCGAGCTTGAGGAATTTTTTATCTCTTATCAAGTTAGTAATGATTCTATTATTTGCTTCTCCGAGACCTGGCTGAATAGAAACATTTTGAGCAGTGAAATGTTTCCTGATCATATTGTATATAGATGTGACCGTGACCTGATTGCTACTAATAAGGCTGATGGTGGTGGAGTTTTAGTTGCAGTCAGCAAAGCTCTGCCTAGTTCTCCTTGTTCTGATTTCTGTTTTTCTCCTACTTTAGAATGTGTTATTATCAAACTTTCTCTCCCTCATAATACAGAGTTCTTGATTTTGTCTATTTATATTCCTTGTAACTCACCTTTAACTGTTCATGAGACGTTTTTTGAAGGTCTATCCTCTTATCTAGTTTCGCGACACCCTCACGTCAAAATATTAGTTTGCGGGGATTTTAACTTACCATACACAGAGTGGAAACATTATAATACTCCTTTAATCTCGTCATTTGACCCTTTTTCTATAACCCTATCATCTTTCCTATCTCATTGCTCCTTTCCTCAATTTAACCATATCTGCTATTGTCGTCTCCTTGGCCTTGTTTTATCAAATGTTCCAGTTAGCTACTTATCTGTATCTCAAGCCTTACATCCGTGTGTTCCTCCTGATCGGCACCATCCTCCTTTGTCTATAGATCTTATAGTCAATGAAATTAAATTTAACAAGCCTCATCTTACTCTAAAACTTAATTTTTTTAAAGATAATTATGAAGCTATTAATACAGAATTACTTTCAGTCAACTGGCTAGATTTCTTTAAAGGCCTAAATCGTGAGGCTGCTTTGGATAAATTTCACATATAAATTTATAATCTTATTCGCTGTTATACGCCTCTTCAGACATTCCGTAAAGCAAATCATAAGCCTTGGTTTACAAAGCGAGTGCTTAGTGCTCAACGAGCAAAAGGTAAAGCACATCGTGTCTTTAAAACACTCGGCACTATTGAAGCAAGATGTAATTTTAGCAGGCTGCGTGCTATTGCCAAAAAAGAGATCAGATATGCTCTGAAGACTTATTTCAGCAGTCTGGATAGCTCTCTTGTGGCTAATAATACAAAGCCTTTTTGGTCTTATATAAGGTCGCTGAAATCCTCTTCTTCCATTCCTAGTAAGATCCGTTGGAATAGTGCAGAGGTTTCTTCTCCTCAAGAAGTTACTGACTCATTTGCCCAATTTTTCTCTTCAACCTTTTCTTCACCCGCTGCAGCTGTGCAGCCTGTTGTCTTACCTAATCATCCTCCCTTTGTACAGATGCATCTTGATCTTAATATCAGCCCTGGGCCAGATGGTTTGCCAAACATATTTGTAAAGTCGTTAGCCTCATCGCTTAGTTTTCCTTTATCTCTCCTCTTCAATCTAAGTTTGAGTACTGGTACTTTCCCAAACCCTTTTAAAACAGCTAATATTGTGCCTATTTTTAAAAGTGGTGATCTTACGTAAGTTTTCAATTGAACGGTTGGTTCATAATCGACTCTCAAACTCATAAGCTCTTATTATTGCTCCAGAGCAGCATGGCTTTCTCAAAGGATACTCCACTACCTCTAATTTAATGGAGTTCACAAGCAATATTGCAAGAGCTTTGGATAACCAACTGCAAGTTGATGTGATCTTCACAGATTTCTCCAAGACCTTTGACACTGTGAATCATTTAAGTCTAGTCTAGTCGTCTAGTCCTTTTTATCCTTCATCTGGCGTTCCACAAGGTTCAATTCTTGGGCCTCTTCTCTTTCTGTTGTTCATAAATGATATTCTCTTTGTAATTAATTCTTCTTGCCTTTTATATGCAGATGACTTCAAAATATTTCGAGCAGTCAAATTCCATTTAGACTGTCAGCTCTTCCAAAATGATCTGAATGCTCTAAATAAATGGTATGCTTCAAACTATTTATGTCTTAACACTACTAAATGTCATAAAATGACTTTTTCTCTTAAGGACTCTCCTATTAATTTTAATTATATATTAAATGATGCTTTGCTCTCTGAAATGTTCAGTCATAAAGACCTTGGAGTAACTGTTGATCCAAAACTCAAATTTGACGCACATATTTTAAATGTGATTAATAAAGCGTCTAGAGTTTCCGGGTTTATCCTTAGACACGTACATAAATTCAATAGCATCTCTTCTTCTGTCCGCCAATTTGTTTGTCTTGTTCGCCCTTTGCTTGAATATTGTTCAGTTATCTGGTCCCTCCGATATTCCTATCTCGTGTCTTCTTTAGAAACTGTCCAAAAAAAGTTCACGCGTTTTCTTTTCCTTAAGTTTAATTTGCCGTATCAGTCTTATGAAAGTCGTTTATCTTTCCTATCTCTTCCATCCCTAATATCCCGACGAACTTATTTAGACCAATGTTTTTTGTACAAACTCTGCTACCATCAAATCCCGTTAAATATTTTTTCTAAGCTGCGTTTCCAACAAACATCTTGTTCATCTCGGATGAATTCTTATTTCGTTATCCCATATGCTAGAACTGATTTATATTTCCATTCACCAATCTTAAGAATCGTACGAAATCATAATAATCTCGAGCTTGGTCCTTTCCCCTCTTCTTACATAGCATTTAAGAAAAAACGAAGAGACTTACTACTAGTTTAACTTTTAACTATCGACATTTTATTATTCTTTTTCATTTAAATATTGCTGTAATTATTCTTTGCGTTCCATTTTGTTATTGGAGTGTTTAGTCTGTAAGATGGAATAAATAAATAAATAAGTAGGAAAACTAAAAATAACTCTCACCTCTGAGCATGGTGGTCGCCATTAACGGTGTGTATCCAATAAGACTGATGGCCCAATGAGAATTCGTACAGACGTCGAAACCACTTTCTTCTAACATTTTTCATCTCTAATAATTTTTCAGAAAAAAATTATTAAAATAAGCAACTCAATCATGTAGCTACAAAGAATTTCATTAGTAATTCTAAGAGTCGATTTCTAGCATCAGTTTCGGTTAGGGCTAACTTTGGGGAAGAACCAATGGAATTTTTTATGCAAGAAAGTGACGCGAACGGGGATGGGCGGGCACTTACAGAGTAGATCGTATTGAAGCACTCTGAAGATAATCAGCTGGACAAGCTAGTAGAAGAAGATTGTAATAAATTTGTTTTGTTGGGGTTGCCTACAGTTCAGAATGGGAGCTGGTGTCGTGGGAATCAACCCGAAAGAAGTATGTGGGAACCTCCAACTCACAACCACTATTACCAAAAATCGCTCCTTACCTTTGGAACACTTGTAACCGGGAACCCAGAGAAAGGAAACACTGGGTGTTTTCTGAAAACGTTATAATAAAAATGAATTTAGATAATTACAACATACTGATAGGCAATAGAGCTAGAATTAAATCAGATCACTCCAGCGTTGGCGGGTGAATGCTGGAATTGGCGACTGAGCGGGACTTCGTTGGCCTTTGTTTGTAGTGGGTAATGGTGGTCTAGATGCCTGGCGTTTCCTGCGACTTTGTGCGCAATTAATCTGTTGAGTCCGGCGGTAGTCTCGCTGATGGGCGGTGGTCTGGTCCTTATAAGGGGCCTGCACCTCTGGAGTGACGGGGATCAATGCTAGTTGGAGGAGCTCCACCACCTGTTTGTCGATTACGCTTCGTAGGCCACCCCTGTGGCGTTTAAACAGTATCGCGAGAGATGCCTCTTGTGTCACATTTGCGCTGAATACTACTTGGCGGCGTGCCCGGTATTCTTCCAGTATCAGGGGCCGAGGTGCAGCACGGGGATTTTGGCAAAGCGCTGGTTTGGGGTGGCGGGGGGTAGTGTCTTCACTTCCGATGGTTTACTCGGTCCGATGGGTTGGATTGCGTATGGAGCCTCCGAGCACTCCCGAGGCTTCTGGTTGGTAGATGTGGCCTGTAGAGTTCAAGAGACTGTGAGGAAAATTTTGAGATGCTAAAATCTAGAGCAGGACTTTTGCTCAAAGTTTCCTTACCATCAGCGGGCTTGTTAAAAGCCTAAGTGCCACTTTGGTCATCGAAGTTTTTTTGGAGGGCTAAGACAGCCTGGGTTTCACTCGGGAAGACCGTTGTTGACTTGCTATGGAGGGCGTTGAGCGGCCAAAGTTCCACTTAAGCTGGGTTTTCTGTCGAGGGATCTCGTGACCTTGGAAGGGGCGCGAGCAGCTTGTGTTCCACCTATGTCGTATGAGTCCTATTTTTCAACGTTGGAAGGTCCATATGCAGCTTTAGTCCCGCTAAGGGTTGATTTTGAGACGTCCCAGGAAGACCTGCTAAAGCCTGAGTTCCAATCATCTCGTGGATTTTTAACCGAATTAATTGCCGATTATGCAGCTTTTGCCATAATCAATACCTAGCACGGTGAATGGGGCAAAATGCTGAGGGACCAATTTCCATGCACTCACCCCAATTCCATCGAACAGATAGTTAACCAAAAGAAACACTATTCATACGAAGTGCTGTCAGTGCATTATTTTTTCTTTCGTTTGTTTTTCCATACCATACATGGAATGTGATTTGTACATCAAAAATGCACAATGCTGCTAGTGCATTTTTTCATTTGTTCTCCCGTATCAACATACATGGAATGCTATTTGTACATCAACAATGCATAATGCTGTTAGTGCATTTTTTTCATTTGTCTTTCCATATTGTTCCACTTACGATAAACATCAATTGCAGGGTTCAGGTTTCTGGGACTCCCTGGCCTTGTCGATCTAGGTGACGGTGGCGAGGTGTATCATGTAGCGTTTATTATTGAAGGTGTTTCCCAATGTCGACATGATTTAGTTTATTTGTCGATATGTCTGAAAATAATGCTATTACAGCATTTTAGTTGCTTTTAATTAACGTTCAAGCGGTCGCGTGGTTATTTGTAACCAAAGCAATCGTTCGTAACCTTAAAGACCTATGGGATATTTTAGGGATTTAAAGCACTAATAAATTAACATGGTTTTATATTTTTATGTACAGGTACATTATTATTATGTTAGGATAACATTTTTGAAATAACAGAATTTTTGTATCAGAAAAAACAAAACTATAAATTCAAATAACAACATAAATAAAATATTCCTATATAACCCTAACTAACTTTATATAATATAAACAAAATCAGTCTATTTCATGAGATAAAATGATTAAAATCAAAGTATTTATTATGAACTTGGTTTCGTTGTCCTCAGACTCAGTTTCTCCACCAAGATAACATTCATTGCAAATGAATTTAGTGTATCCTGCAAATATTTCTTTGGCATGATGTGCATTGTGTTTTTGATTGTCTCCTTTTTTTTTGCTGGACATATTTTGCAGCTTCCTCCACTTGTAGTGGGTATACTACTTGATTCATTGTCAGCGTTTGTAGACCTCATATTCAAATGTTCTTGTATATTTCCTTTGGGCTTCTTTGGAAGGTTCACTATCATTGCTCTTCTCTGAACATACTCTTTTGTCAATTAATGCCCAATCCACGTAAATATTTTCGACTTTTCTGTACGACGACATTATTCGCCCTCAATATGACAATGGCATTTATTCCAGCAATATCCAGAAGACGAAAGAAAAGTGTTAAAGGCCATCTATTATTTTTCCTTGATGTCAAATACATCTTCACTTTTTGTCAACTTCATCGACGCCACCTTTCGTTTGATTGTAAAAAGTTACAATCCTTGGTTTGCGCTTTTCATTTGTACTTTCATCAATTTCAGCAGCAAAATGATGTGATGATATCAGTACCACAGATCTTTTTTTTTGGCACGTACGACACTAGCGTTGCCTTTTCAGAAAATCCAAATTGACTCGAATATTCAGGGTTATTTTTATCTGTAAACAAGGCGGTATTTCTTTTTTGTTTTTGCGCATGGTACCTGCAGCAAAAATCTTATAATTTTTAGCTAAATCATCAACCAAAGGAACACTGCTGTACCAATTATCAATTGTAAGGTTTCTTCCTGTTCCAGAAATTTGTGTAATTAGCCTCTTCACGACGTCTGCTGCAGCGTTGTGTAATGAATTTCGAAATGTCCGTGTAGGACACGGGTGCCGATGGTCTGGCACAAGTGTCAGCGAGCTAAAACAACACCGAGCTCAGCTAACTAGCTTCGCTTAACGACCGCGTACGCGTGCTTGACGACTAGCATTTGCGGGATCATATGAAGCGGGTTCTTGTCGAGCCACGAAGCAACACTTCAAAATACTTATCACGCATTCTCTACTCTACAAGAAGCACCGATCAATTTTTGTTGTCTTTAGAAAAGTTCTATTAGGTGTCAATTAATCTACTCTACAGAAATTCAATATTGTTTTGCCTCGTTAAAGTTAGCGGACACGGAGGCTTGAGACAAACGCAAACATTACACAAAAAGCAACCATTACTTTCACCGAAGAAGGTCGTTGCATTACAAGGGGAATGTCAAACCTGAAGATGTTACAGTGGGTGAAGTGAACCACTCATCTCTGCCTAAAGGATGGAAACTTGACAGATGCAGTTTACTTTACACTAGTAAAACAACAAACTAAGTAGTTTCGACGGGGTGACCACCTTATCTCTTCAGGAGCAGCCACTCCTGATCACCACGGGGCTGCTCGACTGCTTATGTTTACTATAGTTGCTCAATTGGTATGGGCCTTCTGGCTGTTTGCCGGTATAAACTTCCATATTGAGGACATAAAACGTAGCAGCGTCTGCAAGCGGATATAATTTTATTATGTATTTATCGGGTTTCGATTTGATGTATTGTCTGACGGGACATTTTCCTCGAAAACCTGCCATCATCTCATCAATAACCACGTTCTGACCAACAGAATATGGTTAGAGGCAGTTTTGTGAGAACGTTTTCAAAATCTCTCTAATTAGTGCAGCCCTATCCAGAGTACGACGAGATGTTCGTGTGGTTGCGTCATCAAATCTCAATTAATCCAGTAGAAATTTTGTTCTTTTCAGTGCCATCGTAGTGGGAAATATAGGAACGCCTGTGCCATCAGTTGCATATAGATCCTCTGAATTTGCGTGTGATATCCGCAAGGTTCCTGCTATGTACAATATTTCGAATAATGATCTAATTTCAACTGCATCAATCGATTTGCAATCACGGGGTCTGTCGTACGATGTCACCCTTTTTTGGATGAATTCATTAGTGTGTTTGACAATTTTTCTAATAATGTCCTCAGAAATGAATAAACCCCAGGCTTGTACGAATGTTGTCACTCCGACGCCGTTTCTACGAGCACCCGAATCTTGCGTGAGATTATTTTTAGCTTGGTGTTTTATTCTATTGTTGTTTGATTTTCGCCTCTTTGCTGTCTTATCACGCCCAGTAAAAAATGTGATTATAACTGAAAGCGGCAAATTATCCTAATCTAAATCTGAGCTGCTTGATTCTTCAGCAGATTGGATTTCCTCATGAACTGGAATGTGATCGGAAACTTCTGAACCTTAGTCACTAAGCTCAGATTCACTTTCGTTATCTTCCTCTTGTATTAACGCAAGGATTTCACTATCAGTTAGCGGTCGACGAGTCATTTTATAAAAAAAAAACACTATTACAATGTTTACTTGGAACTATTGGTTGAATTTTAAATCAGAATTTCTCGCGTTGAGCGTCACGCGTAACTAATGCGACGACAGGCGCGTGGCGTGCTTTCGACGTCTGGGATGCAACTAAAACAAATGCGATTTATGCGTTCCGGGGGAGGCGGAAAGTGGATGTAATCTGTTTATCACATGCACGGTGAATAAATGACAGGTTACTGGAGATCGGGAATGCCCACGACAAGAAATAACGATAAAGGAAACGAAAACATACTGAGTGTGGTCGATTCGACGCCGCGCGACTGCTTGAAGGTTAAGTATGCTAAAGTGCACTAGATTACTCGGATTTCACTTGTCATGAATGGATTTTCTTGATCTTGACGTGGCAGGTGAAGGTTGCGAAAACATAATTGTTTATGTTTGGTATCATGTGGTTTCGTTGAGTTGTCAATAGTTGTATTTATGCTAGTTTTCACTTAGATTGCTACTTCCTTAATGCGTCAGGTGTAGGTACGTGCTGTTACATTGATGGTGCTAGTGATTTTTATGCTAAAGTGCACTAGATTACTCGGATTTCACTTGTTATGAATGGATTTTCTTGATCTTGACGTGGCAGGTGAAGGTTGCGAAAACATAATTGTTTATGTTTGGTATCATGTGGTTTCGTTGAGTTGTCAATAGTTGTATTTATGCTAGTTTTCACTTAGATTGCTACTTCCTTAATGCGTCAGGTGTAGGTACGTGCTGTTACATTGATAGTGCTAGTGATTTTTATGCTGTTTCTTGGTTATTCTATATATTTATATATATATATATATATATATATATATATATATATATGTATATATATATATATATATATATATATATATATATATATATATATATATATATATATATATATATATATGTATATATATATATATATGTATATATATATATATATATATATATATATATATATATATATATATATATATATATACATATATATATATATATATATATATATAGTGTTGATAGTGGTAGCTGTTACCTTATTTAATTATTATATATTGGTTACGCTACTTGCTTCGCAACAAGATTGAGGTGTATGAATATGGTCAAGCATAGATACTACCCAGTCTCTCCTGCCATGCAGAAACAAATTAACTTAGAATTGAATGAAATTTGGCGCAAGAACTATTCGAGCCATCAACAAGTGCTTGGTCTTCCCCAATATTGCTAATGAAGAAGAAAAATGGGTCTTATTGCTTTTTTGTTGATTATAGGATAGTTTATTTTGGCTAAACTCGACAAGTTACGAAATGCAAAATATTTGTCTCTTTAGACATCAAGCCAGCTTATTGGCATGTGTCAATGACAAAAGATTTTCGGCAGTACACCACATTCACCATCTTAGGAAGGGGTTTGTATCAGCTTAGAAGAATGCCTTTTGGCTTGTCAAATACCACGGCAGTGACTGATCGACACAGTTTTATGTTCAGAAAAAAGGGCCATTTATAGGTAGGTGAAGCCTTCTGAGATTATATCATTACCGTTACGTCAACGTTCAGTTCAGGCAGTGATTGATCGACACAGTTTTATGTTCAGAAAAAGAGCCATTTATAGGTAGGTGAAGCCTTCTGAGATTATATCATTACCGTTACGTCAACGTTCAGTAAACATTTAGAAATACTAGCAGAAGTATTCAAACATCTGAGAAAAGCCGGGTTGAAGCTGTCATGGGACGAATGTTATTTTTGTCGGTCCCAACTAAAATAACTCAGCTCGGCAAAATTTATTTTTGTTGGTTTCATCAAACGATCAGTCTTATTTATTATAATGAGGGAAATTCATCCATAGCAACACTCAAATTCAATATGATCATGCAGAACGACCGATCTGGAGAATTTTTTTTTCAAACGATTGCTCGACATTGGCAAATTTCCTATTGAGACATCGTCTGGAAACATTACATTCCCGGCCAATTTTTGTCATTTCACTTGATTAAAAACCAAACACATCGACATGGTTTTCCGAAACATTGCTCAAAACTACAAAAATCATGCTTGGTTGAGCAAACGTGTTCTAATGGCTATGAAAAATTTTGAAAACTTTGATTTCAACGAAATTAGTTTTCAGATTTAAATGAATATACTTACCTGGCGAATTGATGACATACGAATCGGTTGATTTCGTTACTAACCAAGATGCTGTTGTCAGCTATTCAACGGAATTTTTAAATTGTCTAGGATTGCTCGGGTTACAACCTCAAGGTCTGCAATGAAAAGTCAGATCAGTAATCATTATGCTGCGGAACATAAACCGGCCACATCTTTGTAATAGCACCCTGCTTGCGGTGAAGCAATTAATGTGCAACGTCATCAAAGCCAAAATTTTGAAAGGGAAGTACAAAGGAGAAGACGTTTTGATTCTATGCATCCTCACAATTCAATATGTCATTCAACTTTAAACGGTTACAATTTTCAGTGCGGCGTGCACTTTCATAATTAAATCTCAAGGGCATTCGTTAACTAATTGTGAAGAATCCATGTTTCCACATGGCCAACTAAAGAGTGGTCCAACCATAATGCACGATGTTAATTGTGAGTCACACCTTAACGTCTAGTTTTTCCCCCCAACTTAATTTGATATTTCTTTGTTTCAGTGTTTGACAAATTCAACCATGCACAGGTACACAATTTAGCAGCGCGTTAAGGTTATTGAAGCTTTTTACGAAAATGGGCCTTCAAATCAAAATGAATTTCGTGCACTTCGTGATTTTTTGGCCAACATAATCGACCAAATGTGTCCACGATTTGAAGAATTGTGCGCGAACTTCAGCAAACCACGTCTGTAGGAAATGTAAAAACACCTGTGCATACTCGCCCAGTTCGTTCTGCGGAAAACATTGCTCTTGTTCGCGATAGTGTGGCAGAAGAGCCTTCAACCTCGACTCATCGTCGTGCCTAACAAACAAACATCTCACGAATATAGTGGTGCAAATTTTGAATAAAGATTTGAAGCATACTGACCATTTCAAGCGTCGGCAATACGCCGAATGGTTGGTTGAACAGACAGAAGGGAATATTGACTTTAAAAGAAAATCATCTTCAGCGACCAGGGATACTTTCACCTCAGTGAGTTCGTTAACAAGTAGAATTGCCGCCTTTGGGCAAATAAAAATCCACAAGTGATTGTTGAAAAGCTGATGCATCCACAAAGAGTGACTGTTTGGTGCAGTTTATGGGCTGGCGGCGTCATCGGGCCGTACTTCTTCGAAAATGAGGACGGCCAAGCAGTTACCGTGAATGGTGCTCGCTATTGCGAGATGATAATGGACTTTTTGTAATCAGAAATTGAAGTTATGGACCTAGACGATATTTGGTACCAACAAGATGGTGCCACTTGCCACACAGCCAACAAAACAATGGTTCTTTTGCGCAAGGAATTCAATAGCCGTGTTATCTTACGTTGTGGCGATGTTAATTTGTGATTTGACGCTGTTGGAATTCTTTTTCTGGGTATATTTAGAAAGAAAAATGTACGTCAATAAGCCAAGAACAATTCAAGAGCTAAAGGATGAAATAATTCAGCACATTAACGACATTGAACCTCAATTATATCGCCGAGTCATTGAAAATATGGACCATCGGATAGAAGTACGCCACCGTAGCCGTGGCAAGCATTTGGGCGATATTTTATCTTACACATAATTGTCTTAGATTCTTCTATCATAATAATAAATATTAACATAATTCTCTGAAAACGTTTTGTTTTATTTACAATTAACATCGTGCGCTTTGGTTGAACCACCCTATATATGTTATGCTACCTGCTTCTATGTTGGAAATTGTCAACACAATTTATTTGCGAACCATTAGAATAAACACTGTGCATTTGGAATCATTTTTTTTATAATTCATTCCTGTTCGTATGAAATATTCATAGCGAAGAAAGGACAACGTCTGTTGAGTAAGTTTGTGAAATAATCAAATGCATGATGTGTACTGGACTCTTTGCTAAAATTGCTTTAAAATCGAAGACGCTCTTTAAATTTTGTACCATTATAACTTCTGTACAGTAAAATTGTAGCCTCTTCGTCACATAGTGCATCACGTTTGTCTAGTTTCAAAAAAATATCTTGAAATATCTAGATCAACACAATATTTTTCTAACTGCTGACAATTTATATTGGAAAGCTCTGAAGTTTCCTGATGAATTTTTCGTTAATATTCGTAGTTATTTATATGATAGTTATACTTTTAGCTTATACATATCCGCCAAGTCTCAAATAATCTGGTTAATTTATTTATCATCAAATGTTTTTGATATTCTAACTAGTCAAGCATATCTATCACCAAAGTATTTAGGGAAGAGACCAGATTTATAAAATAATGTTTTTGACGTAAATCGTCTTGTATTCTATGGAAACATAATTGAGATATTACAGTGAATGCTGATTAGGCTGACTCCAACAGTGCAGTAATATTTTTATATTGATCGTAATGCGATTGGCAATGAGGTCAAATTGTGTAGTAAATTCAAATACTTCAAAACGAGACGCGTCGTCTAAACAAAGTTAGCTCAGCAACAAAGTTCACGAACGATTTGAAATCGTTGAAATTTTAGTAAAAATTTATAGTATGAGAAATTCCCCTCCTAAAACTGAAAAAAAATAAGTAAAGTGATTGATTAACCTTTAGCGATTTTAATTGACATGATTAGCCTCGATGATTTACCTCCCCAAAAGCCCGAGCTTGGGGTCACACTGATGAAAGCAGATCTGGAAGACAACATCTATCCCCAACCAAAACCCTATGTTCCGACAGAGTACAAAGGTGGCTGGATCGGTCTTACACTACAAACAAAGCACCGATTCTCAACAGGACAACCACAATGGGAGAATCAATCCAATCTGAATCAAAATGACTCAAACAATACAAAGAAAGAATGCAGGCTTCCACCAAGACACCAATATAATAACTATTGGCCATCTTGGGATGAAGAAAGTGCGAATGAGTGTGATTATCAAGAATTTGAGGACGATGCATGGAAGTTTGAGGAACATGGACACCTAGAATCAGATAATTGGACTACCGAAGGACGAAAACTTATTCCAACAAAAGATTATACTTGCACGAGCTCAACGCATCGGGATGATAGTAACGATTTTAACAATACTGATGAATATCATGATGATGGTAACGAAGACGATGAAAGGAATGAGTCCATTGAGGAACAAGAACAAAATATACATCGGTACGATAGTTCTCAAGATCAAACCAACGTAAGTTCACAAGATTCACTTCAGGCCGAAAAAGGTAGTGAGACATCAGATCAAAGCAGTAAGGGTTTTGGCGATGATGATGAAAAATCAGCGGGGACAACAAAAAGATCCTGGGATGAAATAGCTGAAGTTATTATTGGCCAAAGCGATGAAGGGCATGTAGATAACTCTGATGATGAAGAAAATTTAGAAGACTTAGATGGACCTTACGAATCATTTGATTCAAAAGACTCAAATCTCTGTAGTCTCTCAGATGATTTGGATGAATCGTATGAAAGTTGTGCAAGAATGGAGGATGAAGAAGATACAGAACCTGACATCAATGTGCCACAACCTTACCGACCATCTATCGATACTCTAGAACCATGTCCATTGCAACCACGAAAACCACCACCCTCTAAAGATGCTATACGACCGCCTCCACTACCATCTCGGCCGTCAATTGATCAATCACCACAACAACCCATAACGCCTCTTTCACCATTTGCTGCAACCAAACCCCTAGTTTTATATGTTTTTAAAACACTCCGAGATATTTTTTGGTGTATTCTTGGACCTTAGGATAATTGGCTTATCGGAAATTGACTAGAATAAGAATTTGTTTCAAATACATGATTTTACATCAATTAATTTGAGTTTAATTTGAATATATGAGACAAACTTTTGTATTTGAACCCTTATACAGCTTAAAAACAGTGACAACTCAAAAATTATTTAAAATCAAATAGGAACCAATTCTGTGGTCTTAGTAGTGAATTGAGCAGTGAAAAATAAATAAGATTTTGAGATCGAAAGAATAAATGCCGATAAACTGACGATTAGAACTTAGTCATTGGTTGACTTTCAGGCAGCAAAAAGTGCGTTAAATTCTGTGGAGGTCCCACACTTCACCTACATCCCAAAAAGTTAAAAGGAGTGAGGTCAGCTATCAATGGGCGGGAAAATTGAGGGGCATTAGCCCACAAGACTCAGATGGCGTGTTCGTGAAAGTGAATAGCATATTCCCCAAGAAGCCTAGAGTGAAGGTATCGAATCTTGAAGTCACTAGGGATGAGATAAATCTTCTCGATAGAGCTGGTATCGAAAATGATAGTACGACTCCGGATAGAAATGGAAACAGGATTATATATGAGGGATTGCATAAACTTGCCCTGATTGGAACACATTTTGAATCGGTTTACTTACCAAACCCTGAGAGAGGGAATAAAATATATCCAGAGGTCGTTGAAGCTAAAGTTTCCGACTTCAAATCAAGCCTGAACGGCCAATCAATTCTTCATTTCAATGAAACATTAACATCTGACCCCTACCGAGCTTGAATCTTATTGATTATTTTGTCAGCTATGAAGACTTGTGTTTCATATTTCGCAGGATAAACAACAAGAATTCATGTGGTACTGATGGTATTCCAAATGTAGTTCCCCGACATTTGCCTGAGGTTACTATTAGAAATTATTGCATATTGTTCAACAACATGTTGAGCAATTCTTATTTCCCAAATGAGAGGAAAAAGGCTAAGGTATTTTCGATCTTGAAGAAAGGAAAAGTATCTTCATGCCCCAGAAGCTATCGCCCAATCAGCTTGCTGCCTAACATCAGCAAGGTGTTTGAAGCGATATTTAACAGAGCATTAAACGCCCACATTGAGGAATATGTGTTGATGCCGAATTGCCAATTTGGTTTTCATGCGAGACATTCGACCACACGTGCAATAACGAAAGTAACCCCAGAAAACTGTCGGAAACCAAACAACAGAGAATGTGTTGGAGCATGTCTCATTGATACGGGGAAAGCCTTCGATACGGTGTGGTTAGATGGACTAGTTTTTAAACGTCTTCAGGACGTGTTCCCCAGACACCTTGTCGCCATGATGTGCATTATGTTGTACGGGAAATCATTTGTTGTAGCTGATGGAAATCTGACAACAATCCGTGAATTCAAGGTCTTGAATGGTCTACTGCAGGGAACAGTTACTGCGCCTCTGCTCTTTTCAATCTTTATTCGCAAGCTATTGAGCGGCTTTGATTTTAACGTCTCGCCAACGCGATCATTGGTAGCGTTTGCTGATGATCTGATCATCTATACGGCAGACCGAAAAGCTACAATAGTTCAGAGCAATCTCCAAAAAATGTTCAATGATGTACAGCTGTACACTGACAATTGGCGAATGAAAATCAATGCGCAGAAAAGTGAAACCATCGTTTTTCGGACAACGCTGTAAGGCGCAAGTAAAGACCCAAAACGTAATTGGAAAGATTTTCACATCATGGCTGGCGAGGGTAATTCAGAACGAGTTCCATATAAATCCTGTGTTCAATACCTCCGTGCTCATCTCGAGCAGTATCCGTACTATACTAAGCACGTCAAAATTATGCTCAGTAAGGCATTAAAAGTAGTCATGGCCCTACGAAGACAATTTTAACCCAAATACATTGATCAAAAGGTCAAAATTATCTGTTACAAGACCCTGGTTGGACCAGTTTTGACAAATGGATGTCAGATCTGGTACAACCAGAGTGCTAGTACTATGGAAAAATTAAGAGTTTTCGAAAGGAAATGTCTTCGCGCATTTGTTGGTTTGTACAGAAAGCTTAAAATAAACTAAGCAATTTCGAGATTAAAAGAGTTAATGCTGAAAAATCAACAATTAGAACAAAATCATTGGTTGATTTTAAACCAGTTAAATATGCACTGGATTCTGGGGAGTTTTCATACTTCACCTATACCCCAAAAAGTGAGAAGAATCAGACCTTTTGATTGTAGGCCTTGGACAGCGGAGAGGGTGCCCTCAATTTTCTTCAGGTGCTCAAGGAAGCTGCACCAGAAATTGAGTTTATTTCCGTTAAAACTTTCGCAACAAGAAGACCGACGCTATAAAAGAAAAACTTACCAATTTACTTGGCACAGGTTTCAAATAAGAGCATTCCAAGTGCTCGTCAACAAATAAGATACTTGAACTTCAGAGTGGTGAGGTGGGAACGCCTCTAGAAAAAGGAAGTGCACCAGTGTGGTCGGTGTCAAAAATTTGGACTTTTTTTGTGGGTCGGAAGTGAATGCCCATTTACGCACAGAGTGACTCCCATGCTCGTTAGAAGGCGACTGGACTACCCACTAAAAACCTCCCCTGTTCACCTAAGAAACTAGCCTGGAGCCGTTTGACACATTACTTCGGGCCAGGCCTCATTTTGTTACGCCGTGAGGCATTTTCAAGCTGGGGGATCCCTCTTCCAGCGGGAAGAGAGAGGGAAAGAGAATGTGTCAGAAAAGTGATCTCCCAGCCCCAACTCCCCTGGCTACTGTCAGTCCCTTTTATATTTTAGGACTGACCGAGCAGAATGTGCCACCTGGTTTTTTTTTCTTTTTAAATACCTCCATTCCCTACCACTCTCTCCATCACTCTTTATTCGTCGCACAACGCTCGTGCGATCTGCATTCACATTACGTCACTTGGTCCTTTGTGCCACCCAGACAATGCTTAACACATCGGTATAAGGGGGCACACAATATAATGTGAACTCCTTTTCATGAACATCCAAAAATATCATGATCAGCTCTCAGAGTAACTGTCTGAGTAACTGTCACTTCAGTATCTCGCCGATAGGGTCAAAAAGAACGCCCTAAGATACTGGGCTCATAAAAGCAGAATTACAGGTCCACGCTTCAATTAGTGCTCATTAAATACTCCCTTAGTCTTTTCTTAAATACCATAAGTGAGTTTGCTTCCTTAACAATCTCTGGTAGATTGTTATATATACGCAGAGCATCATTCGTTGCATCGTTCTTTAGACGATCCGTTCTGGCAAAAGGTATTACGAATTGACTTGCATTCCTCGCATTATATGGGTTGATCTGTGATACCTTAATTAATGGCGCTCATTCCGATCCATTAGTTTTTAAATTTCTGTAGATAAACTTCGCTTTCTCCATAATAATAATTTGACTAAAGGTTAATGATTTAGCCAATTGGTAAGCCAAACTAGTTTGAGTAAGCATTGGTAGCTTCAGAATGTTTTTATAAGCTTTGGTCAGCAGCCTGGATATACTGTTTAAATGTTGCTTTGCTGATTGACTCCAAATAAGTACTCCATAATGCAATTTCGCCAGGACAAAGAACAAGTTTCTTGATTTGCATTGGAAAATCCTCATATCTTCTTAGTAATCCTATTATTGGGGCTAATTGCCTCCTTAAGCTATTTATGGGTGGTGACCAGGTCATACAATGGTCTATGATAAGACCAAGATATTTCATTTCTAGCACTGTTTGCAATTTTTCGCCATTAATATTTAGGTGGACATCTATGTCTCCTTTGTTCTTTTGCTTAAAAACAATATATTTTGTCTTTGAAGTGGTCAATACTAGTTTGTTTCCAATTAACCGCTGATGGAATTTTCCTATATCCTCGTTGATAGTGTTCTCAATGGCAGTTTTGTCTCGTCCTGAATGAAGTAGAACTGTGTCATCAGCATATAATGTGTGATATCCCGTCAGCCCACATGTATTTAATTATTTGTGTATAGCAGGAATAAAGTTGGGCCAAGTATTGGGCCTTGGGGAACTCCTGTTTTCGAAGGTGCATGATCGCTCAGGTCATTGTTGATTAAAGTTCTCTGCAATCTTCCCTCCAAGTAACTCTTAAACAACTACTTAGGACTACTCTGAATACCGTACAATTCAAGTTTACGAAGCAAGAGGTCATGATCAACTGTACCAAATGCTTTTTACAAATCCACAAAAATTGCGATGACATAATCACCCCTGTCACGTCCTAGATTGATGAAACGTTTGACAGAATGTAGGGCATCCAAAGTACTCTTGTTCTTCTGAAAACCAAACTGATGTTGGCTTATGATAGAGTTTTCAACTAAGAATGATGTTAATCGATTGTTCAGTATTTTTTCAAATATCTTACTAAATCCCGTCAGCAGCGCAATCGGGCGATAGTTATTCGGGTCAAGATGATCACCACCCTTAAATATAGGAACTATTTTTGCAAGTTTTGCTTCTTCCGGAAAAGTCTCATTCCTAATATGCACGTTTATAAAGTTTGCCATAATCTGGGCCATGTCCTCTTTTATTATACTAATCTCATTCATCGTGATGCTATCGATGCTTTGCGCCGTATTCTTTTTCAATTCATTGATTACATTTAAGACTTCTTTTTTATTTGTTTGATGAATGTGAAGGATGGAATTTATTGCGATATTTGTAGTATTTAAATTGCCTGCTGAACTGGCAACGATTTCTTTAGTGATTCTTCCACCAATTGTTGAAAAAAAAATTCTTTAATGAGTTCGCCGCGTCACGTGGACACGATGTGTTAGAGGGCCCATCAGGATTCAGTTGAAAGTTTAGTGATATACCCTGGGCTGAAGAGTTATCCTTTACCTCATTTATTATTTTCCATATATCGCGGGAGATGTCAGCCGCTGTTTCCATTCTTCTTGAGAAATATAAGAATTCAGCCTCTTTCACCAGTCGAAAGTCGAAAGCGTGGTTTCCACTGTTCTTCCTGTAGTCCATGTATGCCTTCCTTTTTTAGGGTTTTGTACTAAAATACAAAACCCTATTGCAATCACGACCTGTGTCCGTCTGTCCGTCCGTCCGTCCATCCGTCCGTCCGTCCGTCTGTATGTCACAGCACTTTTTCTCCAAAACTATAGAAGCTACAGTAATGAAACTTTGTAGAAAGGTCAGAAGTGGTGACCTCTTGAAAGTTCAAGGGTGGAAAAATTTTTCAAAGGGGTTTAAGGGGGGTCTCCCCATATAAGGAGGTGACCCCTCAAAACAAATTTTTCAGCATTGGTAGTCGAGTAGGGTGTCATTGAAAAGGTCTCAATGAGATCTTTTCAAAATAGGGGAAATGTACGAACTTTTCGCGTACCCCGCCCTCGCGATTGGACACCTTCCATCCGAAAAATCTGAAAAAAATCATGAATGTAGGTCTTAATGAGCACAATAACAACAAATACATGAGAAGTCGAAATTCACTCAACTTTGTTAGTAATAGTATGATTAATCGATTTTATGTTTTCTTGAATAAAATCTAAACGGTACCCTTAAATTCAATATTTAACGAAGTTATAGCGATTTGAATTTTCCCGTATTACTATGGAACAATGTGCCCTGTATTACTATGGAAACATACGGCTATGGAGCCATCCTCGAACATGACGTGTTTCTTGATTTTATTCGTTGTTGATTACAGCATTTTGTAAGTTGAGTACAAAACCTTTCTGACATGAGCATAGGTCTGTCTACCCAATTTGTTTAATACTTGCATCAATTACTTTTTCCGTTATCCAAGTCCGTTGTCAACACCTGATTTTTTTCTCAATTGTAGAACTTTGCTTAGCAGATATTATGATATTTTTGAGTTCAATAATACTATTTGGTTTCCGCTTTTCCAGTAACTCTCGTATGTTTAATTTAGAGAGCTCCTTGTCTAGAAATCTGAACGTTTTGTAGGTCGGCTTCTGTTTGTTCATGGTTTGGTCTTGAATAGCAACTTTTAACACACGATGATCCAGTTCCGGCCAGTCCTCAAACATGTATGTCATGCTTTCAGCGACTTTTAAATCATTGGTTACTATATGATCTAGACAGGTTTTTGACACTGGGCGAGTAATTTGGTTGTTGTTTATGATTACCGTTCCATTCGTTTCTAGCGTATCCTTATAAATCCGTGTTTCTGGTGATTCCATTAGTACATCAATGTTTGTGTCCGCTACTGTGATTACATTTGTTTCGGTTGAGAATAATGTATCTATTACTGTGCAAAAATCTTGCGCATTCATACGATTGGGATTGTAGTACGTCTTTTATTTTATTTTTTTACCTGCATGGCGTACTTCAATTATTATAACGTTATACTTATCAGGCGTCACTCTCTTGGTAATGAAATTGATTGTATTTTTTTGCTTACATTGCTGTACCTCCACCTCTACCAGGTCTGTAGGAAAATACTGCATTATGTTCTTCAATATTGTAAAACCGTGCTTCTTCTGGGTAAATCCAGATTTCATTGAGAATAATCAAATCTTTGTCAGGATTTTGCTGCAGGTAAATCTGAATATCACTTAGCTTGAGTGTTGAATTTGTTCCACTTGATTGATTAGAAATATTAGCAATCATCAAAGTTGTAGTCGGTGCTCCTCCTGGCGATCAATATTCTGCGTTGAAACTCCGGACCCTCTACAGAGTCAGCTCTGTGAGAATGATCAGCATTATTATTGTTACCAATACAGTTCGAGCACTTCTCAATCGTGATTTTGCAGTCCTTTAGGTCATGCTTTCCTCCACATTTTACACATATTTGCTCCTCTTCACATTTTGATGTTTTGTGATTGTTTTTTTGACACTTATAACACCTCATTACGTTGAAGTCCTCCTTCACAAAATACGATCCATAATCTTTATTAATGTATCTATTTGCCAGCCTCTTATACATGCTCCCATTTACCTGGATGATGTGCAACCACCTCCCATTTCTTGTCCGCCTAGCATGTACAAGTTCCATAGAATCTCGCTCCTCTATATTGGGATTTAATGACTGGATCTCATTTCTTAATTCATTATTTGAGTATTGCTTTTCTAGTCCATTGATGACAAGTCTAGGCTGTCGCAATCTGGTCTCAGCAACATCATACTCCTCTTTCATTTCATCCATTGCTATATTAAAAAGCGAAGTAGCATTTTCATTTGTCGATGTTTTGATAACCGCCCGACCATTACGAATAGGCCTCATTCCATTTGTCAACCGATTCAAGCATCACTGAGACTATATTATCTGAGGTGAGCTCTCCGATCTCTCTATAGAGGTCTCTTTGCAGCCCGACCTATTGGGTGCACGCAAAAAATGTGTGGCAGGCATTTCCCTGCTCTCCTGGGCAAAACCGACAATCGGGGGACCGTGACTTACCAATCTTGTGCAGGTAAGACTGAAAACACCCATGCCCGATCAAAAGCTGGGTCAGATACAAGTCAGTCTCACCATGCCTTTGATTCCGCCATGATCATACATCCGGCATAAGGTGCGCAGTCCACCTTCCATTCGTGCAGTTCACCCGAACTTGCTGCCAATCGTTGAGTGAGCGCTGTCTCTTCTCATAGACAATCATCTCCCTTGCACCCTCATTTCAATGCAGGTAAATAGCGCGGCACTCTGGGGCAAGGCGGGCAACAGGAATCACGCCTACAATAACTCTCACCACCGAATCAGAGACTGTCGGGTTCGAGGATGCAATCTTCAGTGCTCCTCTTCTCTGTAACTGTGCCAAGCATTTTCGGTATACCTTATTACTGAGAGCGTTTTTACTCCATACAGTAGCACTGAGCCTACAGCACTCATCAAGAGGCATCTTCTTGATGGGCTGTGTGGCCCTACGTTGGCCATAAGTCGACTCAGAGCCGATATTCCCGAACAAGCCTTCTCAGCCGTTGCCCTGATAAGCTCAGAGAAACTCATCGTCAAGTCGATTAGTAGCCCCAGGTACTTCACTGATGGCTTTGATTCAATTCGCATTTCTCCAATACTGATCATCCTTACTCTAGGGATTCTCTTTTTTGTCAAGATGTTCACTTCGGTTTTTCCCAGTGCTGAACTGAACCTTCGAAGAGTCATCCAGTCGCTTACTTGGTGCATTAGCATACCTAGCTTAAGTTACGCTTACACAACGGTGCGTCTAGCAACCAGAGCCGCGACATCATCCATATAGCCGATCAGGTGTGACTCATCTGGCATCTCCAGTCCCAGTAGCCCGTCCTAAGATGCATTCCACAGGTCCGGACCAAGGATTGATGCCTGGGCAGTACCCGATGTAACTTGCATCCTTCGTTGGCCCTGTGTCGTGTTGTAGAGCAGGCTTCGGTCCTTCAGGGAGTCCCTCAAAAACCGCATTAGATATTCTGGAACTTGAAAAGGCTTTTCCAGTGTATCCAGAATGTTGACACATCAAGGAGAGTTGAAGGCGTTCCTGTTGTCGAGTGTCACCAGCGCGATGATTCGTCGCTTTGCGCGGCTATGTACCTCTGCCTTTTGGACCGCGCTGACCACTTCTGGAATCAAATCAATGGTGGAACGTCCTGCTCTAAAGCCGTACTGCCGAGGAGATAGGTCCCCAGCAGCATTGATTATGTCAGTGAGTCTTCCCTTGATGAGTTTCTTTAGCAGTTTTCCAGCCATGTCCAGCATGGATAACGAGCGGTATTCAGACGGCGATCTAGGATTTGTGTTCCCCTTGCTGATCAGCAAGAAGTTCGCCACCTTATATCGTACCGGGAAAACCCCGTTCCGTTAGCAAGCGTTGAATGTGCAAGTCAGGACAATGGTGATAGACAAGCTGCAACATCTGTGCTGCAGCACCATCTGGACCTCACTTTCAGTGGAAGGACTGCATCTCCCAGTTCCGGCTGCGTGAAGAATGGACACTCGACTGCTGTTTCACCATGGACAGCGTCAACACGGACGGGATGGGGGGGAAATGCCCCCACTATCTCCTCCATATTTTCCGCATCATGTATACAAGGTTTTCGTAGGGCATTAAGCTTCCGCATAACAAGCTTGTAGCCAAGGCCCCACGGATCTTTGTTCTCATTGTCCACTAGATCTCGCCAGTGGCGAGCCTTGCTGTTGTTGACCAATTTGCGAAGGCATTTCCTGGCCGACTTTTATGCTGCTGCGCGGTTGCTTGCCTCGACACGGTTCCGCGTCCGTAGGGCCTCACGCCGAAGCTTATGACACTTTCTTCGCTGTTCAGAAATTTCAATTGACCACCAGTACACTGGTGGCTTGTCATGCCGGGGTTTTCGGCGGGACATAGAAGCATTGTAAGTAGTCGTAATGATGCTCATAGTTGAGTTCACCACATCTTGAGCTGCCAGTTCTTCCGTCCCCTCTGGATCTCTCTGCAGTGGTGCACCTCCCGACGTCCATCTTTCTGGTGTTCCATCTAATTATAGAAAGCCAAGCGTGCGGGCGTCGGGAGACAACACCGCTTATTGAAAGCAGAATGCACTGATGATCACTGGCTGAGTAGTCCTCTAATACTCTCCAGTTGTGCATCCTCCGTACTAAGGACTCCGAGCGATTGTCACGTCCGGTATGGTTCTTTCACAGCCGATACGGCGGAAAATCGGCATATTTTCAGTGTTTAGTATGACGAACACCGTCCTGGCCACCATTTCTAGGATCCATTTTTTTTGCCCGCGGATCTGTTTAAGGCATGCTCCATTCGATCACTTTCGCGTTGAAGTCTCCCCCAAGGAGAACGTTCCCGTCTGCGTTCTAGACAGCGCCCTCCAGAGCATTTGGCTTGGTTTGGAAAGATGATATCGTTTTGTTCGGCATTAGGTTAACACTAACGGCGGTGGTCCCCGAGCACCGAACCCACATGAAACCATCCCCACGTCCGCAGCTAGTTACCTGGAAATCACTATTACGAACCAGTTTCATCAGGATACCATGATGTCGAACTTTTATCATGGTGTTGCTCACTCAGCAGCAAAAAGTTGGCTTTCATGCCCCTCACAAACTGCTCAAGCGGATTTTTAGCGGTTTAACTGCAGTTGAGGTTTAGCTGCAGAATGCGGGACATCGGAGTTTTAATTTTTCCTTGGCTAGGGCTTCCTGGAAAACCCGGCATTTTCCTGATCCCAAGACGTGTCCAAAATCATGTCTTGGATCAGCATCCTTGCAAAGAATACAGTATGCCTCTCTCGTACACTATTTCCTTATGTGTCTCGTTTCACCGCATTTGTAACATAGAGAACTCCTATCGGATCTTTTGCATACTTGTGCGGTCTGATCATAGCCAAGGCGTTTGAAACTTTCGCAGTATCCTACAGACAACCCACCCTATTCGTACTTTGCCCTTATTCAGAAAATGTTCGGCGTCCTTTTCGGTCAAGTCAATTATGGCCATGCGTTGTCCCCTCTGGTTTTCTGGTGTCAGCCTCGTCTTGATCCTGCCCACGCTAGGGAACCCCCTTTTGATGGCCTCTTCTAACACAGCCAGACATAGTCAATATGACTTATTTCGATCTTTGCCATCGGTTCAACTGAGGCTATAGCTGCGCTTTTGCCGAGGACTTTCTTCACTGCGTCGCAAAATGCTTCCCTATTCTCAGCCTCCGCTCCAAATTCGACCAGCATGTGGCCTGACCGCGTTGGTCGTACTGCTTTAATGGCAGTATAAGTGTCCTCGAGCCTCACGTTTTCCATGATGTCCCACAGCACCTCCACGTAGGATCAACAATCTAAAACTTCTGATCGGGAGTTTCGCGGCCATCAAGTGACTCTTCCTTCCTTCTTTTATCCCGATCTCCTTTGATTGGGCTGGACGCCATTCTTTTATTGATTTTAGATTGAGGAGTTGTCTGCACGCGCCTTCTAGATTTCGCCCTCAGCGCTTCTTTAGCCTTATGCTCTTCTTCGGCCTTCTGGTCTGCTTCAGCCTTTAAGCAGCTCCTCCGATAATGCCCTATGTGGTCTAGGAGCTGATCTAATTCAAGGAACCCAATCCTTATTGCTTTGGTGATTTTTGGCGAGTTGCATGCAGATTGTATTCTTTTTAGAACAACTCCCACTTTTCGAAATAGCCTTTCTTCTTCATGTCGCTGCGCAGCAATTGTATTTTGCCGCCATCGTCTTTGGAAGAGGTTATCGGCTTCGGTTTCCGAATACAGTACTTCCGCCACCTTTTTGACATTGGCGATGTAATCATGCATCGTTGCTTCATTTACCTGGTCACTCGTTTCTTTTCCAGCCGTAATCTCCTCGTTGATTTTAGTATGGTGCTTTACTTATTCGGGATGTACGACACTCGCTTCAATAGCTTCGGTAGCGATCGCAGCAGTGACCATTGAATTCTCGAGTTTCGTTATATTTTCCTCCATCGCTCGAGCATCTGGCGCATCCTGCAGTTTTTAACGCTTTTCCTTCATAGGACGCTCTGTCGTCCGCATCATTTTTTTGCTGCGCCCGAACGTCGCAGGAATCTCATTCTGGACCAGACTCTCAGTTAATCTCCATTTTCTGTCCGTCTTCACTGTCGTTGTATTAATCGTCGTTTATGCCGTCGTTAGTACCGCTCCCGATGTGCTGTTAACATCGTGGCTGCAGCCGCTGGTTGCGTGGTCATTATTGTTATTTTTGCATTCTTTTTTGAGTTTTTTTTATCTTTTTTAATGGTTTCAGATTGCTCCAGTTTTGTTGGGTCCCCCTCGGAGCCGCTATCTCCGTTCGTGCGTGTAGTCACCTTTTTGATCCCATGGTTATATTTGCTGAGCAGCGAGGCCATGCGAGGGTTGGCACAAGCCCTTATGGGGATAAGTGCTCAGAGCCAGACCAGCGCTAATAGGGAGTCCGTCTCAACCGAGCCTACACCACCAACCCAATGGTGGGAACTTGAGGCTTGCCAAGGTTTTACTGGGACGGAGACGGTATGATAGTTGAATTGAAGCCGTACACGTACGAGTGTCAGCTCGGCGCTACCATGCAAAGCAACTAGGTCCTAACCATCATATCCGCCAGCCCTAAGCATGGATTCCAGATCGATGTCCAAGGCGTAGTCCAGATCCAGTCAGGGTCATTACCTGTGATCTCGGTCGGGAGGCACACGGCAACCCCCATATCCTCGGGCCCGTGGGGGCGGCGCTCCTCAAAGAATGCTAGTCTCCAAGAGTACTCTTGTCGACTGGCATTCCCCCTGCGGGAATTTCCTCAGGTATGTGGAGGCGGAACTGCCCAAAGAATGCTAGCCTCCAAGAGTATTCCTGTCAGCCAGCGTTTCCCCTGCGTTGTGCCTGAACCCTTAAGGAAAAACCTAGGGAAAATGTAATGAACACTGATTGAAGCGTTGGCTTGAAGATTTTTTTCAACCCAATATCTTAGGGCATTTTTTAACCCTATCGGGGGGATACTTGAAGAGACAGTCACTCAGAGTTTTTTTTAACAGGCGTGGCATGATATAAATTTTTTCTAATCTTTGAAAGCTCATCATGAATTGGACTATATATACATAAAATTAATAATCCATATTATTTTGTGATGCATTGAACATTGTCGAGGTGGCACACTTGACAAAGTGGTGAAATATGAACGCAGATCGTACGAGCTTGTGCGACGAGCAAAGAGTGAGGAGAAAGTGTTAATTGCAGCATAGTCCACAAGAATTCAACACAACATCTTAGGGAATCTTTGATTCTAGTATCTAGATACTGGAAGTGGTAGCTATTTTTTATAAGCTCAGAGGTTTTTCGCTGCATCGTATTAAGTAAAATTTTTTATCTCTCAGAGCTAATCACGCATTGGATTAGATAAGCATGGAAGATTACATCACATTATTTCTTTGGGTCCCCTTATAATGATGTTTTCAACAGTGCTGGGAAGGCACACCTAATGAAACGACAAAATATCGAGTGCAAATCGCACAAGAGTTATGCGACGAAAAAAAGTAATGCAGAGAGTGGTGGGTAATAGAAGTATTACCAAAAATAATTAACCTTAAACAATCAATTTGCGCATGAAGAGATAAACACTTAATTTCTGATTGTTGTATTACTTTAATCCATGAATTGAAAAACTTCAAACTGAACACGTAGCCTCACCAAAGTGAGCTCGTCAGAAATTCTTAAAAAAATTCATATTCTTGTCAATTTTATTTAAAATCTGCTGTATTTTATTTAAATTTGCTGTATTACAAAAAAGTAAGGTGATTGTTAATATTATAGAAATTTTATTCAAGATGGTTAACCTCGAAGATCTACCTCCCCAAAAGCCTGAGCTTGGTATAACGCTAGTGAAGGCAGCAATAGCTGAGCTTGAAGACAACATTTATCCTCAACCAACACCCTACGTGCCGACAGAATACAAAGGTGGGTGGATTGGCCTTACGCAAAAAACCAGGCACATATTCAGATGTGATCCTGAAAATGAGACTCACGCGGATCAATCACAAACATGTAATCGTGCTGCAGCACACGAATATCAAAATTACTGGCCGTCCTGGGATGACGAAAGTGTGAGTGATTACAATGAAGATGATGCAGGTGGCAATTTTTGGAAATTCGATGATTATGAAACTTCCGAAACCGATCATTGGGCGCATCATGAGCGGATCCCGGTCCCAACAAAAGATTACGCTGCTGATCAGTCAACGCAATGGGAGGAACCTCATAATTTTCTTATGGGGCAGTACAATCAGGATGATTATCAGCAGGATGAAAATTCTCAAAATGATTATTTGGAACCAGCTGATGAGCAATCAAATGTGACTCAAGGATCTGAAGAGAAGCATGTCCCTAGATATCAGGATTCAAGCAAACATTCAATTCCAGATAGAAAATCTAAGGAATCCGTAAGATCGTCTGGTACTCAAGCAGTTGATACATATGAAAATAAACCCACAAAACCAGTAAAATCCCAAGATAGCCTTAAACATTCTGAGCCCGGTGAAAAAGAAAAGTCCTGTGAATCTTTAAAACGCCGAGGATCGGAAAACCCAACTAAGTCTCGCAGTAGAGACGCATCTAGAGAAGTCCCAAAATCAGAAGACCGCATATCCAATAAGTCTCAAAAATCTCAGGATAGTAATAAACAAACAATTTTGCATGGCTCAGATAGAACACATGATACGTTTGAAGAAAAACAATTGCAAAATTCTTTGAAGAGACATGACCGAGACGCAGTTGAAAATATTCAAAAATCACAGGATCGTATTTCTCTTAAATCACGAAAATCCCAGGAAAGTCTGATGCAACCAGCTGATAAATCTTGTGATTCAATCAAAAAGCAAGAGTCCCAAAAATACATTGGTTCACATGTAGCTGATGGTTCCCAACAATCACAAGACCGCATATCAATTAAGACAAGAGAGAGTGATAGGCAAACTATAGCCTCAAAAAGAGATCCATCTCGTGATTCTTTCAAAGAACACAAAAAACAGAAAAGTGGTGATATTTCCAAGGAATCGGTTAGGAGTGGAAAAACAATCGAAAGAGACATAGGATCAAGAGAATCCTTCACTAGGAGGTCTAGAGAATCCATTCAAAGAAGTCAAAAGTCTCGAGAATCAATCCAATCGCAGAAAAGCAGACCGGCTGAAGATGATCAAGGTAGCATGTATAACTATGAGAATTCACCAGAAAGTGATGAGCCATGTGAAACGATTCATGAAGACTATCCTAGACCTCAAAGCCCTATAAGAGACGAAGAAATATTGCGAGGATCAATTAAATCTAAAGAAAGCATAAAAGAATCACGAGAAAATCCAAAAAAGTCCCATGATTCAGTAAGAGAGCATTCGCAAATTATCAAAGATAAGTCATCAGGCTCAATAGGAAGATCAGTAACTCACTCAGAACATCATGCTGATGAGAAGTCTTGTGAAATAGATAACAAGTCAATTAGATCGGAAGAAAAGCCATGGGATAAAATGGCAGAAAGAATAACTGGTAAAAGTACATCACGTGATTCAGTCCAGAAAAAAAGTCAAGAAAAATTGCCCGACAGACAAGAGAGCTCGGGCTTGGTTCCAGATTGTGAAATGAAAACTTCATCATCAGATTCATCAGTACAACACTTACCCTTGCTATCAGACGATAAACTGGCTACTCCGCTAAGCCCAACACAGACTCCACCACGGACTCCATCGAGTTCACAAAAATATGAAGACACAGCATCTGTCACAGTTGCTCCAGGGGCTTCATCAGAGACTCCTATATGCACTCTACCTCCACCACGGACTCCACCAACAACTCCACCAATAAGTCCACCAATAAGTCCCCCAATAACTCCACCACCAACCCCTCCATGGACTCCATCTAGTTCGCAAGAAGATACTTGTCAGCAACACGAAGATGAAGATACAGCATCTGTCACTCCGCTAAGCCCAACACAGACTCCACCACGGACTCCACAAGAAGATATTTGTCAGCAATACGAAGACGAAGACACAGCATCTGTCACAGTTGCTCCAGGGGCTCCATCAGAGACTCCTACATGCACTCTACCTCCACCACGGACTCCACCAACAACTCCACCAAACAGTCCACCAATAAGTCCACCAATAACTCCACCACGAACCCCTCCATGGACTCCACCGAGTTCACAAAAAGATATTTGTCAGCAATACGAAGATGAAGATACAACATCTGTCACTCCGCTAAGCCCAACACAGACTCCACCACGGACTCCACGGAGTACACAAGAAGATATTTGTAGGCAATACGAAGATGAAGACACAGCATCTGTCACAGCTGCTCCAGGGGCTCCATCAAAGACTCCTACATGCACTCTACCTCCACCACGGACTCCGCCCACAACTCCACCAATAAGTCCACCAATAACTCCACCAATAACTCCTCCACGAACCCCTCCATGGACTCCATCAAGTTCGCAAGAAGATACTTGTCAGCAACGGAGTACACAAGAAGATATTTGTAGGCAATACGAAGATGAAGACACAGCATCATCAGAGACTCTTACATGCACTCTTCCTCCACCACGGACTCCACCAACAACTCCACCAACAACTCCACCAATAAGTCCACCAATAACTCCACCACGAACCCCTCCATGGACTCCATCTATCTCGCAAGAAGATACTTGTCAGCAACACGAAGATGAAGAGAGAGTATTTGTTCCGGATGCACCACCTTCACGACCCCCTCCACCTCATAGTCCACACCTGGATCAATCATCTTCCTTTGAACATGTACCCAGAGTACCATTACAATCTGGTGAGCAGAAAGATTCGTGCTCTGATCCAAATGAACACGAAGAAGATATTTGCCAGCAAAATGGAAATGAAGCTAACGTAGCCACATCACCTTCACGACACTCTCCGTCACAAAGTCCACCTCTGACCCCATCCTCTTCATGTGATCGATTACATGAACGAGCAATGCAGACTGATAATGATCAGAATGACTTCGCCAAAAGGTCAACTGATTATCAAGATTATGAACATGACCCTCGTGAAACTGATGAAAATGAAGGACCAGTTATTTGTGAACCAGGACCTGCAGATATATCGGATGTAGAATCAAAGGAAGCTCAAATAACTTCAACTTTTGCTCGAATTGGAATGGGTAAAAATGAGTTAACCGTTTACATTTTTAGAACAATTTGTGACATTTTTTGGTGTATTCTTGGACCTTAAGCAAACGAATATTATAATGTAATGGATAGCTTCAAATCAAATTTTAAAAAATAAAGCTTTTAACTTCTATAGACCAATTTTACATGGTTTCTAAAAGTGGCATTCACGGCAAATTGGCCACACGATATTCCCATATCAGAAATACAATTCGATTGGAAATTGTAAGCCGTTCTTAAGAAATTGGTGTGTTGCATTATACTGATGTTACGCCATGTTTAGATCAGTTTCCTCATTTTGAAAGTTTAGGTCATTATACGTCTGGCATTCGTTGAGGCGGATCAAATTCAAAGTCAAAGAAAGTCAAAAATGCTGTATTCAATACTAATCGTTATAAATTTTAATAGAATATAAAGCAACTTCCCAACAATAAACATAATTACTCAAAAGGCAAAGAATGCTGTCAAACAAGCCATTCCAGAAGAAATACTAAAGTGCTGGAGGCGCTAACGACAGCCAGAACTACTATGCAGTGCTGCAGGTAGCCAAGAAAACAGACAAACTTCCGCCAGTAAATGTGCTCGGTCAAAGCGGAAAGGACATGGTTTCGGCTGCCAACAGCCAACAAATTAACAAATTTTGAGATTAAGCTAATCAATTCTGAAAATTTGACTATCAGAGAAATCTCCAAAAAATGTTCAATGATGTGCAACTGTACACTGACTAGCTTTGTTGAAATTACACCTGAAGAATATCTGGAACTTAATCCGGTCATACTTCAGGAGTGAGGTCAGCAATCAATGGGCGGAAAAATTGAGGGGTATTAGCCCACAGGACCCAGACGGCGTGTTTGCGAAAGTGAATAGCATATTCCGCAAGAAGTCTCGACTTAAGGTATCGAATCTTGAAGTCACTAGTGATGAGATAAATCTTCTCGATAGGGCTGGTATCGAAATTAATAGTACGACTCCGGATAGAAATGGAAACAGGATTATTTGTGAAGGGTTGGATAAACTTGCCCTGATTGGAACACATTTTGAATTGGTTCATCTACCAAACCCTGAGGGAGGGAATGAAATAGTTTCAGAGGTCGTTGAAGCAATAGTTTCCGACTTCAAATCAAGCCTGAACGGCCAATCAGTTCTTCATTTCAATGAAACATTAACATCTGACCTCATACTGAGCTTGAATCTTATTGATAATTTTGTCAGCTATGAAGACTTGTGTTTCATATTTCGCAGGATAAACAACAAGAAATCATGTAGTACTGATGGTATTCCAAATGTAGTTCTCCGACATTTTCCGGAGGTCGCTATTCGGAATTATTGCATATTGTTCAATAACATGTTGAGCAATTCATATTTCCCAAATGAGTGGAAAAAGGCTAAGGTATTTCCGATCTTGAAGAAAAGAAAAGCCCCAAAAGCTATCGCCCAATCAGCTTTGCTGCCTAACATCAGCAAGGCGTTTGAAGTGATACTCAACAGTGCCTTAAACGCCCATATTTAGGAATATGAGCTGATGCCTAATGTCAAAGTCAAAGTCAAAAGCGCTTTATTTAATACTAATCGTTATAAATTTTAAAAGAATATAAAGCAAAATCCAAACAATAACAATAAAAAAACTTAATGGCCCAAATGGCTCTCTAAATTTGTACATTATCATTAAAAACATTTAAAAAAAAACTCTAGTAAATTCAAATCAATGAAAATTGTTACATATTTTCAAAATTCAATTGGAAAAAGGAGAAAAAACCAACCAACACTATTCTAAAATTATTTATCATCTTAACACTACAGTGAACTTTGATCCTACACCTAATATGTTTTAACTTAATTCTAATAAATGCAATCAAAAACTTTATCCTATACTAAAAAAATCTGTAACTATGTTCCTAACCTAAGCGTTTTACCTTATCTCTAACCTAATATAATAAACCTAATATAAACCTAACCTATCCCTAATTTTTAACAAAAATAAACAATAACACTAAATGTAGCAATAATGAGCTGAAACTCAAAAACTAAATAACGAAAAACACCAAAACTGAAAATAAACACGAATAATTTAGACATTGTCATTCAGCCACCAATACCTAGATTGCCCCGTCTCCACTCGATCAGCTTCAACGAATCTAGCAAATGAGTATCTCCATTGAAATCGTTGGTCTCGTGAACTCAAGTTCGGAGGATATTTTATCTTCTTATCGGTGGCCCGTCGATATATGTGATATATGACTGGGACGCCGTCAGAATCAAAAACATATCGATTCATGTCCAAATACACGAATGCTTCTGGAGGAATGAAGCCAGTAGCGAGGCAAGTCGTTATATACCCGTTTGTAGGGTGGAACGGCTGTGAAATCCAAGGGTTTTCACTCACAGTCACAGATCTTGCGATATGATTCCGGAAAAGTTTCAATATGAAGATATCCACCCTCGTCACTTCAGGAGTTTGATAAATTCTTCTATTCGATATATTATGTTTCCAATCCATCTCAGGCTTTCTGTACAAACCAGTACATGCACGAAGACATTTCCTTTTGAAAACTCTTAATTTTTCCATAGTACTAGCACTCTGGTTGTACCATATCTGACATCCATATGTCAAAACTGGTCTAACCAGGGTCTTGTAACAGATAATTTTGACCTTTTGATCAATGTATCTGGAATGAAAGAGCTTTCGAAGGGCCATGACTACTTTAAGTGCCTTACTGAGCGTGATTTTCACATGTTCAGTATAGTACAGATACTGATCGAGATGAACACCGAGGTATCGAACACAGGATTTATGTGGAACCCGTTCAAGACTACCCTCACCAGCCATGATGTGGAAATCTTTCCAATGACGTTTCAGGTCTTGACTGACCCCCTGCAGCGTTGTCCGAAACAAGATTGCTTCACACTTTTGCGCATTGATTTTCATCCGCCAATTGTCAGTGTACAGCTGTACATCATTGAAAATTTTTTGGAGATTGCTCTGAACTATTGTAGCTTTTCGGTCTGCCGTACAGATGATCAGATCATCAGCAAACGCTACCAATGATCGCGTTGGCGAGACGTTAAAATCAAAGCCGTTCAATAGCTTGCGAATGAAGATTGAGAAGAGCAGAGGCGCAGTAACTGTTCCCTGCTGTAGACCATTCAAGACCTTGAACTCGCGCATTGTTGTCAGATTTCCATCAGTTACAACAAACGATTTCCCGTATAACATATTACACATCATGGCGACAAGGTGTCTGGGGAACTTGTCCTGAAGGAGTTTAAAAATTAGTCCATCTAACTATACCGTATCAAAGGCTTTCTCCATATCAATGAGACATGCTCCAACACATTGTCTATCATTTAGTTTCCAACAGATGTCTGAGGTTACTTTCGTTATTGCATGTGTGGTCGAATGCCTGGCACGAAAACCAAATTGGCAATTATGCATCAACTCATTTTCCTCAATGTGGGCGTTTAATGCTCTGTTGAGTATCACTTCAAACACCTTGCTGATCTTAGGCAGCAAGCTGATTGGGCGATAGCTTCTGGGGCATGAAGATTCTTTTCCTTTCTTCAAGATCGGAAATACCTTAGCCTTTTTCCACTCATTTGGGAAATATGAATTGCTCAACATATTGTTGAACAATATGCAATAGTTCCTAATAGCAACCTCAGGCAAATGTCGGAGAACTACATTTGGAATACCATCAGTACCACACGATTTCTTGTTGTTTATCTTGCGAAATATGAAACACAAGTCTTCATAGCTGACAAAATAATCAATAAGATTCAAGCTCGGTATGAGGTCAGATGTTAATGTTTCATTGAAATGAAGAATTGATTGGCCGTTCAGGCTTGATTTGAAGTCGGAAACTTTTGCTTCAACGACCTCTGAAAAAAATTCGTTCCCTCTCTCAGGGTTTGGTAGATGAACCAATTCAAAATGTGTTCCAATCAGGGTTAGTTTTTCCAAAGTCGTACTATCAATTTCGATACCAGCCCTATCGAGAAGGTTTATCTCATCACTAGTGACTTCAAGATTCGATACCTTCACTCGAGACTTCTTGCGGAATATGCTATTCACTTTCGCGAACATGCCGTCTGGGTCCTGTGGGCAAATACCCCTCGATTTTCCGCCCATTGATTGCTGACTTCACTCCTGAAGCATGACCGGATTAAGTTCCGAGCATTCTTTAGATGTAATTTCAACAAAGACAACGAGGGATGGTTGTAGTCCAAAAATCGCCGATAAATATTGTTGACGCGTGTGAGAAGAAGGCTTTTCAATCTTTTCAACCTTGCGATGGTTGGTGTTTCATATCCTTCCATTTTGTTTCGATGTTTAATCTTTGGAACTACTTTCTCAATCGTTTCCAACGTCAGCTTCTCTAACTTCGACAAATAGACATCTATTTCATCGTCAGTTAGATTCCTCTAATTAGGAACCATTGAGCAAGAGTTGCCACCATCAGAAGGGGGACATTGCTTCTGGTACTCGCGATTAAACTTCTTTTGAAACTTTCCCCAGTCTGTTTTTTTGAAACTCAACCGATGATTTTCATGTTGAACTGGAATGAGGAAGAAATCATCCCTGTGATGATTGATTTCCATTACGATTGCGTTATGGTCGCTATCATAAGGAAGCACCTGCAGTTTCCGTTGAGAACTATTAAAGCTGAATTCAAGTCTTGCGTCAGCAATGCAAAGGTCCAAATATGAATTTGTCCTAGGGTATGTTGGGATCTCCGACCCATGTAGATTGCACCTGTATTCAATTTGGTTCTCTGTTATCCACGATTTCAGGAATACACCTCTCGGATTATTGGTGGCGTTCAGCCATGATGTATGCTTGGCGTTCAGGTCACCAGCAAGAATATAATAGCTATGCAGCCTGTTCAATTCGAGTATTTCGAACAAGGAATTGAGCTCCTCCTTAAGCTTGAGAACAGTTCAACCAGTTGCATAGGCAGAGATAACGAAGAGGTTATCCCCACCTGGCAGTGAGATTTTGATAACGGACACTTCAAGAGATCCAAAGCATTTGAATTCGACTTTTTCAATGTTTTGGAGACGATAGGGTCTTCGAACCAATATCCCGGTGCCACCTCCCCCATCACCTGTCACTCTATTGTTTCTTACGAACTCAAAATCCTTGAATCCCATGGAGTGCCATGAACTGAGGTGGGTTTCGGCGAGAAGCACGATGTCAGGCTTTTGTCTGGCAATGAATTCAAGGAGATAATCACGCCGATGTAAAGTAACAATGGAGTTGACGTTGATCGAGATGAGACGAATCCTATCCATGGGAATGTGGCTGGATGACAAATTATTTTGAGGCATTTGAAAGCCCTAAACGCTGAAAAACAATGTTAATTTTCGAATCTTGTTTATCGATTCGCTCCGATAAGGAATTTAGTTGCTGATAAATTTTAAGGAGCAGCTCATTATTGCCACTTACATTATTTATTTTATTTACATTGTCTGCTGGTCCTCTCGCAGCAAGTGCAAATGACACCCCGGGCTTGACGAAGTTGGTAGGTATCACACTGCGGTGTGCTTGACTTTGTTTCGGAGTGACTTTAATCTTTGCATCTTGATACCGGGGGCATCCTCGATATGATGCTGGGTGACCAAAGGCACCGCAGTTCACACAATATAGTTTTTCTTTTGGCTCCGCCTGAGCCAATTTTCACTCGCCGGGAGCATGAATGTCTTTGCATTTCACACGCCTATATTTCATGGCGCAATTGGCAGCCGAATGCCCGAATCTTTGACACCTGTAGCACTGGTTGACCTCATTTTTCTGGAGGCGTTCCCACCTCACCACAAGGAAGTTCAAGTACCGTATTTTCTGCAGGGCGCTCGAACTTCTTTTGCTGGAAATCTGGACTAAGTAGTGAGGCAAGTTTTTGGGCTCCACAATCGATCTTATCGTTGCAAAGTTTTTGACTGTAATAAATTGTATTTCTGGTGCAGCTTCTTGGAGCACCTGAAGGAGATCGACTGTGTCCTCACCACAGTCCAGACCCTTCAATAAAAGGGTTTGGTTCTTTTCGCTTTTCGGCGTGTACGTGAAATACGGAACATCTCCAGAATTTAAGGCACTTTTTGTTGCCTGGAAATCAACCAGCGACTTAGTCCTTATTGCCAATTTATCGGCATTGACTCTTTTTATCTGAAAATCTTTTAGTTTATTTTCGGCTGCCAAAAGCCGAACCATATCTTTGCCCGTTTGCCCAAACACATTGATTAGTGGGACTTTTTCTTTTTTTTCTTTTTTTTCATCAATCTTAATGGACGGACCAGCAGACGGACCAGCAGACAAACCTTTTGGTTTTTTCTCCCGATTTTTAATTTTAAGATATTCAATGAAATCATTATCTAATTTTGACGTTTTACCTGTATCCTCTTCAACGTTCATCGTTTCTTCAAGACCAGCTAGCGCTGTATAATAATTTCTGCTGTCGTTTGCGCCTCCTGCGCTGAGGACATCCTCTTGATTAGCTTCTTCCTGTGGCTTTTTAATTTTCTTGTCTTCGGTTTTTGGGTTTGCTTGTCGGCCTTTCTTGCTTTCTTTATCCTTGTTGAACGTTAACGTTCCAACAAGTGCTTCTAACGATTTAACTCGAAGCTTGAGTTCTTCATTTTCTTTTTCGAATTTTTCAGCTTTCTCTTTTTCTTGGATCAGCTATTCGATCTCGATAACCGATAGGATTGTCGGGTTTTGTTCTTGATTCTCGTATTTTCTTTTAAGTTTTTTTTCGCCCATCATCATTGGCGATGGGCATGGTCCTTCCGATTGATGGCTGAAGCCAACGGGCTCCTCCATCTCGTTGCTTTCGCAGCGAGACTAGAGGGAATGTTCTCAGACCGGGACTTCCCTTGAACGTATTTCCACTTGATATTTCTTCAGGAAATGAATTTCAAGTATTCGATGAATGCTCGAATAATTCGACGGTGATGGGTTTCCCAATAAAATCAAAATTTGCTTTTGACTGGCTCGTAAAAAAATATTTCAATTGTTTGAAACTGACTTTTGCGAAAAATTAATTAATTTTTAAAATTAATGACAGGAGCGATTAAAAACACGTCTACACGCAACGAGTGCTAGACGTAGAATCCGAAAGGAAATGTCTCCGTGCATGTACTGGTTTGTACAGAAAGCCTGAGACTGATTGGAAACAATATATATCGAATAGAAGAATTTATCAAACTGCTGAAGTGACGAGGGTCGATATCTTCATATTGAAGCTTCTTCGGAATCATATCGCAAGATCTGTGACTGTGAGTGAAGACCCTTGGATTTCACAGCCGTTCCAACCTACAGACGGGTATATTGCAACTTGCCTCGCTACTGGCTTCGTCCCTCCAGAAGCATTCGTGTATTTAGACATGAATCGATATGTTTTTGATTTTGACGGCGTCCCAGTCATATATCACATATATCGACGGGCCACCGATAAGAAGATAAAATATCCTCCGAACTTCAGTTCACGAGAGCAACAATTCCAATGGAGATACTCAATTGCTAGATTCGTTGAAGCTGAGACGGGGCAATCCAGGTATTGGTGGCTGAATGTCAATGTCTAAATTATTCGTGTTTAATTCTAGTTTTTGTGTTTTTCGTTACTTAGCTTTTGAATTTCAGCTCATTATTGCTACATTTAGTATTGTTCTTTATTTTTGTTAAAAATCAGATCTAGGTTAGATATATGTTATGTTTATTATATTAAGTTAGAGATTAGGTTAAACGGTAAGGTTAGGAACATTGTTATGGAATTTTTTTAGTATAAGATAAAGTTTTTGATAGAATTAAGTTAAAGCATATTAGGTGTAGGATCAAAGTTCACTGTTGTGTTTAAATTATAAATAATTTTAGGATAGTGTTGGTTGGTTTTTTCTCCTTTTTCCAATTGATTTTCAAAATATGTAATAATTTTAATTAATTTAATTTGCTAGAGTTTTTTTTTCTAAAATGTGTTTAATGATAACGTATAAATTTAGAGAGCCGCTTGGGCCATTTAGTTTTTGTATGTTTATTGTTTGGAATTTGCTTTATATTCTTTGAAAATTTTTACCGATTGGTATTGAATAAAGCGCTTTTGACTTTGACTTTATCAGTGCTTGTTGTTGTTATTTATGTCTGATGTCAAGGGAATCATGATTGACTTAAAATGCTTTGCAATAATTGTAGATCAAAATGAACTTTTTTATAAATATTTACTTTTTATAAATATGGTGTCTAATTTTCAAATAAGTTCTATTTTGTACGTAGTAATGGTTTGAATTGAAAAGGTGTAGTACTGAGGTATGGTTTCAAAAGCAAGCATTAGATTGCCATACCCTTTAGTTCTATTAAAAGCATTCAAATTAAAGCTTCCACCTGGAACGAACATTTAGTGGCAGTTGGCATTCCAAGTTTTCACATCAAATAGCTCTTAATTAATGGGAACACATAAAAGTTTCAACCAACAATAATTATAGAATGCCTTCAGTTTTCCAGTCTTAAGTGTTTTATTATTCACCCAATTCATTCGGGGCATTGCCTAAATCCCTAAAAACTTTCATTACCGCTCTTCTATTCAAACCTAAGTCTAAGAAGCTCTGACATGAACAAGCAAATCACGTAAGGACTGTATAATATGTGGACCTGTAACATTACCCATGAATTACAAGGATCAATGCAATGCACTCATTTTGCTCCTTCACTGCAACTTGATCTACAAAGAGAGTACGTTGAAGCGCGGAAATACCAGAAACGGAATAGTAGAAAGTAGAAGGAAATTTGCATAACAGGTACTCGGTGACATGGAAATGGTGGAAAAGTTAAAGAAGAAATTATGGTGAAAACATTTACACGAGCAAACTTGCTGCAAGGATCAAGAGCACGTTCGAGTCCGTAACGATGCTATTCTATTGCACTTTAATGTATTCGGATGTAGAGCAATTGCAACCGCTAAAATCTCAACAAGAATTATCTGCAGGACAAAGTTTCTATAGAATTGTCTGCAATTTGTGGATTTATTGGAATTCATTTGTATTACGTTTTCTGGAATTGATTACGGAAATTCACTTGAAAATAGTTTCAAGCACGTTAGGCTACGGAAATAAATTTAATTTAAAACGCTGGGCTAAAGCTTTAATAGAATCCAGTTGAAATGAAAAATTGGTCAAGTTTATAAACTCAGGTATAGGTAAACATTAAATTTTTGTATTCCACGTGTACATACTAAAGTCTAAGAGCCCTTAAAAGAACTTGGTCATCTCAATGCTCTCAAATACATAATTTCCCTAAACATGGAACGTATCAAGAAGCGTTCTTGCACGACTCTCAAGTCCTTGAGATATTCTCTACAAAGAAACTTTCATGCAACGCAATTTCTCAAGTTGAGAAAATAAATAAGCAACAAACTTCCCAACGTATTCAAGGTACATTTTGTTCTTTTTTTTCTGCGAAAGGTTTGTACCCTAATTTATTTACACAAGATGAAATTTTTCTCATTTTTACTTTACCCCTAACATATTTTAAATACGATTAAAATAGTCTTTTCAGTTGATGTTAAATTGAGCCTTAACAAAGAGGCGATATTCGTACATGTATGCTTTTAACTTTTTCAACAACCCATTCTGCAGGTTAAGAATGTTGGAAAAAATAATAGAAAGTAGCTGCCGGGCAAATGGTTCGAAAGCACCATCTGGGCTTGGGTCGTTGTTTGTATAAGGACATAAAAGCATCTCTTGTAAATGGACAAAGAATGGACAAAGGTTGAGGTCGAAAGATGGTTGAAAAGGAGCAACATACTACACAAAAGAAGAGAAGTCAGTTTTCTTTAAGGGTTGCATTTTTTTTTTTTCTTGGAGCTAGAAAAGGATAAGCTTTTCTCGTTAATTTGTTTCTGTTAGAGCTTTGTCGTTCCCTCTAGTAATCACGTAAATTAATTTTTCTTTCGAAACCGATCGATTCCACGATGGAATGGCTTGTTAAACTGTCGTCAACGTTCAAAAGTCAAAGCCAAAGGTACTTTATTCAATACTAATCGTTAAAAAATATAAAGGTAATTTCAAACAAAAACGATAAAAAAAAACTTAATGGCCCAAATGGCTCTCTAAATTTATACGTCATCAGTTAAACACTTTTTATCAAAAAACTATAGCAAATTCAGATTAATTAAGATTATTGCATATGTTCTGATTTGATTGGAAAAAGGAGAAAAAACCAACCAACACTATTACAAAGTCATTTATAATTTAAACACAACAGTGAATTTTTATCCTACACCTAAAATTTTTCAGCTTAATTCTAATAAAATTCAATCAAAAACTTTATCTTATACTAAAAAATTCCATCGCAATGTTCTAATCTAAGCGTTTATTTTTATCCCTTACGTAATAAAATAAACATCACGTATACTTAACTTATCTCTAATTTTTATCACAAATAAAAAACAGCACTAAATGTAGCAATAATGAGCTGAAACTCAAAAACTAAGTAACGAAAAGCACAAAAATTGACAATAAACACGAATAATTTAGACATTGTCATTTAGCCACCAATACCAAGATTGCCCCGTCTCAGCTCAATCAGCTTCAACGAATCTAGCAATTCAGTATTTCCATTGGAATTGTTGGTCTCGTGAACTCAAATTCGGAGGATATTTTATCTTCTTATCGGTGGCCCCTCGATATATGTGATGTATGACACATCGATTCATGTCAAAATACACAAATCCTTCTGGAGGCACCAAGCCAGTAGCGAGGAAAGTTGCAATATACCCGTCTGTAGGGTGGAATGGCTGTGAAATCCAAGGGTTTTCACTCACAGCTACAGATCTTGCGATATGATTCCGAAGAAGTTTCAATATGTAGATAACGACTCTCGTCACTTCAGCAGTTTGATAAATTCTTCTATTCGATATATAATGTTTCCACTCTATCTCAGGCTTTCTGTACAAAGCAGTACATGCACGGACATTTCCTTTCGAAAACTCTTAATTTTTCTATAGTACTAGCACTCTGGTTGTACAAGGTTTGACATCCATATGTCAAAACTGGTCTAACCAGGGTCTTGTAACAGATAATTTTGACCTTTTGATCAATGTATCTGGAATGAAATAGTCTTCATAGGGCCATGATTACTTTAAGTGCCTTACTGAGCGTAATTTTGACATGTTCAGTATAGTACTGATACTGATCGAGATGAACACCGAGGTATCGAACACAGGATTCATGGGGAACTCGTTCTGAACTACCCTCACCAGCTATGATGTGGAAATCTTTCCAATTACGTTTCAGGTCTTGACTGACCCCCTGCAGCGTTGTCCGAAACAAGATTGTTTCACACTTCTGCGCATTGATTTTCATTCGCTACTTGTCAGTGTACAGCTGCACATCATTGAACAATTTTGGAGATTGCTCTGAACTATTGTAGCTTTTCGGTCTGCCGTATAGATGATCAGATCATCAGCAAACGCTACCAATGATCGCGTTGGCGAGACGTTAAAATCAAAGCTGCTCAATAGCTTGCGAATGAAGATTGAGAAGAGCAGGAGTGCAGTAACTGTTCGCTGCTGTAGACCATTCAAGACCTTGAACTCGCGCATTGTTGTCAGATTTCCATGAGTTACAACAAACGATTTCCCATATAACATATTACACATCATGGCGACAAGGTGTCTGGGGAGCTTGTCCTGAAGGAGTTTAAAAACTAGTTCATCTAACCACACCGTATCGAAGGCTTTTCCCATATCAATGAGACATGCTCCAACGCATTGTTTATCATTTAGTTTCCAACAGATGTCTGAGGTTACTTTCGTTATTACATGTGTGGTCGAATGCCTGGCACGAAAACCAAATTGGCAATTCGGCATCAGCTCATATTCCTAAATATGGGCGTTTAATGGTCTGTTGAGTATCACTTCAAACACCTTGCTGATGTTAGGCAGCAAGCTGATTGGGCGATAGCTTTTAGGGCATGAAGATTCTTTTCCTTTCTTCAAGATCGGAAAAACCTTAGCCTTTTTCCACTCATTTGGGAAATATGAATTGCTCAACACGTTGTTGAACAATATGCAATAATTCCTAATAGCAACCTCAGGCAGATGTCATAGAACTTTATTTGGAATACCATCAGTACCACATGATTTCTTGCTGTTTGTCCTGCAAAATATGAAACACAAGTCTTCATAGCTGACAAAATAATCAATAAGATTCAAGCTCGGTATGAGGTCAGATGTTAATGTTTCTTTGAAATGAAGAACTGATTGGCTTGATTTGAAGTCGATAACTTTTGCGTCAATGACCTCTGAAACTATTTCATTCCCTCTCTCAGGGTTCGGTAGATGAACCAATTCAAAATGTGTTCTCATCAGGGCAAGCTTATCCAACCCTTCACAAATAATCCTGTTTCCATTTCTATCCGGAGTCGTACTATCAATTTCGATACCAGCCCTATCTTGAAGATTTATCTCATCACTAGTGACTTCAAGATTCGATACCTTCAGTCGAGACTTCTTGCGGAATACGCTATTCACTTTCGCAAACACGCCGTCTGGGTCCTGTGGGCTAATGCCCTCAATTTTTCCGCCCATTGATTGCTGACCTCACTCCTGAAGTATGACCGGATTAACTTCCAGACATTCTTCAGGTGTAATTTCAAAAAATCCAACGAGGAATGGTTGTAGTCCAATACTTCCCGATAAATATTGTTGACGCGTGGGAGAAGAAGGCTTTTCAATCTTTTCAACCTTGCGATGGTTGGTGTCTCATATCCTTCCATATTGTTTCGATGTTTTATCTTGGGAACGACTTTCTCCATCGTTTCCAACGTCAGCTTCTCTAACTTCGACAAATAGACATCTATTTCATCGTTAGTAAGATTCCTGTCGTTAGGAACCATTGAGCAAGAGTTGCCACCATTAGAAGGGGGACATTGCTTCTGATACTCCCGATTTTTTTTTTTGAAATTCAACCTATGATTTTCATATTGAACTGGAATGAGGAAGAAATCATCCCTGTGATGATTGATTTCCATTACGATTGCGTTATGGTCGCTATCATAAGGAAGAACCTGCAGTTTCCGTTGAGGACTATTAAAGCTGAATTCAAGTCTTGCGTCAGCAATGCAGAGGTCCAAGTATGAATTTGTCCTAGGGTATGTTGGGAACTCCGACCCATATAGACTGCACCTGTATTCAATTTGGTTCTCTGTTATGCACGAATTCAGGAATACACCTCTTGGCTTATTGGTGGCGTTCAGCCATGATATATGCTTGGCGTTCAGGTCAAGCAAGAATATAAGAAGTAGGCAGCCTCTTCAATTCGAGTATTTCAAACAAGGAATTGAGCTCCTCCTTGAACTTGAGCACGTTTCCACCAGTTGCATAGGCAGAGATAACGAAGAGGTTGTCCCCACCTGGCAGTGAGATTTTGACAGCGGACACCACGAGATTCAAAGCTTTTAAATTAGATTTTTTCAATATTTTGGAAACCCTCTTGGAACCAATATCCCGGTGCCACCTCCCCCATCACCTATTACCCTATCGTTTCTTACGAATCTAAAATCCTTGAGTGTCATGGGTGTCATGGAGTGCCATGAATTGAGGTGGATTTCGATGAGAAGCATAATGTCAGTGTTTAGCTTGACAAGGAACTCCAAGAGACAGTCACATTGATGTATAGCAACAATGGAGATGACGTTGATCGATATGAAACGAATCCTATCCGTAGGGATGTAACTGGAAGACAAACTATTTTGAAGCATGATTGCCTAAACGTTGAAAAACGAATTTGTTTTTTTGATCTTGTTTATTTATTCTATCTGAAAGAGATTCAAACTGTTGGTAAATTTTGAGAAGCAGCTCATTATTGCCACTAACATTATTTATTTTATTTACATTGTTGTCTGCTGGTCCTCTAGCAGCAAGTGCAAATGATACTCCAGGTTCGACGAAGTTGGGAGGTAACAAATTGTGATTTACTTTGGTTTGTTTTGGGGAAAATTTAACTTTTGCTGGATGACCAAATATACTGCAGTTAAGACAGTATAATTTTTCTTTTGGCTCCATCTGAGCCAATTTGGATTCACTGGGGGCGTGAATATCTTTGCATTTAACGCAGCAATAGCGCATGGTACGATTGGCAGCCGAATGACCGAATCTTTGGCGCCTGTAAAACTGGTTGACTTCAGTTTTTTGGAGGCGTTCCTACCTCAGAACTCTAAAATTTAAGTACCTAACCTGTTGGAGGGCACTCGGACTGCTATCGTTAGAAATTTGAACCAAATAAAATGGTAATATTTTACCTTCAACAGTTGATCTCCTTGTGGCAGAATTTTTCACACTGATGAACTTAACAGCTGGTGCTGCTTCCGGCAACATTTCATTCTCCCCACAGTCCAAGTCCTTCAACAGGGAGGTCTGATGTTTTTCCGCCTTTGGCTTGCATGTGAAGTGGGAAGCTTTTACACTATTAAGAGCATCTTTCGCTAGCTTGAAATCAGCCAATGTTTGTGTATTAATTGTGAGTTTATCAGTGGTCATTCTCTTCACTTCAAGATTATCCATTTTAAGTTCGGCTGCAAATAACTGAACCATATCCCCTCTACGCTGCCTTAAAACATTAAATGGAGGAACTTTCTCATTTTAAAATTCATAACGATGAGTATTGAATAAAGCACATTTGACTTTGACTTCGTACTCGATTGACCTTATTAGACCTTTGTAAAAATGAGCACACTTCAGACAAAAAAACCTTGGCAATTGACGCTTCGAAAAATTAAAAAATTTAAAAAATTCGAATCCTAATTTGCATTTCTTGATTTTAAAAAATGGCAGCAAAACATAAAATATCACCACAACTATTAATGTGCGATTCACTTTAACTTCAAATGAAATCAACCAGAGAAATAGCGAAGCATGTTTGCGAAAATTAAATTGACCGAAAGCTATTAAGGCGGTGCTACAAATTGGGAGCAAAAATATTTTGAATATGCATATAAATTCATAAGCCAGATATAACTATGCAACCACAGTCAAGAAACATGGAAATATTGAGTGTAGTTAGAGGAAGAAATTCTCTTAATTTTCATATTTCAACCATTTTCGATTCAACGTGGTTTTGAAATTTTCTTTCTTGCCTTTTGTTATTGTTATGGAATGTGGTGAAACATATCGTTAGTAGTTTCACTGGTCATTTTATTCTGTGAAGTACAGAAGAAATGAAAGCAGATAACTGCTCCAAATTAACCTAACCAATAGAATAATTTTGAGCTTTGATTGAAATTTTGCATGTGAGCATGATGGTAATAGAGGTTCTTACTTGCCATGAAGGTTTTTTCTAGCAATAACCTTCAAATAATTTTAATATACTTGGGTTCAATAAAAGTTTTACTTGATTACTATCTCAATTACGTTGGCTGACTTGGCTACAGTATAAAGAATAATCGGTAGCAAGTTATTTTTCTTTTCTTTCACTTCAATCTTTAATTGCAGTCTTCTTCTTCTCCTTCATAGCACTGCAACCCCTCTCGTTTCCTACAACAACTGCTTCCAACTGTCTCGGTCCATTGAAATCCGAGCAGCAATGAGCTGTCCTCATGGACCGGGTCAGATCACTGGTTTCCGCCCTTCCGTTCTCCCAACGAATGACTTTTTCGGTATCCCTTGTTCATCTATACCATAGTATACTCAAATAGTATCCACACTCCATCAACCTTCCGGAAAAATTCGAACACAAGCCGAACAGCGAGCCATTAATCTTCGGTAGCAGGTAGGTAGGTAAATGGTGACGCGAGGATTGGCGCGAATATAAACATATGCTTCGATGAGAGATTTCAGGATTACCATATCTCAAAAAATCAACAACTTTGCAGAAAAACAAATTCGTTCCATGCAATCTTTTAGTTTTTTATTAGGATCTGACAGCACTTCCATGTTCTGAAATGCGCAAAAGAACACGTGCGTCGAAAATTTTATTTGCTTTTTGCTTTGTTTCTTGAGCGTGCCAGGCCTGGGCTCAGCTGTCGTGCCCCGGATCAGCTAACGTGCCGCTGAGAAAATTCAAAAAGTGTGCAACACATGGTAAGTGAAAGGTGTGGGTACTAGGTGAATGTACTATGGTCCATACAATTCACGTCACAAGCCCATTGCAGCTTCCGTAGTCTTACAATCTTTGAGACCTCCAGTTTGTCGAAAATTTCATACAGCTCATGGTTGTGAGGAATTCACCATTGGTCCTCATCTAGCTTTGCTCCGATCAGCTGCCTCAGGACCTGTCTTTCGAAGTCGTTCAATATGTTTGTGGATGCTTGAGTTAGGGTCCATGTTTAACACCCATTGCATAGCACATGTCTTATTATAGATTTGTATACTTGGAGGCTTATTTTCTTGTGTATGTAGCTGGACTTCAAGATCGTCAAAACTGAACAAAATATTTTATTTTCGAGCTGTATTCTTCAGCGCATTTTGGCTTTATAGTTCTTGTGATGGATCCTATGGTTCCTTAAGCCCCGAGATGAATGTATTGAGACACATTTCAGAATAGAGAGTTTTCTTCACTTTATGACTTTGGTGTCTTTTTTGTGGATATTAATGTGATAACTTCGATTTGAAAATACTTCAATGACCTCACTGCAAATTATTTCGATCGTGTTGTTGTTTTGGCGAAGACCACGCAGGTCTTCTATAAACGACGTTTAATTGCGCTTATCGGAATAGTGAAGAATGAGGTTCTCCTTGATATTATCCCAAACTAGTGGAGAGCCTTATATATATGTGCAGCACCTCGTATGCCAGACCCACTATTTTATTTTCTATTGCTCTCAATAAGACTTGGCCATATGGTGATCCACTTGATATAGCAATAAGCGTAAAAATACCGTCGAAACTGTCGGGAAAATCGTACAAGAGTAATGTGTTCCCATTAGACTTTAGCAAATCCTTGATCACGTCAGGAATGCGAAGGGAATTAGATAAATCGATAGTTTCAACGATACCCGAGTTCAAACTTTCATTTCCCATTACCCTACCGATTTTCAATATAGTATCACCACTCTCATTTTCACTTTGGTTCACAATTTAATTTGCACTTTGAATAAAAATAACTCCGTGGAGTGAATCGGTTTCGTGACACTCCAGAATATTTCCTAGATTTGAGTTATGATGGTAACTCAAATCTAGGAAATCTACTTCCAATAATTGGGTAAGGGCGAAGAGATTTGCGAGATTTTAAGACGGACATGAAAAAGGATAAATATGACTTACATGTATACAATGGATAGTACGAGCCCAATCATAGAGCTTGATCCAACGATGATCCTTCGTTGTCATCGTTTGACCGTATTCCTCTGTCCAGCATAACATTTAGTTCTTTTTCAGAGAATCGTTCCTCGCTACAAAACCCGATAGACTGTCGTAATTTTTGTTTTGAAGTAATCGATCGTTCCAATAATCTCAAAAACACAATATACTATCGAATTCTCGGTTGTGCGAAAATCAATGATTCGTCGATTTTTTAACAATGCTAATAGTATTAACTTCCCAAAATCACTCTCACTGCCGGTTCCGGAGCGCCAGATAAGGTTCACAAGCAAACTGTTCAAAACCTTCCTAACCCTTATGTGAAATTTCAATTGAAGATTTAGAAAGAAAGATTTCATAGTTGTAATTTATAAAATATTTTTTCTTATTTTTATTATTATTATTATTATTAAATGTAATTTTATATCAATTTTCTTTTATATTAAATTTAAACGTTTCCCTTTAATTATATTCTTCATGAAAATCAACTTTTTATTATTACTTAAAATATTTTTCATTTTTCTTTATTTGTGTAAATTTTTGAAAAATTTTAAATCTGCAAATTAAAATTTCGGACATGGGAACACTGATTTAGTGTATCCCATCTGTATATTGCATTACCGAATGCAATCAAACTTGGCTGAGCGAGCAGCTGATTCGAGTCCCGTTGCAACACAAAGAAGGAGAAAGAAAAGACTTGGACGGATGAGGAGTCTACGGGAGAATTTGTTTCGGCATTATCATGTCATAGGGTGTTCAAAGTGAATATGAATTTTTCATTGCTTAATCTTCTATTTTGTACGAGATTATTTTGCTATTTCACTACTCCATTCTACAACCCCATCTGTTTTAATATCGAAGCTTATCAAATACGCGTTAATGATTGCCAATATCAATGCATATACTATTAAATCAAAAAGTTTACGGAGTGGAAATAGGACGTGGTGCGGTGGTGGTCATTGTCGTTGCCCAGAAAAAGTACTCGGGAATTTGTATTTGGATGTAATCAAATGGAAGTGAGATTACTGAGAGTCAGTCCCGAATCCTGAACCGTGTTTGCTTCAAAAAATAGAAACAAGAGAAGAGATTTGGACGGATAGGGGAGGTCACGGGAGATCGTGAAGAACTACGGCGAAATTGGTAAGTTTTTATTCAATAAAACCTTTTTGTAATTCGATAAGTTTTGTTGCCATTTGGTTCGGTGCAGTGTGAAGTTATTAACATCGAGTCTTAGTTAATACTTGTTGGGCAGTTTTTACGAGTTATTTAAAAGTTGAGGTTCCATAAAGGTAACTGCAGTGCAGTGAATCGTACGTTTTCAAGACACAACAAACGACAAACGTTTCTCGACCGCCTTCATTACGAGAGTGCGTAAAGTTTGACTGTCGTGCCATCAGTATTTATTGGAATTGTCAAATTTCTTCTGTGACGCGGGCAGTGAACTTACAAAACAAATCGCTGTTAATTTCTTAGCAAACTTGAAGTCTAATTGAAAATCTAGGATGACATCTTCCGTTGCTATTACAGTTGTTTTCTTTGTCTGTTCCACTTACGGTAGTCTCCCATAAATATTTTTGAAAGTCCTACCGAGCGTGATATTCTCCGAATGGGCGGAAAAGTGACACACAATTAGAAATAGAGCAGAAAATTAGTGAGCCGTCATCCTACGGACACTCATCCGCCCAGTCGCCGTGTGTAAGCATTCAACAAAAACACATGCTTATGAACCTCCGCGCCTATTCTTACGCACTTCTCCGCTGACCGACTGTCGTGCTTGCTAGCTGAATTGTTTACAATCGACAGTGTTCTATAGTCAAAGATCAAAATATCGCATGTTCGCGACAGCACTTTAACAGCTGCGAGTTGGTTTGTACAAGGTTGGAAATTATTTTCATGTGCAATGGTCGTGATTGCCAGTAGCCAATCGTGAGCTGGGTGTGACGGATGTCGAGCGGAATATGCGGAAGTGCACTGCGTTGTTTAGTTAATGGAGACCTTTTTACCGATTCCAAGGAATTTCAATCGCCGACTGAGCATTTAAGTTGGCCGTAAGCTATTGGAAGAAAATTTGCAAGATAAAAAAATGAATCGCCCAATGGACAATCTCGAACGATTTTCAGAGCTGCAGGTACGAAGAGGACATTGCAATACGGTTTGCATTTCAAGAACGGATTTTGGTGCAACTGCGAAAAAGCTTCCAAAGGATAAAAGTGCAAAATACAAGAGTGCACGTGTTAGGACAATCGCCTCGACTAGTGAGGGCAAGAAATCAATTAAAGCGCGAAGGAAATTGCGTAAACCTAAGGTTGAAATCGAATATGAGATGAAAACTGGAACCAGTGCAACACGCCAAACTGTCCAAAAGTGAAGAGGAAGTAGATTATATCTTTTGCATATTTTCTTTAATTTATTCATGTAAAATAGACCAATGTTATGTACGCTTAGTATTAAATTAAGTTAGCTTACATTGAGTTAAGTTAAATTTTCAACTTAACTCAATGTGTGCTAACTTAAGTTAATACTAAGTTCCAATAAGAAGGCAAATTTTCCCTGAAGAACATATACCTACAAGCTAATAAGTAATGCATGCATAAATTATATATTCTGCCAAGTTTATGACTGACCAATGTCTGCTGAATGGATTTCACCTTCATGTAAATCTTTGGCGACTGTGTTTACTCGTATTGTAATTATTTTCGACACCTATGAAAAAAGCATCTGGAAATCTTTCGCACGTCCATGTTGAATGGACAATTCATTTGTGCGATAGGAAATAACAAATCGGTCTCTGTAGTCTGCATGTTTATTTTAGATTTGGATTTGATGTTATTATTTTGTACTTGCATGCAAAACAGTTGAAATTTACTTGGAAGTCGTTCAAGAAAATCAACAATGATAAATTGAACAAAGTTAATTTTGTAGAATAGAAGGATTTTCCAGACAAGCAGCTGCAAGATTATTTTAACGATTTAAGTGCAGATGCAAAATTAGTTGAGCGAAGAAGTTAAATAATTTCAGTTCTTATTGTTGTTTCTTATAACGTATTAGCAAGAACGTGGGGATAAGCCCTATTTATAGTTTTATAACTGAAAATATCGTATTAAAAGTAGTTGTACTGAAATTAAAAGATTTTTTGAATGTCCATACAGGATGGTGCCGATGGACTGTTTTATGTCCAAAAGTAAGAATTTATTTTTTGAATCATTCTAAAGGCAAATCCATACAAAGTTACATACAAACAGAGGAAGCCACTAAAATTTAATCAATTTATAGACTCGAAAAAAAAAAAAAAATTTTCCACACCTAAAAATTTCAAAGGCCAAATATTCAACCAGCCATAAATTGGCAGATACATTTTGCCTTATCAAACTTTCTATAATGGTCGTAAAATATTTAAAATACAAATTGATGAACATGTTTTCTGTTGCATGGACTTGTAAAATTTCTCCTTTTCATTTTTATCAACACATTTAAAATAACAAAATGGCATTGTTAAATGTTTTCGCCACGATTTAAATAAATGAATTCTTAAAATTTAAAACTCGGTCTTTCCCTTTCTTTCGACCTGACCAGGTATAGGAACTGTATCGATGGCAGGCTCCTCCGCTAAAATGGGCTAGCCATCGGGCGCGCTCTTTCCTTTCTTTTAACTTAACAGGCGATCTTGCCGGGTAGAGTTGCCTTCCGCTCGCGTACCCTTTTATGATATAGGGTTATGTGATTTTATTTCATAAAGCTGTAGCATAAATTGGTTACGTTTGTATTCCTTATTTGATAGAAAGAGTCATACAAAGTACTTTTGTATGAGTTTTCACTCAAATAGGAAATACATGTACATGACCACATCTACGTTTGAATCTTGATCCGGTTGGGAGGGTGCGAGGGAGCACCGCTTTCACCTATCCTTATTTTTGGGCCATAAGTACCGTCGGTGACGATCAAGTCGGTGACGATCAAGTCGGCTTAAGTCCGTCTGTTTTCTCCACGCCCAGTTTTTCCTTTGATTCAGCAATTTTCTTTAATCCTCAGTAGGTTACTTCCTCCTCGACTTCGGTCAATATTTCTTTGACCCTCAAAGCTCGTGGATGCTCGTGGATGCAAAATTTTTTGTAGTGGGTGCTTGTACTGGGAAAAAGAACCCACCCCTGCTCTTGCCAGCGCATTCACGCGTCCCCAGACGAGGCCAATCTCGGCGGATCTTACTATTCTCTTTCGCCGAGGCAGCAGACCATCGCTGCAATCCTTTGGGGACATCTAATCTACCCAAATTCACTACATTCATCTTTTATTTGCTTTTAAAAAAACGTAAGATTACAAATGAAATGGAAACTGATTTTAATTTTTAATCCAAAAGTACATTTTTGCAATTTTGAAAATATCAAATGGAATATTATTCCTTGCTAACTGATGTTTCCACGTCTGATGTTCTTACGTTGGATGGCGACGTGAGAGACGTCTGATATTGTTGGGTTTTATGGATATCTGGTGGATGTAACTCGCACGATTAAGTCAGAAAGGTCGTCGCGTCTTTATTTCCAATATCCTACAATCGGCTACCTCAGCCTTCGAAACCTGTCCAATGGTTCTAATGTTTATGTAAGAACAAATCTTTAGCGTGAAATTTTTTTTGCAGTGGGTTCTTGCGCTGGTGGAAAGAACCCACTCTATGATGCCGTAAAGCTAGCTGTCAGCAAGCTTATGCGTCAGCAGGCAAGGCTATTTCCAGCTGAGTACTAATTTTTCTCTCGCTGTGGTAGCAGATCACCGCTGCAGTCCTTAACAGGCTTTTAATTATCATGGAAAACAGTACACTTACTCGATCCCGATATTGCTTTCATTGCAAAGGTGTGGCTTGATGACACCCCTCGTATTCCGTGGTCTTTTAATATCCTTTCTACTTCACGAAAATATCACGAGTGTCTGACTGTTACAAGTGAAACTGCCTCCTTTTCAGCATCGGGCTGTCAGTCGATATATTTAGCCGGCATTCAATAATAATAAACAGAAGGTAAAAAAAATATCACTTCCAATCCAATGTCATCGCTTTGCGTAATGTCTACAATGTAACGTAATTAACATGTAGATACAATTACTATTGTAAAGTTTACTTTTTAAGCCTATGTAATCACAAACCATCGTCGAATCAAAGAGACGTCGTGAAAAGTACCGGACCCTGACAGCAACAGCGTCAAGCATACCGGACCTCAATCATCCTCGCTTTCAATAATATAGGTGAGACCCAAAATGACTCTTCTCGTACCTGGAAAGTATGGAGGCAGCACTGTCACTCACGAATTACCATGGTGGATGGTTAAACTCGTAAAAAAAACTAATTTCGCTAAGGAACACTCTCCCATATCAAGGTCGGAAGCGTTCTATTTTACATCTAAAACTCTACAAGGGGCCGACAACGCGTCCATGAATTTAAGTGATGTAAACAATCTACATTTTAAGTTATCATTACCTGTCGATTCGACATTGTGCTTGGAGGCTCTTTTACCAGTATGGGCGCCGGCGGCGCATTTCGCTCCTCACGCGGACAAATCGCTTATAGACGCATTATACGTGAACGAATTTTCATACTTCCGACTTTAAACTTTTTCACGCGACCAAACTTCTTACTCGGATCAAATTCCGCGACCACGACATGTTTGATAACATAAACAATTAGTCCAAACCTCCGTTCTGTCTTGTCGCAGTAAACCAGTTGTGACATATCTACATATATAAAGGAGTGAAATGCATTTTCGGTGAAATAACTCTCGGTTCAGTGTTTGGCTGGTGGTTAATTCGCGCGCGAAGTGATTGCGCAAGTTTTCCAGGTACGGATCTTCCATTGCATTAGAAATACTTATGAGGAAATGATTATTCGTGGTAAGCTTGTGCGTGAAGAGATTATAGCCGCGGACGTGAAGTTATTTATGAAACAGCGCGAGCTAGATGTGTAGTGTGTGTGGAACCGGAAACAACTCACTTCAGTGTACTAATAGTGAATCTTCTTTCCAGGACAGTGAAAGGCGGTTAAGCTGTAAGGTAAGCTTAGAGTAAGGGGGAATTCCCGGGTTACCCACGTAGAGGGTTGCGGTTGCTTGAAGCCCGGGAGAGCAGTTTTTTGGTTGAAGGACAAGCTTTGGGGGATTCGAGGGGGAAGTAAATTAACAACCAAACTCGCAGCTTCAATCAGACCGAAGATTCTAATCATCATTATGGGCAGTTCGAGTGTGAGGACGACTTGAAGCAAACCCGCGACTCTAAAGAACCAACAAAGCCACGCAACAATCGGGGCTCTGCGGAACAGAGGAGTCCAATATGGAAAGGTCAACAAACGGTAGCAGAAAGGGGCTTTGTAATTATTTTGCTGTTGGTTGAAATACAAGAATTAACTTTAAACTAGAAGCATTTCATGTTTTAGTGTTTTTTTTAAACTTTGCCGTTTCCTATTTTACTTTGTTTTTCTTCTCAATTTTTCTTAATTTTCAAGGGTACCTTGACTCGGGAGGAGGTAAGTAGGAGAAACCGTAGAAAACAAACCTGGTGGTCCAACGGCAGCAGGAGGCAGTTTCTTTCTTTTGGGTTCCTCTTTACGTCTCCCTCGCACCTGCGCTACGTCCCCGGTAAGAATTAGGTGCATAGGTAATAAGAGGAGCGTATTAGGTGATTCGAATTCTGGCGGCCGCATTCTCGCTTGGCGGCTTTAGGGGGCCCGCAAGCTTAGCGAGTAGCGCTCACGCCCATTTTTCAGGGGCTATCTGGGTCCGAAGGCTCCCAGCCAGAATACCCTCTACGAGGAGGGTAACATGACAGCAACAAGTCTTGGGACTGTAATGTTGTTAATTTTTCCAGGCGTTGTTTGTTTGTCTTTTTTCATAATTGCTGCTTTGCACTTTTCTTCGTATCCATGGGTTTGAAGAAAAGCGCATAAGATTCTATGGTTAACTTCTTCTGAGCCGCATAATTTCCTCCGTTTCCATATCAGAGACTTTTTGCATCTAAATTGCTTATTGCTATTTTGAAATTCAAAACAACGTTTGTAATTCTAAGTTTACTATCTCTATAAATATGTTAGTTACTGATTGATTACTTGTTCCTCTTTAAACGAAAAAAATAGAAAACTATTTCAGAGAGCCAAAAATAAGGCATTACCGCAACACAAAAAAAACTCATTCAAAAGCGAGAGAAAACAAAATAGCAAGCTGATGAGATTCATTAAAGCTCATCATCCCACCCTCGAGATCGCTTTACGCCGATAACAAAACAGAAATCGCTGTAATTACGTTAATTACAAACAGAATAATTGTGCGAAAGTGGAATATAATGCAATCAGAGCGTGTACATTTTCACATCATAGGCAGCTTTTAACCTAAATCGCGTGAATAGCTTTAGAAATGAATCCCGAAACGCATACACGAGCGTGGGACAGAACATACTCACACATTATCAACTGTGCGAAAGTAAGCGGGCACCTGGAGACCCAAATATTGTGCACGAGTACAAGAACTAGAGCGTCACGGCTAGACAAGATTCGTATGCATTGCAATAGAATCAGATTGTTGATGTGACTATGAGTGTCCTTGCTCCAGCTTTACTCCTCCAGAGACTCACAGGATAGAATGTAAAATTGTATAGCAGTTCTTGAATAATGTTAACAGATAAAAGTACAGTGGCGCAACCATTACAGTATCCCCATCAGTGGAGCGTGGAATAGTCCTTTGAATTCAGCCACCCAAAAGAGATGTTGCCGCGTACTCTGCACGTCTCTTGCTCTAGTTTTCGAGATAAACCGCAAAATATATGAAGCATGGTAAAGTGGGTAAATTATAAGCTAAGAGTTTACGTACAATGTGTGTAGATGTGTTTAGGGTAGTTGATGTTGTTAGTACATGCCATCATGCTGCCTAGAAAACATTCCAATGCGGATAGAGTGAATTTTTTCCCAAAGGAATTAGAAAGGAGGTTGACTACGACATTATATCGAGATGTGATGTCGGTCGATTTAATTCAAATTTTATGGATGTAAACAGTATGGTACAGGTAAAACGACGCAGAATTTTTTAGAATGTGTAAGTTCCTTTTATCTTATTTTCTCTGAGAAGAAAAGTAATAAAGTTTCAGTACTTTAAAAAATTTATGTTTTTCCTTGGAGAAGTTTGCGTTTGCTCAGTTTTCGTTTGAACGAAGTTTTTCTATGGGATTTTCTTGGAAAAAAATCAACCCATATAATTTCATGTATCTTACGATCTTCAGGCCAGCTTAGTGAATTTGTTTGAATCCTTCCTTCTTTATACATCTACTTTGTGATCAGGCAACACATATTTAAACAAGCAACTAATATCAATGAATACAGGGATAAAATGAGCGAAAATGCAATAACAATGAATTTTCACATAAAGAAGATATTTTCATTCAAATTGTATTTTACTCTTGACTAAAAGCAAGTTTTTTTTGCCATTTGGTAAGATGCATTTGCTACTCAGCATAGTCATCCACATTTAATGGTTTGTTATCTTGGATTTGATAACTTCAAAATCCAAACTGTGATGACACAGATAATAACAAACGCGTGGTTCTGCTACTGATTACTATAGATCATCTTTATTTTCAATTGGTCATATATAGAGTAAAATAACGCAGACGTATTCATTCAGTTTAGTTGCTTACTTTCAAAATTATAACCGCGTTACAAAAAAAAACTATCCTCAATACACAAATGCTCATTTTGCGCAGTGTTAAAAAAAAACAAATGCATAGTCTACTCGACAAGAGTCTTGCGAGAACTGAGTTTTATTAGAGACAACACAATCGTGGTAGTAAACGTGAAGCGCTTAGCTTTTAACATGTATCTGTGGTAATGCTCCCACTCGCTGAGCAGTTTGCTACTTAAGATCAATCAGCTTCGAGATGCGCTCACCGCAGTCTTGTGGAAGCCGTGCATCGTTGCGGACATTCGAAAGTCGAAATCGTTAATTAGTGAGTGAGTGCATATAAGCAGTTAGTTAGCAGGAGGAAAGATTTCCAACTACCAGGAAAAGAACAAGCTAGCAAAAACGCACGGATTCTTCTGGGTGAGTGATATTTGCTTTCCTTGTTTGCGAGGGCGTGTTGTTTTAATTATTGTTATTGATCCGAATAGAAATTGTGAAAATAGTTGGATAGGTTTCTTAGTGTGTGAGTTTGATTTGGGCAGGTTGTGGATATGACAGACATATCAACAATGGACAAAGATCAGCAGATCGCTCTGCTGATTGGACAATTGCAAACTTCGCAAGCTGTGCAGGCACAGCTTAACGAAGTCATAGAGCAGTTGAGGCAGGCTCAACAGCAATTGTTAGAGGTTAACTCAGAGTTGGCAGAACAACGCCGAGTTAACAAAGAGGTCATGGAGCAATTGAGGGATTTGGCGCTGGCTAAATCAAAAAAGAAAACCAAAAACAAAAAGAGAAAAGTGGGGTCTTCATCTTTCTCATCAGAGGGCCCGCCGCCCTCTCCTCCTTCTTCAGAAGAAGAAGCGATGGAAGAGGAAGCAATCCAAGAAGAAGAAGAAAATGAGTCGATGCAGGAAGACTCTGCTATGGAGGATGAGGGATTTCCTGCTCTGCCACTGCCGGGTCCCTCAATGGCTCTACCAGAGCTGGCCATCCCACCAAAAAAGAAGACCACTACCACAGCGCCCACCACATCCAAATCCCCAGACGACGACAAAAAACGGACAACGGTACCTGTCATCCTCCGAGAGCCTGAAAAGTGGACCCAGGTCCTAAAGGACATGAAAGACCTCGGAATAAAACACGAATCCGCCAAAAGGGTCTACTTAGGGATCCAGATAGTTCCAGAGGCACCACAGGAAACTTACAAGATACTTGATGGAAATGACGATACAATACCATACGTATATCCTTCCTGAAGAAAGGAATCTAAATGTGGTAATCAGGGGTCTGTATGGACTATTTATTGACGACATCAAAGAAGATCTGGAGAGCCAGGGATTTCAAATCCACTATATTAAGCTACGAGATGGGCCATTCAGGTTGGTGAAGGTCCTTCTTCCCAAAAGCGAGACTGACATATACAATATAAGGGCAATATGTCATCTCATATGCACTGTTGAAGCGCAACGCCACCGTACAGGACAAGTTATGTGCCACAACTGTCAGCAGTTTGGACACTCCTCCAGAAATTGTCCCGCCCAAGCCCGTTGTATTAAATGCGATGGGCTCCACCATTTTTCCAAATGCGTTAAAAAAGCTGAGGAAAAGCCGAAATCTGTGAACTGTGGTGGAGAGCATCCAGCCAACTATAGCGGATGTCCTCGGAACCCAGTGAATGTCAGGAAATCGTTCGCACAAGTTGCAGCTGCTAATAACAACAAAACTACCAAAACATCTACACAACAACAAAATAAAAACACACAAAAACAAAAACAAGCAAACACTCCACTAGACACAAATAACATCATGGACACACTCTTTGCCACCATGAAAACACAATTCCAAACCATGATGCAAGACATGATGGCGAAAATGTTCCAGGGAATGTTTGCATCACAAAACAGTTTCAACAGCACACTGACAAAGAAACAATAATGAGCTTTATGGATCATTTAACCATTCTCACATGGAATGCAAATTCCCTGCTTCATAAGACTGGTGAGTTGACTCAACTTATATTTGATTATAAGTTTGACATCATTCTCATCCAGGAAACCTTTCTGAAGCCTGGAAATTGCCTACGCTTCCCTAACTATTTTCTGTACAGAAATGACAGAACAACAGGCAGAGGAGGCGGAACGGCCATTCTTGTGAGAAGGAATGTGAACCATAATCTCGTATTGACACCTACGTTACAAACACTAGAAGCTACTGCAATTCAAGTGCGGACGGATTCTTTTGAATTCGTGGTAGTCTCGGTATACAGCCGCCCGAAGGCAGCTACGCTCATTGAAGATATTAAAAAACTTCTGGACTTTCAGGGTCCCATACTCCTTGCCGGAGACTTCAATGCCTATCACCGAAGCTGGGGAGCTGTGAGAAGCAATCGTGCTGGGGCTGAGTTAAACCGATTCATCACAGATAATCCACTAAGCCTGCATATCCCCAACGAACCAACACATTACGGCTACCGAAATAGTTATCCTCTCAATATTGGTATATCACGTACCTTTGAACACGATGTACGCATCGAAGTCCTCGACGAACTTTCATCCGATCACAAACCGGTGCTCTTCTTAATAGGAGGAATATACATAGACGAACCCCTACAAGTAAAGAAGAAAACTGATTGGCAAGCTTTCCAAGTCGCACTGGCTAAAGAAACCATTATTCAAACACCTGAAACAGCCAGCGACACAGAGAAAATGATAGAAGAAATCACAGACAAAATAAAACAGGCTAAAGAGGACCACACAGTCACAACTATAACAAGGGTGACAAACCCCTATGAGCTCCCTAACGACATCAAAAATTTAATAAGGAGGAGGAATCGAGTTCGGAGAAGGGCTAGGAACACAGGTGATCCTAGATTACGCCAGGAAGCAAATCAAATTACGAATTAAATACGTGATCGGATATCGAAATTCCGCAATGAACAATGGGAGAGCTTCTTGCAAAGTCTGGAGCCTGGTAGCGATGCTTTCTGGAGGGTTTCCAAATACTTTCGTATTAAAAACAAACTTATAATACCACCAATTGAAGTATTTTCGCAAGTGGAAGATCAAGTTAAACTCAGACAAGACCCAGGCATTATTTATATCGAGAAAAAGACAACAACAACTGAAAACTTTGACTGTAGAAAACGAAAACATTGCCTGGTCAAGAACAGCCAAATACTTAGGACTGACATTCGACAACAAACTCTCCTGGACCGACCACATACGCAACAAACGAGGATATTGCTACAATGTACTATCCCAAATCTTTCCACTCCTTAAGGCCAAGAAACTCAACATCAAGAACCGCCTGCTGATCTACAAACAAATAATACGACCGACGCTACTATATGGTAGTACAGCCTTCCACCAGATGACAGAGACCAACAAAAAGGCACTACAATCCATGCAAAACAAAAGCATTCGGCGAATTTTCGGAATCCCATGGTATGTTAGAAATACGGACATATACAAGGACCTTAGAATAGAACCTGTCGATATATTCGTACGTGACAAAGCACTCAAACTGCTCGACAAAGTAGACAACCATCCTGACACTACCCTGGGAATCCTTAAACGCAAAGCACTACCAAAAGAAACTTATCCAACTATCCGCGCTAACTTCAAGAAAATTTAATTAACAATAATTAGAATAGCACAATCTCGTTAATAGTGGTGGGCAAATAATTGCTCACAGATAGAAGAGAGCTACGGTGCTAAATCGCACCAGCTCCAAGGAAAACGAATCCAAGGGAGATGCGCTTAAACTTATCCTTAGCTTGAGCCTTTGAAGATATCCGCAAATTAATTTGCGCTTTCTACACGTCTTAAATCCAGCAAATCTCTTGCCATAAGTTCACGGGTATAATGAAATTTGTTATGCGATAAAACTATCTCGAAAAGATGATTCAACCATTCCTGCCGACTCCGGCGGGGAGCGTTTTGGGTCCCGGGTCGCTTCGTCACAGACGGGCGTGGGTGCCAATCGTCTACCCGTAAGTTTGTCCCCCAATCCTCGAGGCGAGCTTGGCTCGCGCCTGAATCTTCAATTTAAGGCGGAAGGATCACTGCTTTTCTCTGTACACCAGCCTAGAAGAGGAGGACAACCCACCTAACTAACTCCCGCGACAATCCTGCAACCTAACTACCCTAAATTCTAGTTCAATCGGGATTCGAAATCAAACAAAGACCAAATATACCCCAGCACTTGCGCAATATTGGCACAGAAAATGGGCGCCTTGAAATTTTCGTATTCACTCCTGAACCAGGTATCACACTTCACTTGTAGCGGATTGTACCTTTTTTTGGAAGAAAAAAAATAAAAGTACATCCGATTCACTGAAAGTTCAAAATAATTATTATTTACAGGTTGTGCTACTCATTTCAAACAATCTCAAAGAGTATTTTCCTTTAACTCTATCATTGTTAGTTACAATATTCATTTAAACTCAATGCAATTTTTTCTTAACTATAAGACAATATTAACTTTAACACCATTAACTCGCCAAAGGGGGCCCCGGTAAATTTTCCACTTCGCTCGTGTCCCATTCCACGACTCCCGCTAGCCGTGTGTATTCTGAAGAAATTCAACACTGATTCTTTGAGGCATTTCCTTGGCGGCCCGATGTTTTTTTTTGTCGTTTCCTTCGAGGAAGAATTCCTGAAGTTATCGTTTTGGTGACAGCCATGTTCTTGTCTTGCACTCGGATTCCAAAAAAATAATGCAGCCACCAACTCGAGGATTGCTATCGGCGATAACCTCCTTCGATCGATGGTGTGACCTTCCCATACGGAATCCACAACAAGAAAGAGCGCTCCTCGCTCAAGATTCGGTCCGTCCTCGCCTCTTTCGGTGAAGTTGGCCGCGACTTCTTGGACTCGTGGATTCTAGTACCATCATTGACCCTTTGGATCTCCAGATATCTGTGGCTCTAACCTTCTTTGCTGCAAGCTTTTTCCCCTGTGTTTTATATTTAGTCATTCTTATTTTCGATGTTGGTGGCTGTGCCTGATTGAGACGTCAAGTGTCTTCCGTTTGTTTATGTTTGTTTTCTTCAGCAGTTGATGATATCGAATGTGGGAAGATGTAAGCTTACTAAGTAAACGTCCATCCATTGAATAATTCTATCCATTGAATGATTCTATCAATGCCAGAGCCTGTGTAGTAAATGTTCCCGAAACAACGAACGATGGGATACTTGAGCAGGACAAATTCACCAATCGTCCTTCAGTCAACAAGATGATTCCTTTACTCTCCGACCAACCAATTTGGTCTGCTTGCGATTGAACTGAAGTCTGTAAACTATTTTCATCGATTTCGGTATTCGAGTGCCCCATGTTGTCGACTATACACCCATTCTAGATTTGTCCATATGATCACGAATTAAATAATTTTTATTACCGGTGGCGGTCACAACAATATCTACTTTTCGAGTAACCTCATTAAAGTTTGCCGCACGCAAACCGTTCACGCTGGCCTGAAGAGCGCAGGTAGAGTCAACTTCAGAAATATACACGCTGCATCTCAATACTTGTGCGCATCCCTTTCCAACTTCACCATATCCGCAAATGACTACTTGCTTCCCGCCAAACATAGCGTCTGTTGAATTCACCTATCAAGAATAGACTCTTTGCAGCCATACAAACTGTCAAATTTCATTTCATTTATACATTTATCAATTAGTCTTGACCATATATAATGCCGATGTCTGCTATTTCCTCTAGATACCATATCACTCACTTGCCTGCATTTTAAGGTTCATTTGATGGGAAGTCCAAATACTTCGATAAAACTCGTATTGCCACAGCATTAGCTAAATCAAGGAGCAGTTACTGGAGGACTGGCGAAAAAGTATCATATGTCCGGAAACAAAAAGGGGACAAATTATGGTGTGAAAATCATAAAGGCATTGAAAAGCTTTAAGTTAATTGCTTTCATTGTTTTTGGCACAGTATGGGCATAAGAAAGAGGAAAGATACTTTACACTCAATTTCAAATTCATATAATAGACAATATTATCTGTAATATCATCCGTATAAAGCAGTTTCCAACTCTCCAATGTGGTCATATCATTTTTGGTGGCAGCAGCGCCTTTCAGACCGGCTCACTCTACAACTATGTTATGCAGGTGGATACGTGATGAATTGGGAACATTTTTTGCCCATTTAAATTTCTTCTTACCATAGAAGCTGTTTCTGGATATATACTGCTCATCAAATCTGGATCCCGTGTTATCGCTTCGCCCCATCATGGATGCAGAAATATGTTCACTATGTATTGATTATTGGTCGCTGAGATCACCAGCTTGCTCAGCAATACCCACTTCAATAATATTTTCTTTACCTTCAGAACTAATAGATTCCTCAAAAAATCCTCTGATATCGTCTCCACTTAATGGACGGTTCGTTTCATAAGACTATCTGCAAGTAAACCGAATTACATCAATTATAATATTTGTAGCAACGGTCGCGTATAATCACGTATGGGGTCCCAGGTATCCCAAAAAGTAAAAAATGGCACTTACCAGTGAGTATATGTAATGCACGTCCATCCTTCAACAGTCCACGCGGTGGACTGAGATTAGCTGAGATTACGGCGAACTATAATGCATAACATTGAAAATAGGACGACAAAATGGTTCTTGAGGTCTACGTAGACCATACTACAGAAGTAAAAAGTTAAATCTATTTGCCACCTTATGTGCATCCTCACACGGGGTAAGATAGGTGCCACATTAGCCAACAATTTGGCCACTGTTCCAGAAACTGTCATGCGCAGCCTCGATGGGTTACATGCAATTCGAATTATCGTTTCTCAGACTGTCCAAAACACAAGAGGAATTGGCAAGCTACGAGAGTTATCCCAAAAATCTAAAGGACGAAAGAAGATCCTTCACGTAGGTTGCTGGGGCCTAATCTGCACAAACGCCACATAAGCAAACAATTCTGTTGCAAACACCTCTACACACACAAAATCGGTCACGTAATATGGCTCAAATGTTTGCCGATTTCAAAATATAATTTGAGAGATCATGGCGAACATGATTTGAACCATGTTCATTGTATCTCGAAATGCACTAATGGTTTTAATAAACCATTTTTTAATTCTGAGGCGGAATGCAAATTGCTTGTTTCAGCATTCTGGTGAATCAAACAGTTACATATTTGGTCATCAGGTCACCTTTAACTGCATTTCGTACAGAAATGACAGAATGACGGGTAGTGGAGATAGAACAGCCGTTCACCCACCCTTCAAAAAGTAGAGACCAAAGAAATCAAGGTGTGAACTGATTTTCTAGAGTTCATTGTGATTTCTGTTTACAATCCTCCAGGAAATATATGTTTCCCAAATGATATCAGTACGTTTGGTACATTTGAAGGCTCTTTTTTTATTGCAGGAGTTTTAAATGCCATCCACCGTCTATGGTGAGCTGTTAGTAGCAATAAAGCTGGGACCGAGCTCAATACATTTATCATAGCGAACCACTGCATAACCCCAATGAACCAACACATTATGGAGCAAAAAATGGCTTTACACTGAAATTAGAATATCATAAGATTTCACAAAAAAATATTCGGTTATATGTCATCAAGGAACTGTCTTCTAACCACAAGGCAGTCTTCTTTCTCATAGAAAACATCTTTATTGATGTTTTTATGTAAGAAAAGAGGACAGCAAACTGGAAAATGTTTATAGTTTCACTGGCCAGTCAAACGTATTCTTAATCACCTGAAACAGCCGATGACATCGACAATATTATTGAGAGCTTCTTTCAAAAAATCTTGCAGGCGAAAGAGGACCATACGGGCATAACTCTGAGCAGAGAAATGCGTTTCTTTGAGCTCCCTGAGAACATCAACAACTGATGAGGAGAAGGAATTATGTTCGGAGGAAAGCTAGGTATACAGGTGACCCTAGGCTACACACTAACACTACTCGGATGACTAATGAAAGCCATGATCAGATAAGTGTATTCGAAAAGCAGCAATGGGAGAGCTTTTTGCATAGTTTCGAGCCTGGGTATAGTTGTTCTAAAGAATGTCTAGATACTTTTGAACAAATAACAAAATTGTGATAGCATCTATGCGTGGTCCGAAGGAAATACAATTTCACGATAACGATAAGGCATTCGCAGATGCTCTGGAAATACAATTCCGTAATAATTCTTCTGACAAGGAGGATTTTGAAACTCAGAATAGAATTGATTCTTCGATCAACAGACTTCTGAGGGATAACATTCAACATGAAGACAGGATTGAACCAACGGGAATTAAGAGCATTATACAGACGCTCCTAGATATAACATCATTACGAACACAATGATCTCTTGGCTAACGTACGAGTACAAAATTTTACAAAAACTGACATTATGACAAATTAAGCCAAGTTTCACTTAAATCCATTGATAGTTTTCTTTGTTTCACAAAAAAAAAACACTCGCTATGATGCACAAACACCCGCTTTTATATCACAGAGTACAGTAAGTAAAAAATAGACAAGAAACAATGGCTAAGTTAGAGTTCACTTTACAAGGTGCGAAAATTCAAATCATATTAAAGACTTTTCCTGAATTTAAGCCTTAATAAAAAACAATGAACATTCAAATTAATTACTTAGAAATAAAGTTTAATGAACACATTCCAAAATAATATCTCAATAATTGAAACTTATCTTTTGACAATACTTTAGTGAGAATGCCTACATACTGATAATGACCTCTAACAAACTTTCATGCAATGTACTTTTGGAGATATTTTTCTTTGATTAAGTGATACTTTATTTCTATAGGTTACACTGTTTATAAAAATTTATATTTTTAGTCCCACTAATAGCACCTTGATTGTCTAAATGAAGGCCCATTGTCGCATAGAAATTGTTTGATTCGCATTGTTTCTTTGATGGTAGTGTAGGCTATCATGAACTCTGCCTCTGTATTAGATAGGGCCACTGTTTTTTTTTTCTTTAGCTAGGCCAGTGCTTGACCGGCGTATGTCCACATCATTTGTAGTCTGGGTCACTGTATCCTGTTACTTCTTAGGGTTGTGGAGTCAAGGGGTAGCATAACCCGTAGTCTTTAGTATTTTTGAAGGATTTGAAGATCTTTTTTACCAGATTCCAATGGTTTTGATTTTAAAAATTGAGAAATTGACTTATGCCTTGACAGAATACGCAAACAGCATACAGCGACTCACAGATACCAAATACACAAGAGAGCCAGCTGCTTCTCTGGAGTGTATATCTTTATCAGCCTCTTCGTCTTCTTTATGCAGCTTCACATGCAGATAAACTGGAACGTTGTTAGGCTTAGCATAATTTTTTAGGGTTATGTAAAATAATTTTACAAAACCCTACTGAAATCGCGACCTGTCTGTTCGTCTGTCCGTCTGCCCGTCCGTCCGTCCGTGTGTCACAGCAGTTTTTCTCGCAAAGTACTTAAGCTAGAAACACCAAATTTTACACACAGGTGTAAAGTGGTGCTCTCTTGAAAGTTCGGCTAGAAAAAAAATTTATGAGGTATTTAAGGGGGGGTCTCCCCATATAGAGGAGTGGCCCCCGAAAAAAAAATTTCATCAAAGGTAGTCAATATGGGTATCATATAAAAGGTCTAAACGAGAAATTTCCAAACAGGTCTTAAACTGACATTTTTTGCTTCAGGGGGCGCACACGACGGGGAAATACACGAAAAATTTGTGTACCCCCCACCCCCCCTCGCGATTGGACACCTGTGATCCGAAAAATCTGAAAAAAATCATAGAGGTAGATATTTATGAGTACAACACCAACAAATACCTTAGAAGTCGAAATTCACTCAACTTTGTTGATAATAGTATGATTTTCGAATTTCACATTTTCCCCAATAAAATCGTACAGGTACTCTTAAACTCAACGAAATTCGATACTTGAGTAGTTACATACAAGGACCTAATACCCTGCAAGTTTTTATAGCCATTTGAAATTTCTGCAATTACAACAACAATAACACACGGTTTTGGTATTTTATGGTTTTCCCATCGGTTCGGACACTGCAATTTTGATTTGATCTTCTTAAAATTTCCAGGTAACATTTATAACAATACATGTTTTTGAAATTCATGATTTAAGTGATTTTTGTTAGTTTGGAACAAAATGGGGACCGTTGAAAATGGAGAAATAATTAGTTTTCTTTTAAATGTGCACATCTCTTTGACATGTTTCTTGACTTTATTTGTTGCTGGTGACCGTATTTCGGAGAGGTTGGGTACAAAACCCTTCTAACATGAGCGTAGGTCTGTTTACCCAACTTGTTTCTAAATACCTCCATTGCCTACAACACTCTCCATCACTCTTTCTTCATCGCACAACGCTCATGCGATCTGCATTCGCATTTCATCGCTTTGTCAAGTGTGCCACCCATAGAATGATCCATGTTGAATTTAACTAACATTTGTTCTATATATCTGGCCTGATGTATAAATTAGTGTTTACTCAATTGTTATAGTTGTTGTTTTGTTTCTTCGTTTAGTGCTACTTCATCTTCTGAGAACAATTCAATCCATCATCAATATGCCAGCATAGATAGCATTTTAGGTAAATTTCTCGAGAGAAATTTACCTATTGCGGAAAGTATCTTATATATATATATATATATATATATATATATATATATATATATATATATATATATATATATATATATATATATATATATATATATATATATTTATATATATATATATGTATATATATATATATATATATAAATATATATATATACATATATATATATATATATATATATATATATATATATATATATATATATATATATATATATATATATATATATATATAATTTGTGACCACGCTAGAGGTTGCGATTTTGTTCCGATTTTCACCAAATTTACAAGAAAAGTGTATTGGGTAAATATCTCGGTTAAGTTCGTGAACCAGCTATATCGGCCAGGCAAAAGCAAAGTGGCGGCCATTTTAGACGAAAGATCGCGGTTTCTGTTCTGACCAAAGTATAGCTCCGATTTGGATGAAATTTGGTTCAAAGGTTCACTGATGTATGTGATGAATCTCGCAATAAAAAATCCAAAGTCGGTATGGCAGAAACAAAATGGCGGCCGCTCAAAGGTCGGAAAACGTGCAAAATTTTGTTGTTGTAATAGTGGTCAAAGCTTACAATAGGTGTTCAGGAAATTCGGGAGTTTGATAGAAATTACAAGTATCTAAAGAATTACGTAAAAAAAACTGGATGACAGGTTGCAAAAAACAGAATGGTGGCCAGTTGAAAGTCAAAATTTCAAAGGCTTCTAAAAGTCGCAATTTTGATCCGACATATATGAAACTTGGTTTCAAGATAAACGTTACTTAGATCTACAGTTTTTGATATTTTGGTAATCATGTTTGGGCAAATTTCAAAAGGGCGGTGGTTTAAATATGCGTTTTTTTCCAGGTTTTTGTGGCCCTCTAGCGGTCACATTTTCCAATGGATTTTGATGAAACTTGAGATTATGGATCCCTGTGCTATGTTCTTGTATTTTGCAGGAAATTATTAAAATGGAATGAAAAATAAAAAAGTCGAAAATTTAAAGCCTAATATTTTTAGGCTGCCACTTTCACTAAAAAAATGCATGCACTCAAAATGGCGGCCCCCAAAGGTCTGAAGGCAAGCGCAATTCGCTATTTTAGTGCCAACTGAAATAATGAATATTTTTCATGGAAACGTTTTAAATGACTTTACTTGGAAGTATTTATAAACCAGACCATTTTTAAGATATTTTAAAATATTTTCAACAATACCCTAAAAAATTATAAAATCGCCACTTGTCTGTTTGTCCGTCCGTCCGCCCATTTGTTCGTGCGTCATAAAAAGTTTTCTCGCAAACCACATGAGTTAGAATGAGGAAATTTTCTGCGTAGGTCAAAAGTGGTGCCTCTTAAAATTCGCTTGCAGTGCAAGAAAATATTTTAAGGTATTTAAGGGGGGCCTCCCCGTACAGGGGGGTCTCCCCATACAGCGGGTCTCCTCATACAGGGGGGGTGACATACAATTTTTTTATTTCTGTAGCCCTCTAGCAGCCAAGATTCTCAACAGATTCCATTGAAACTTGAAATTATAAGTTATTAAGGCAAGTTAATTTAATTTAATTATGCAAATCGAATGACAAATAAAAAATTCGAAAATATACAGCTTAATATTTTTAAGCAGCCGATTTCAATAAAAATCGAAATGACGGTCCCTCATAGATCTGAAGAAAAATGAAAATGTATATATTAATGGCAACGCAAGTGCTGATGAAACCTTTATGGAAATCTTTTGAAATTAACTATTCGAGCTATTTAAGCCTTTGTGTGGTTACCACTGTGAAATGTGTAAACAGCAAATGCGAGAAGGGTGAAACCGGTATTTATATGTTTACAACAATTTATTATCCGCCGATTTTCAATATGTAATCCATACGTGTGCAACTCAATTTAATTAGCAAAAGATTTGCGCCCCGATAAAGGGTCTCCAAAGACGAAAGTGGGTAGATTTTTTTTATGTTAATAAATACCCATGTGGTACTACAAAATTTGCAGAAAGAAGTCTAGTCGTAGGCAAGCCAAATTCTTTTTCGAAACTATACGCTACATACAAGAAATTTACCTTTCCGGCTGGTGCTGTCAACGGGGATTTTTTTTTGTTGACCAGACCTACTCGTACAAACACACATTGATCAGCTTCAGTGTTGACAAAACCAAATTTCTTTAGCATCGAGTCCAATTTGCTGTTCCAAGCCTGTTTTAAGCCAAATAGTGATTTATTAAGTTTGCTTATCGTATTTCCTACAGATCAGGCCTCTTGGTGGTGTCATGAGTATGATTTCCTCAAGTTCTCCATACGGAAATGCCATCCTGACATCCAACTGAATGATTTTCTGACTATTCTCACAGCTGTAGAAAGTAACAATCATACAGAATCATACGTGACCGTTAGTGTAAAGGTTTCTTTGGTTTATGCATATCCTTTCGCACACAGCCGTGATTTATACCTTAGACATGTTGGTTCATCCTTGACTAGGAACACCCATTTGCTTTCAATTACTTTGGCATTTTGGGGCTTTTTAACCAATGTTCAGGTATTATTTTTCTTGTAAGCATCTAATTCCTCCTGAATAGATTTTGGCTACTTTTCTTTTTTTATAGAATTCACTGCTTTTTTTTTATATTATAAGAACATTAGAAAGGGTGAATTCATTTTGACACAGGTAAGTATTTTCTTCTGAACCATCTGAATTTATATTTTTGATTCTTATTTTTCTAGATCTTAATTTAATGTTCCTAACTAGAGAAGTATCAATACTAACGTCAGGTACATAATCATTGACTGTAGATTTTTCACGTATAGTGTCATATAAACCTATTGAAATTGAGTCTTCTTCTATTTCAGTGACATTTTCTTCAGTGACGTCATTGTTTCGATTGTTATCTGACAGTTTTACAGGAACACAGTTTCGTTTAACAGTAATGCTTCTTAATCACTTTTCTGGATTTCGCCATTAAGAATCTATAACATCTGGTGTGATTACAATAACCTATGGCAATCATCTACTAACCTTTGGGTCCCACTTTTTGCGTTTCTCATGCAGCAGGTGTACGATGGCCTCACATCCGAATATACCCAAGTGTTTAAAATTAAGTTTCTGTGCAGACCAAATTTCTTTTGGTGTTTTGAATGATATGGACTTGATTGGAGAGCAATTTATTACTTAGCCACCTGTGTGTACAGCGTTGGTCCAATATTGTTTTGGTAAATTGGCATTTAAGAACATACATTTTACTCGTTCCGCAAGACTCTGGTCAATTCGTTCTGCACTCGCATTTTGCTCTGCAGTGCATGATGTAATTGTCTGATGTACAGGGTGGGCCATAAGGGTGTTGGCGGTTCAAATATTCGATTTAAAAAAAACTACGAAACATAACACAAATATATTTGTATTGTTAAAAAGTAGAAGCATAGGAATTTTTAAGACTTAAAAATAATGTTGTCCAAATGGCTTCCCTCGGCTGCTTTGCACTCTTGGAACCGAAGTCGCAAATTTTGGAAAACTCGTTGAAAAGTTGTTCTCGGTATTTTGTTACTTTCCTGAATAATATTCCTCTTCAGCTGCTCTAAATTGGTCGGATTATTCTCGTGAAATACCGATTTGAGGTCGCCCCATAGAAAATAATCGCATGGAGAGAGATCGGGGCTACGTGGGGGCAATTCAATATCCCCCCTTTTCGAGATGAGTTTTCCGGGAAAAACATTTTTCAGCAGCTCTATGGATACCCTAGCCGTATGACATGTGGCCCCATCCTGTTGAAACCACATCCTCGAGGTATTGCCTTGAAGTTCTTGCAAAGCTGGCACCAAAAAGTCTGTTATCATGTTGCAATAACACACCGATATGGCCCACCCTGTATAATACTTGCACGTTTTAGGTAATCAAAGAAATTCTTGTTGACATATTCCAAGCCATTATCTGTTCGGAGAATTTTTGTACAATCATCAAGCAAATTTTGCACACCATTTTTAAACTTTTTTAACGTTTCGGAGTTGTAACGGAGAAAAAACACATAAAGTTTTGTTAAAAAGTCATCAAAAAACGTCAAAAAGTATTTGGCTCCCCCTAATGATTGATTTTTTTGTGAAAATTACATTGTGAGTGTTTCCGATTTGCGGTCATTTTCTTCAAACTCTTGAAATGAAGATGTCCCATTCTTTAGTGCCACAGGAACACATCATGTTCTACAACATCAGACATGCATGCATAGCCCCTCCTAGAATGTTTATCCGGTACATGTTATTGATAACACTGGTAGTTGCCACTATTTGATATTACTGTTGATAGTGACACATCCAGATTTCTTAAATTTTTCTCGAACATCATCTTTGACAATCTAGCTCACAGATATCAGATTTATCGGTAGTCCGGGAACATATAAAACATTTGTGAGCAGCACTTTGTTTTCACAACCTTTATGATCATAGGCATCTAAGCTCACTTGCCCTGAGCCTTACACAGATAAAACTTTGTTGTCTGAAACTTTTATATTCTTTCTAGAAGTAATATTCTCATTCTAAATTAAATTGTGTTTTCATGTGCGAGAATGCACTGGAGTCCACATACCAGGTGTCTTCTTGTGTACATGTCCCTACAAATACAGCAGTATAGAATGAACTTCTTGACGTTTCTTGTGTGGCTTTAGCTTATGACGTGCGTTCTGGACTTTTATTACTATATATGTTACAAGTGTAGTATCACGGTCCTTTGGATTGCTTCTTATAGTGTTTGTGTGATTTTTTGTTGATTTGGGTTGCCTGAAATCTTGTAACAATTTCGTCTGTACAGAATTTGAAATAATCTTCATGCTAGAGCTCACAATGGCAATTATCATTGGTTGATAAGATTCTGGTAGACCGGAGAGGAGCAGCGTGACCAGCTAGTGGTCATCTACTTTAAAAACAATGTTTCTGTGTCTGCGGGCTGTACTCATTATTTTGCTTACATATTCTTCCACATTTTGACATCCACTTAGCGAGGTATTACAGAGATCACGCAACAGACCAACTCAGCGTGTCAGCCCAGAAGCGTCGAATGTGGACGTCAACTTATCCCGTTCTTCTTTCGCAGAGCTGGTCGGCAGAATGTGCGCATAATGTATTGGATCAGTTGAAAGTATTATCTTTGTTTTTACTTTGGTGTCTCTTTTCGCATTACTGAGATGGACTGGACACAATTCCACAACTCTTCTTGTTTGTATTGCAAACCGCCAAGTTGTGTAACTACCACGCCCGGGTAGCTTTTGCATGGATGCCATTTGATTGTTTAACAACATTTTCAATTAATTTCTCAGTATGAAATACGATTGCATTTAACAAAAGTCCAGAAAACAAGTCACGTTTTGTTGTTGAGGTTATGTTCACAACAATGTTTGTGATATCAATATTTTTCAAGAGTTAATGCTCTGATTTTATTCCTTGGCTTTTACGACCCCATGACCCTAGAAACAAAGGGAAGTTTCACTTGAACACACAAGTAATTGTCTTTATTTCATAAAAAATTCACTCGCTATGATACACAAGAATACACTCGCCATCGTTGCAAAGAGCAGAGCCAGTTCAAAAAATAAACAAGAAGAAATGGCTAAGTTAGAGTTGGCTTAACAAGTCAGAAATCAGCAGTTATTATTGTTTTTCTAAAATAATTTCCACAAAACTGAAAACCCATTAGTCTCCTCTCGTTGCTGCCTGAATTGCGGAAAAGCTAAGCAATTTACTGAGCTCTAGTTACTTAGAGTAGTTGAACATATCAGAATAGGCTTAAATCGCTGGAACTCAATGAGGTTAGTTATTGTATTAACCTGGCTCTACGCCACTGACGCCGATCAGTCGATCCATGTATCCTACGCTATTGACGTCGACGGTTCGGGAGCGACCTTTTAACTACTCGCTGCGACTGAACTGCGATTTGACAGGTGCCAAAAAGAAGAAAGGATGATGTGCGGTTCGTGTGGGATTGTAAGTTCCACGTTGCGATAACCTCAGCGGTGCTGATACCGGTGAAACAAAAACAAAATAGGAAAACGTCAGTGTCAGTGGCAGCCGCCTCGTGTGGATGTTTCCTGGACATTATCCCGGGTTGCGGACGATTGCGCCTCCACCTACACCACCTGCAGTTTCCCACTACAAGCGAGCCCTTTTAACGTTACAAGTAAGGTCTTTAGCAGATTTTTTAGTACAGCTCGTCTAATTATTTCCAAACCCAACTTCAGTGGCGTGGAGCTCCCACCAAGTTCCCATCGAAAAATAATTAACTTAAGATTGTTGAAAGTTAATTAGTGCTCGTATTGCAAATAGACAATTTTCTTTGGCTGACCAACCATAAGCTCGGAGGAGAATTGAATATTTTGAAAAATATCAATTCACATTTGAATGTACTCGAACCATGAAACTAGGATTGCCACGAACCCGACTATATCCATAAAACCAAGTAGAAGTGAAAATCTCCCATTTCCTTCAGTGAAACGCACAAAGCTGCGATAAAATGTGGGGGACTTTTTACAACACAGTATTACTGAATGGGTGCTCTTTCTTGGTGCCTATCATAGGTTAGGTTAGAAGGCCGACACCGATGACCACGCGTGCCCCATTGGATCCAGTGATGGGATGCTAGATATTGTTATAATAACGAGAGAAATCCAGCGAAATTATTAGCAAAAAGATCGAAGACGACAACAGAGCTTTCCTTCCGTTAAAGTTGAATGAGATCGAGTCTGATCAGCCGCTGATAACAGGAGTCAGTGGGGGCAGTTCATGGAAAGACAAGTACAACTACTGTTCCTTTTTATTAATTGCATTTTTTGAACAGATCGGACTCTGTAGTCTCCCGAATCTATATACATATTTCCACGAGAATATATGGAAAGTTTATTTTTCAATCTCAAATTAATAATGATAAGAATGGTTGAACTTCTAATGATCTGTTGCTATCCCGTGTATGCATGTAGTAGAAGTGGAGAGGAAATTTGTAATAGGTTGAGTTTTACTAGTATATTTTACTTAAAATAAGTAAAATAGTAAAGATAATATTGATGGTGCTCCACATTTATATGGAAACGTTACAGTTTCTTGACTGACTTGTACTCTTGAGATTTAATCCAGCAAAGGTAAAGAAGGTACGAGTATATAGCAAATATAATTAATAATATATGCCGTGTATTGAAAATTCGTACTAGAGCAATTAATGATAATACGATTACTGGATGACTCAGAATGAAACGACTATGGTCAGCGTCATAAAAGGGTCACGAAACTGTGAGATTTCGAAAAGAAAGTCGACGGTTTTGCTATGAAATACTAGTCCTTGTAGTCCATTCTCGGAAACAGGATACACTTTTGTATCAGTCAATTAATTTCAAGGACATCGCTGAATTCTGCTACGTACTTTTTTATTTCAATCTGTCTAATGAAATAAATATGTAAATTGTAAAGATAATATATTCAACAAAAATCAAAGTTCTCATCGATAAATTAGCAAAATATGAATATTTTCATATTTGTTTTGAATAATTTATGCACCAGCATTAGGGTCGGCTATGTATCTAGGATTTCTTTTAATGTTTTTTATGAAAAAAAGATTATTGTATATACGCAGTACAAGTAAATTTTTTTGACATAAAGAAATTAGGTAGATTAAATTAACATAATAGGTCAAATATTTTATTTAGTTCAATACCGTCACTGCACTTATTTGTTGTTGATTTTTTTTTTATTTTTGATAACAAACGGCTTAGAAACCCGGGTAGATTTATCGAACTTAAGTGCTGCTTTGTTTATTATTACTTCTTCTATTTCGGACTTCGATCACTAAGAATTGTTCACATAATATACGTGATTGTGAATTTACATGAAGAAGTTACAATTGACCAATATGTTTATATTTTTTTATTCACTGAATATTTTTAAAGTTTGTATTCATGCAATGAAATAAAAAAAATATATTAATTTGGTAAGAAATCAACATAGAAATTGTAAGCGACACAATTCAAATATATGTGATTTTTATAAAATCTAGTGTGAACCAGAATTTTTATAAAAATAGCAAACAAACAAATCTGGAAAAAAATTGTTCACAAATTTAATTTAATTCAATGTAATGCGAATGAAAATATCTGTGAATGACTTTTCCAAATTGCAAAAAAATACATTAATTGAATTGAAGGTAAATACGGAATAAAGTAGACATAGGTTTCTTTTCCGTATGGTAGTATTCTAGACGCATTTAAAACTGGCACGTAATGGTGGCTGAATTTACGTAATCGAACTTAATCCATTTTAAAAACCTGCGACTGAAATCCTCTCCAAACTAGCTGGCCGACAAGCAGCCACCGCGAAATGGATTATGAGTGCACGGACTGGTTGACCGATTGGTTACCATTCGTTGGCACGACGCAGACTGCCTAGAATCGATTAGAAGTCGGTTCAAATTTCGTTCGGGAAATCTCAACGTTCGTGTGCGAAGTAAAAACATTACATTATATTTGACATAGCTAACGCCTTTGATAAAGTCTGCCATATAGGACTTATCGGCAAAATGAATCAATTCAATATGCTACTACAGCTCAATCAAATTATTGGCTCGTTCTCGGGAGGCAAAACGTGTCAGAATTGACAAACCAATTCAAGCTCGAGTTCCTCAGGGCTTGCCCATCTTACCGGCCCTGTACAGTATATTTACTGCAAACCTTCTCACTCTGCCTCCAAGAGTAAAACTATCAATATACGTTGATGGTACTTGTATATTCAATACAGCATGGCAAAGCAAGAGTAATCACTTCAAAGTTGCAACGGTCAATAAATATTTTTTTGGAATACTTTTGTACATGGAAAATTCATTTTAGTCCTGGTAAAATGCAGGTACTAGTTATCACTAGAAAAAAAACGACAAACTCCATGGAGACTTACCACTGATAACGAAAGAATAGACTAGATACCAACAGCCAAATACCTTAGACTTACATTGGACAGTAAACTCACATGGCAATAGCATTTACAAAAGAAACGAAGACACTGGCTTAGACTTCTCTCCTCTTTATACCCTCTCATTAAACCCAGAACGCTTAGCCTTAAAAACTGGGTGCTCATTTACAAACAGATTATGCGACTGAGGCTTCTATATGGTAGTTTTGCTGTCTACTGACTAACACAAAAGCACTTCAATCCTTCCAAAAAAGATTTATTATAAAGATCTTAGGAATTCCATGGTGTTTTATTGTAGAAATACTGACATCTAAAGGACTTCAAAATTGTGACCGTTGATAAGTACGTACGTGATAAGACATTGACGCTCATTGACATAATTGACAACCATACTAATAGTACCCTGGTATTCCTTCGAACTTTACAAAACAGGAATGAACTCAGGTTTTCAATTACCTGAAAAATAAGATTGTAAAATTTTCGTTTTTAGATCACATAATAACTGAAACTGGTTTAAGAAGGTAACGTCGGTGCGTACTGTAGTGGCCACAAACATGAGGGAAATAACGTGCTGAATTGCGTATTGTAGTCTAAATTTACTTTTGGATTTTACTGACATAAATCAGGTCTAAATCTAAAATTCCTATAAACCTGATGGATTTCTTTATTTTACGAAAGATCCCTCAGTTAGATCCATTTTATTTAGTAAGTTTACATCATTATTATCAAAGATGAACCAACTTCATTTATTCCAGTCGCAGTATGCACAATTTAATGGTCTTCATTAAAGATTCCATGGCAGTAAAACTTTACGACCTGATATAATTTTCAATGTTAAATTGGAATTCATTTCAAAGGAATATATTTTTAGACATTTATGTCTTACCTTATTTTGCCAGTCATGCAACGTAGCCTGCAAAATGAAAATTCATAAATTAATTTTCAAGTTAAATCTGGTGGTTGAAATAACAAAATGATTTTTAGCATGCTGAAGAAATTTCAAAAGATTTAATTTTAAATTTGTTCGATAACTTAAGAATAGCCTACTGATACATTTTCAATTCATTGAGCTTTTAAATTATAAAATGGTTTTAAAGATGCTAAGACCAGTTTTGTCTTGGCATCTTTAAAATCTTAGCAAATTCTCAGGTTCTCTTAACCAACGCAATCAATGTTATAATATCCTTTAACCTTCTAAGAAACTTTTCTCATTCATGCCATTCTTCTTTTCTCCCATTGTATTCGTCGATAATTGTTGCCAGGACCATATCTCTCAGTCGATAAACTTAACTGCTTGTCCACACGCAATTCTCCTTTCGCTTTTCTGATATCATCATAATAAACTACGGCACCTTTATTGCTTCCTCGCTTTCTAATTAGTACTAATTTGTAATATAATTCCTTGGAGCTATTAAAATCGGCTAAACGTCTTGTAAACAACAAGAAAATTCCGGGAATTGTTATCGTGCTGGTAGGGTCATTAATCCAGTTGAAGTTTACCCAATGCCTAACCTTATTCTATGTTTTGAAAAGGTGAAATTCAATGAATCTTTTGAAAGAATTCTTTTCTTTCGCAGAGAAAATCAATTTACCATTTCATTACACTATACACCAGATTTCTTATTTTATGTGGATGCGAATGGAGAGAAATAATACAAGTATGGTAGTTGGAGACAAAGAGAGGCAGAGAGAGAAAAAAACGTCAAAATACCAGCAGCAAAGGATAATGAATGGAGTGGAATCGAATCAACAGTTATTTAGCCAAAAAGAACGTAAGCCGCAAAGACTTCAAGGGTGAATTCACTTCGATTTACAGGTAACCAAGTCAGTCAATTTAACCTTGAAATCTGAGATTTCTTTCCTTAATTTTTCATTTCCTCTCATTCGAATGTCCGGAATTTCGATTGGATTGATTGAAAATCTTTTTTCGGGTTTCAAGGCTGTGATTGTGATTCCTGTTTTGATTTGAAAGGCCTTCGGTTTATTTGTGGGTTTGATAGGTGAAAAGATGGCAGTTTTGAAAGGTGATGGTGTTTCTACAGTGTTTTTGAAACATTTTAGTAGAGTTTTATTCCTTGGTGAAGTGGAAGGACGTTTATCCAGTTGCAGGTACAACTAATGCCTCAGGGATATGTTAGCGGTCACAACATTAAAGGATGGTAGTGAAGCAGAACGATGCACTTACTAATAAATAAATTTTAAATGTCGACTTTTTTAGTAAAATTTTTTAACATCTGACGGGATTATAGTGAAGAATTTAAAGGACAGCAACGATGGAATGTTGCCTCAGTGAGCTTTAAATCGGTACTCAGCTGGAATCGACATGGTGTACGGATGCGTACTTGCGCTGACAGGGTAAATGTCTGCGGTGTCACGTCACGGGTTCTTCTCCCTAGAATCAAGTCCACTACATATGTCTTCTTCACGCACAGAAAATATCTGCTTGTACACGTACAAAATCATGATCACCAAAAAAAAAGCATGCGGACGCGGGTAGTGAGGAAAAACCTACTTTGTAAAAACGTCAAACTCTACATATATAGATTTGCGATTGTTGAAATAGACGTTAACTTAAGTGCAGCCAGACAAACAAACCTATATATGTACATATATGTATGGCCAGACTTACATAATAATTCTAACGAGCGGACAGACAGACGTGAGTAAGCAAGATGCGGTATGCCAAGAATAGCAAGAATACTAATTGGCATAGAAAAGGATCGTTTGCAGACCAATTAGATCTAGATGTTGATTAGGACAATACGTCGTGGTCTTACGATTTTCGAAATTCAGCTTTTAAGAAAACTCCTATTAAGCTACGCGTTGTAATAGCCAGTGTCATTGCTTTAGCAAAAGTTGAGACAATACACCTCATCCACTTCTTTGAACTCAGAAAGTCAAGATCGGAGGTTATAATGTGCTTCGTTTGCGCATCCTTCATTCTTCATCTTCTGTCAGTTATTGGTATAGCATTTCTTATCTATCATCCAGTGCAACAACGGGGTCTTCCAAGCATTTTAATTGCCAAAGTGTTCGAGTGAAAATACCTCAAATAACCAAAATATTACACTTGGTGAATATAGTATTGTAAATTTGTGTACTATGTTCCAAAATAACGAGAATAGAAGAATCCAGCTCATAAGTAAAATATTTTATTAAATTTTTATGATTTTGAAGACCAGCTGCAAACACAGGAAAACAATGTTCCAAGTATACAAACTTGTGATAAGACCTGTGCTATGTTATGAGTGTGAAACGTGAACCCTAACCCAACCAAACGCAAAGTTATTGAGCGCCTTCGAAACACGATGCCTGAGGGAAATAGTTCCAGCAAAGCTAGACGGGAAATAATAGCGAATTCGATGCAATCATGAGTTACATGAAATTTTTGACGAGCCGGAGATCTCAACGATGGTAAGAATGCAAAGTTGCAATGGTGTAGCCACATAAATTGTACGCACGAACAATGTATAACCAAAAAGATATTCATTAGGAAAACTGAACGGCAGAGACCAATGGGGAAACCGAGGAAACTTTGGCTTGTCTCGGTCAATAGAGGCAGTTCATCGCTACTCGGATCTCAAAATCGGAAGACGTGGTCAATGGATCGAGATAGTTGGGGGCACTTGTTGCAGGAAGTAAAGGCCCGAGAGGGACTGTAGTGTTACAAAGTAGAAGAAGCTTATATGAATCGACATGGTAGATCATTTACTGTCTGAAGGTGGTAAATTAAGGAGAGATGCCCATGACAGAATGATAAAAAGATTGCAGTGCGCAAGTGATTGCGGATTATTTTCGATCCCAATCCTTCCAGGTTGGAGGCACATAGGAACGGATCCCCACCAGTAAGGTGCGGTTGACCATTGTGATACTTTTGCCTAGGGGAATATACAAAGGTGTCAGTAAATGCTCTGCACCATCCTGCTCAAGCGGCTTCTTTAATTGTCGGAAACGAGATTGCACTCCGTTCTCAGAGTAGTGGTTCTCTGATAAGCTAAGCACATGGAAAACCTAGTTCACTAAAAATATTTCGATACGTGGAGCCGCAAATTTCCAAATGGGTCACATCAGCGAGCAAAACGACGATAGTACCGATGTGTCCCATAGATAACCAAGGATATGGATCGAGTAAGTTTGTATAAAAATGTTGGAATACGCACTTTGGATGATTTAATTGACAGATTTAAAGCTTTAGTGTTTTTGCAAGTTTCACAAGTGGCTACATACTCCTTGACTTGTTGAGACATGTTGGACCAAAAGAAGTATCTCTTTAAGTGTTGAAGTGTTCGCCCGTAACCACCATGAGTACTAAGGTTATGGTCATGCTCGTGGAGAATTAGATTTTGAGTTGTTTTTTTTCCAACATCCAGAGCTTCCAAAATTCTTCTCCTTACAGGAAGTCATCGATCACGTACTCATTTCGTCTATAGACATAACCATCGACCAATCTGAATACAGGTAACTGTAATTGTTGGATCGTGTTGGCATATCTGACCTCGTTGTAGTTGTCCGAAAATAAAAATCTATTTTTTAACTTTCGCTATTCTGTTCCAGCTCCACTCCTTCTGGCGAAATCATCCGCGAGAGGATATCAGACACGATATTTTGTGTTGCTTTCCTGTGTTTGATGGTGAGTTTTAAACCTTGGAATTGAAGAGACTGTTGGGCTAACTGTCCATGTAGATTTGCCTAGTTCATCAGCCATTGTAGCGAAGCATAATTAGTGATGATCTCTAAAAGATGCCCTTCTATCTACGCTCGAAGCTTCTTGATAGCCATCACAGCTACCAGACATTACTTTTTGGACACGGTATTATTCCTTTGGGTCGAGTTCAGTTTACTTGGCATGAAAACGATAGGCACTTCTTCCCCATCTTTGGTTAATTGCATTAAAACAGCGCCAACTCCTTGTTGACTTGCATCACAATGTATGGACAAGAGTTTACTGAAGTCAAGGTTGTGTAACACTGGGGCAGATGTTAATGCTTGTTTAAGCTCCTTAAATACTTTTTGGTTGCGCTCCGACAAGATGAACTTATCTTTTCACATCGTATCTGATAGTGGTGCTGACACCATTGCATAATTTCTCATAAACCTTCGATAGCATCCATTTACCCGCAAGAGATGCATTAGCTGGTTGACCATTTTTAGCAAGGAGAACACATCAGTAGCCCAATCATATCCTGATCATTTTTGATGATACCGTGACCTATGATGTGTCCTAAGCATGGAAATTGCTTTATAGTCAGTTGATTTTTCTGGATATTGATAATGAGTTAAACCTCGGGAATAAGTAAGACTGCTTTCTGCAGTAGTAATATATGTTGGTCGAACGTTTCGGAGATAACTAGGAGATCATCTAAGTATACAAACACTTGATGTCTAGGGTGTGGTGGGGTTACTTCATCCATCAACCAAGTCAACATCTGCAGTATATTGCATGGGTCAAAAAGCATGCTTAAAAAACTGATATAAGAGTTGCCCGAGTACTACGAAGGTGGTGTTATCTTGAAATTTGCCAAAAAGCATCTTTAAAGTCAAGTTTATAACTGCTTTTTGCTATAAGTCATATTTTCCATCAATTGGTGCGGGAGGGTATGCATTCTTGACCGCCACCACATTGGCTTTCCATACATTGACGCAAAGACGCCTTTTATTAGGTCTCACCACCAGAGGAGGACGAGGTGTTCTCATAACTTCTAATGCTTGCGTCCTAGCCGCCCCGCATTCACTAACCTTTTCATGGCCAGCAACTTGGCATAGTGTCCATGTTCAATTGGGTTACTGTCACCAACGAGTACAATATGTGAGCTAAGATTGGTACGGCCATGGTCGTCAGAAGTGTAGAATGGAAATGTAGCGATAGATGCGTCCAGGCATCGTTGTTGAATATGGTTCAACTCTTGTTTTTTGGAAGAGACGTTAGTTCAAGTACATTATTGGCAAGAGACGCGAACCTAGAAATCAATCCTAGGCTAAATCAAACCGCAAGACGAAATCGACGCCAAAATAAATATTTTCCGTCAATGAGGGAATGATGTAGATGTCAATTTTTAAGTTTGATCTCTGACTATAATCGGTGTACTCAACTCTTTTTATTCGGTTTGTGGTTGGAAGGTTGACCAAGTCTCGTTTGGTTACGCAGGCGCCTTCAAACTAGAAGATCCCTTTTCTAGCGGGAAGGGAGAGGGAAAGAGAATATTACCAGAAAAGCAGTCCCCCCAGTCCCAATGTTGCTGGTTGCCAAGAGTGAGCGCTATCACTCCTCGCAGACAACTGTCTCCTCCACGTCCTTGTGTTCACGCAAATAAATACTGCGGCACTCACTAGCAAGGAGGGCAACAGATGGCATTCTTACAATTACTTCCACCACTGAATCAGAAATTGACGGATATGAAGATGCGATTCCCAGTGCTCCTCTTCTCTGTACCTTTCCCAAGCGTTTTCGGTGTACCTCCTTACAGGAAGCTCCACTCATATTTTTACTCCGTACAGTAGCACTGACCTTACATCACTCATCAAGAGGCGTCTCTTGGGTACCTCTACGTTTGCCATAAGTTGACTCAGAGCCGATACTCCTGAAACAGCCTCCTCAGCTGTAGCCCTGATTCGCTCAGAAAAATTCATCTTTGAGTCGATCAGTACCCCAGGCTTGAATTCGATTAATAGTCTTATTTTTACTCTAGGGAGTCTCTTTTTTGTCAAGGGAACGACTTCGGTTTTCTCCAGTACTAAACTTTACCCATGAGCAATCATTCGGTCTCTCACTCGACGTATAGCATACCTAGCCTAAGTTGCGATTGTTCAACGGTGCATTCAGTGACACAACAGCATCTGCATAGCTACTCAAGCGTGATTCATCTCTCAGTTGCTCATCGTCAGACACGTTTCACATGTTTAACAAGGTTGGGGTATTGACTGAGAGTCTTCAATCCAAAGTTAAAGGGAAGGAAACTGATACTTGTGCCGGTATCCATTAGGTCTACGTGGTTTTGCCAAACAATTCAATTGGTGTAGAAGCTCGTATATCGTTTATTGTGACCTCAAAAATGTCACAGCTAGATAAGGTTCAACGTCAGGTACGCACTCTCTTGGAGAAGCTGCTCCAATGAAGGGTAGGCCGTATGATTTTGTGTGGGTGTGAGCTGACCTCTTAGAGAATTCTTTCACACACCGTATAAGGTTTCATTAAGTGGGCCATCATTTTTTTTTGCCCTGCCGAGGTTTCAAAAGCCGTTCATTTTAACAAGTTCCTTAGGGAGGCCTCTGGAAGAGACGGACCATCTGCCGTTTACAGTTTATTAAAAGAGGTAGTGTTAAGGATGTGCTGCCACAATATGGCTGAGCTCGGAGTACCTTTGGTCTGTTCGGCTTCTCATTTTTTCAGATTTTGCAAAAGCACAATCAGGACGATTCGGGAAACAAATGTCCAGTTTGCCACAACCCTTGCAGAAAACTTTACGTTCTATCTAACACGCTGTAAAACGACGCCCCATTCGCTCAAAGTTCCAGCAGACAGTTGTGTTCATTACAGTGGCTACAGCAAGCAATTCAGACTCCTTTGGTATCTACAACGCTTCTGAGAGGGAGTTTTTGATGCAACTTCCATGACGTTTTTCCAAGAGCTGTGTCTGGTGATTGGATATGGACATTCCCACTAGCCCCTCTTCGTGTCAATTTACCGCTTGCATGTGGGATGCGATGTCTGGAATGTTAATCATTCATATGCGTAATTGCAGTTTAGGCCTTAGTTTCCATTTCAGCACCCTCAAAAGTTGAATTGGTTGACTGTTCGTTGAGACGCAGAATGTCTGTTCGGTAAGTACCAAAATACTCACCAGGCCATTGCCATCGTGTCGGATATCTAACCCACAGCACCTATTCGAAGCAGGATTAATGTTGATGTAGTACAGTGGTGTAGATTTTCCGATACGCCACGAGCGCAGAGCCTGGTTAAGTAACCTGGCAACGCTGGGGAATCTCCTATCAACATTTAATTCACTAGCGCTTCCACTCTGGTAAGGAACATTTTGCCGATCATCGAGCCGGGCTCACAATTAAATTGTAAATTCCGGCTTTGAATTATATTTGGAATTTAAGCCATCTTGATTTGATAAGGGAAAGTAGTTCTTACAAATGACATTGTCACCCAATGGCTTCCACAGAAACTGGTACCACAACTATCATCCTGGGCTGATATATAGGGGCCATGGAATTCATAATCGAGCTTTTTCTGGGCTGAGGGTATACATTCAGTGGCCTAGGTGGTAAGAACTAAGAACAGGCATCGTTGGTTAAGAAAAATGGCATCCTAGGTGCTGTATATCGTTTAGATACTAGGTTTATTAATTTACTTTTCAGCTACTCTACTCTAGTGGAAATATCTCGCAGTAGTAAATTGAACTGTGTTGCATCATTGGATGTACTATAGTTGGTGCTGGCAGGGAAATTGATTGAATTGATTCTAGAATTCTCACACTCCCAGTTGCATCAGTCTCCCTAGGAGAAGGTGGCTTTAGCTCTCTAGCATTCTGATTTTTGAGCAGCACTCCACCGGTCCCCTTCATCTTGTCAGCTGTAAGTTCTACTATCCTAGGCTCCACAGGTAGTCATCACAAGGGACATCAGCTAGATTTAATAAAGGGGTCTCGATAGATACACGATTAAATCAGAGTGTACATTAAAGAGGTCATCAGATAGTGGTTTCTGGTTGTTCACGTATAGCGATGCCTAATCGGTATCTAAATGAAGATGTCACTTGCCAAAGGTCCACTTTTCTATTGAAACCAATAGAATATAAGGATCTTTTAAAGAACTACTCTAATTTCATCCAATTTAATGATAGGATGGAGACAAACACTGTACATGGCGCGCATGTATGTTTTGAGGTTGTGGCTTGAGTATATGTTAGCTTGGTCTCTTATGAACAGTGTGGCATATTCTCCGTCAGGAGCGTAAGTTTCAGGCGCATGCTACCACCATGAGTGATCGTCAAGTGCCGACCGCCGTTGCCCAACGTTTTAATTTTGGAAAGCGTTAAAAACACGGAAATTTTTCTGCGTTTGTGAAATCACTTCGGTAGTGAGTGCCTGAGTAGGCTGGTGTCTTTAAATGGGCTAAAGCATTCAAGGATGGACCTTTGATCGCAAACCTGTATCACACCAGACAACGTTTGCCGCGTAGAACAACTCATTTTGGAGGACCGTAGGATGAATGTTCGAGAAAATTTTGGCTGAACTCGCCATCAGTATTGAAAGTGTAGAGTCTATCATCCACGAACACCTTCAATATCATAAAATAACGGTGCGAATGGTTCCTAAACTGTTGAACTTCTCCAGGATCTCACGCTCGATACAACATCGAAATCGGGTTGAGAGGTACTGGAACACCCCTCCTTCCCCCTCTACAGTTGAAATTTATCACCCTGCGACTACCACATATTTGGATCACTGAAAGAAGCCCTCGGAGGTCAAAGATTCAACACCGACGACGAGGTAGAGGAGTTCATGCGCACATAGCTGTACGAGTTGTCCAAGGAATTCTCCAATACCGGCATCAAAAAGATTCCGGAAAGGTTGACAAAATGCGTAACTTGAAAGTGACAGTACCTAGAAAAACTGTAAATTTTTGTAATTTTTTTTTTTGATAGTACAATATATAAACGTGTCAGAGCATTTGTCTCTTTCATATTTGAACCAGCCTGGTATATGAGGTAACACGGCTTGATCGCAATCTGATAATTCTTACCATGCAAATTAACGTAAAGCGGAAAGTTGCCCATACCTTTTAGTATTGATGCCATTGGCTGGCAAACGTATGAGCCAGCAAGTTTGCACTTTCACGGCTAATTAAAATACATAATAGCCATATGTTGATTTTGCGAGTTCAATTCACGGAATTTATGTGAGTCACGTTTTTATATTCAGAAGCTATTTCTATTTGTTGTTTTTATATCCTACGGATTAATGCATAATGACCATCTCATGGTTTATTTGGGTATGAAAAATCGGATTTAACTACCAAGTAGATGCAAGAATCATTTAACCCTTTGTGTCCCACTGGTCACTCCACGCAATCACCAATCTAATAATTTATCAACCGACTCCTACTGGTTATATGCCACAACCATTGTTTCAATATAATGCAAATAGTGCCATCTATTGGAAGCATTTGATTTTAGACTTCATTTCCACGTTATACGTTGTATGTATTATAGTGTTCTGCCTACATTTGAGTGATTAGTGACAGACGATTTGTTCTTGTTTATGAATTTGAAAAAAATGGGAGTTGTTTGAAATGGCACGTAAGTAATTGCGCTAAATACTGCATAATTTCGTATTTTACATAGTGACCGTCAATTTTTTAAATTTTACTCCATTTTATATGTTGTGATAAGAGGTGGTTACATTTAATAACCATCGGGAACGTTTTATGTGGGCCTCTAAAAAATTTGTGTTTTCTTCAATTGCAGAAGGAAGGAAAAAATTATATTTTGTGGAGCTTGAAGCAATGGATGATAGAGAAATAAATGACTTGCTGGCTAAAATTCCGTCAGCTGCCGAATCCTTGGCAGACGTCAGGGGACGAAGATGAACTTGACCATACAATTGGTCAGATACTTGGAAATCTTGATGAAAATATTATTGTTGAGCAGGACCACCCCGTTGCAGAAATTTTAACCTGAAGAAGCTGAGATTGAGAGTGATGAAGACGAACCGCTTGCAAGAATAGCTGAAAGGTTAGCTGCTACATCTGTACCCAAATTTGCCGGTGCAATTTCGACTAAACGCAGTTTTTGTGGTAAACCCGAACTGCTTCAATCAACATCTCTTAAAGCTCGAATTATGTGCAATCTTTCTTTACTCTGACTGCTCGATCTAACCGCTCTTAAAGCTCGGAGGATTCCTATCTTTCTTCTACACGGACTGCCGAGCTAAGCTTGGGCGCGCGGGATTGAACTGTCAAACCGGATTGGAGTTCATCGGGTTGGTTGCAGCAATCACGAATATTATATTTAGTTAAGTGTTATCAACAATTAATATTAAAAGACTGTAGTGAAAGCTTTTTGAAATAAAACAAAATTGTAAACCTCTTCTTTGAATACATCAACCTATGGTTTGCAACATTGGCGACGAGGAATTACGAAAACACATGTGTCTAACCTCAAAATGAACTCAAACCAATTCAAAGTTTTCTGCGACTTATTCGAAGAGCAGATGGCTCTACAAAATCAGCAAATGCAACAATTGCTTCGACAGCAGAACACGGCGGTTGCACCAGGCCAAGCGCCAGCACAAGATTCAACAGCTTTCAAAGTGAAATGTCTTGCCGATTCCATGGTGCAGTTCGATTACGATTCGGACAACAATCAAACATTCGAAGCGTACTACAAACGCTACGAGTCGTTGTTTACAACACAAGCAATTGACCTCGACGAACCAACAAAGATCCATCTTCAAAAATTTCCACAAGCGCAGTACCAACGCTACGCAGACTCAATTCTACCACAGAACCCTCAAGACCGGACACTCGCTGACACAATGAGAACTCTCAAGCGCCTCTTCGGTTACAAAGAAACAAAGTTCGCAATGCGGCACAAGTGCTTCAAGCTTGAAAAATTCGACAGTGAAGATTTTAGTGAGTATGCAGCGCGCATTAACAAAAATGCTGAGAAATTCTAAATCGCTCGATGCTCGCCTGACGACTTCAAGGTTTTGTAATTTGTGAGTGGTCTCACGTCATCACAAGACTCGCTGATCCTTGAAAAACTTCTAACAAAAGTCAACAATCAACACATCGAACTCGAGAAAGCAGCCAACGATGCGGCAAGAGCTCAAATCCATAAGTTGAACCTTCAGGACTTAGTGAATGAGGCTGAACGTATCACCTGTTTGAAGATCGATAAAGGAAAAGTGGGTAAATCGTCGGTTTCTTCTGAAGTTCATGCTGTCCATCATTTCAAGGGTCAAAGTTGCAAGCCAGGTAAGAGCCATTGGGGTGATAAAACCGGTCATCCGCCGTATGCTTGCCCCGGCTGTGGCGAAAGGCATTGTTTGGCAGATTGCTCCTTCAAGGAGAAGACCTGCAGCAGATGCAACGGGAAGTCACATAAGGCAGGTTACTGTTACATTTAGAAGGATTTCCGAGAGAAACGCAACACAAAATACAACAAGAAGGGCGACAGTAAGCCGCAAGCGAGCCAAGTACAATCAGAAGTCAACTTGGTTTCAAGCAGGAAGTTTCTCAAGCCGATTGTCAATGGTGCTCAGCTAAAGATGCAGTTTGATACAGGTTCAGACATGACAATCATCTCTGAGGCAAATTGGGAGACGTTGGGACGTCCGCAACTGACTGCATCAAATCGAACGAACGCAACAAGTGCTTCAGGAGACGTGATTCCATTACTGGGATACTTCTGGTGCAACATTACTCTGAATGGCATTCAAAAGCAGGTATGCTGTTTCATAAAACCGCCAAATCTCAACCTTTTCGGCATTCCCTGGATCAATGTGTTCAATTTGTGGAGTGTTCCAATTGACGACGTCTGTAATCAAGTCAGGTCAACATCTTGCGATGACCTGACCACAGAAGTACAATCAGAGTTTCATGAACTCTTCTCAAATGGCCTTGGTTGTTATAACAAAGCTAAAGTCTCACTCAAACTAAAACCGGGAGCTCAACCAGCCTTCCGAAGAGCTCGTCCGGTTCCACAAGCAGCTCGTTCTACTATAGTCACTGAGCTAGAACGTTTGCAGCACTTGGGCATTATCAGCCCTATCAAATATTCTCAGTGGAAAGCACCCATTGTCGTAGTCAAACAAAAGGATGGAAGAGTTCGAATTTGTGCTGATTATTTGACGGGTCTTAACGAACCACTTGAGCCAAACAAGTATCCTTTGGCATCACCCGATCAAATTTTTGCAAGTTTCGCAGGAAAAAAGTTTTCAACACAATCGACTTACCAGACGCGTTCTTTTAAGTGGAAGTCGACGATATATCCAAAAACGTGATGGCCATCAACACCCACATCGGATTGTTTCAGGTCAAACGCCTTCAGCAAGGCGTTAAAACAGCCCCAGGAGAATTTCAAGCGATTGTCGACATGATGCTCTGTGGAATCTTAACGTTCGGTATCATCGACGACATGGTTACTAGCAGTGAGAATACTGATGACCACAAGCAAGAGTTGAAGAAAACACTGCAACGCCTGCAGGAATTTGGGTTCAAACTCAACATCAACAAGTGTCAGTTCGGTAAGAAATCTGTGCAATTCTGTGGACATCTCATCGACGACAAAGGCATCCGACCACAGCCTGAAAAAATTTGGGAAGTCACATCAGCACCTCCGCCAGCTAATGTCAGTCAGCTCCGTTCATTCTTAGGTTCAGTCAATTACTTTGGCTGGTATATCAAGTCAATGAAGACGCTGAGGGGTCCCCTGGACAAACTTCTCAAGTAAGATATGAAGTACGAATGGCAAGATGTTCACCAGGAAACTTTTGACAATCTCAAAAAGATCCTGGGATTAGATCTGGTACTTACGAACTTTGATCCCAACAAGGCCATCGTTCTAGCGACAGAGACGTCAAAAGACGGCATGAGAGCTGCCCTCATGCAACGTTTCAACGACAATTCACTGCATCTTATCATGCATTGCCCGCAACATTCAATTCAGCGGAAAGAAATTATTCCCAAATTGAAAAAGAAGCGCGAGCACTCATCTTTGGCTTAAAGCGATCACATTTCTACATCGCTGGGCGACAAATTACCGCGCAAGTCGATCACAAGCCTCTGTTGTCCATCTTTGGTTCGAAAAACGGAATTGCCGTATAAACAGCGAACAAACTACAGAGATGGGCACTAATCATCATGGCTTATGATGTTAAGCTCGAATCTTTTGGAACCAACAGCTTCGGATATGCTGACGTCGTATCTCGCCTTATGTCAAAACCGATGAAAGCTGATGAAGAGACAATTATTGCTGCGGTACAAGTCAAGGAAATTGACGACAATGACGAACAGTTGTTAAGTTTCGCAATACAGTCAGCAAAGGAGCTTCCTGTCAGCTTCCAACAAGTACAAGAAGAAACGAAAGCCTGCCCAAATCATCAGCGAGTGATCAAATTTATTGTGACTGACAGCTGGCCCCAGCGCAAAAATTGCATTTTTCGTGGCGAACAAATCATCATTCCATCAAAACTGCGAGCACATATTCTTGAGAACCTACATGAAGGTGAGGTGAGTGCCGAATGAAGCTATTGGCAGCCGACAAAGTCTTCTGGCCTGGCATAACGAAAGCTATAGAAGTAATCGTTAAGACTTGCGAACGTTGCGCAAGGGAATCAAAGGCACCACGCAAATGTACCTTGCAGCCCTGTCCCATGCCATTGGAACCATGGATGCGCCTTCACCTTGATTACGCCGGCCCCATCAGCGGCTCCTACTTCCTAGTGGTTGTTGACGCCTATAACAAGTGGCCAGAAGTTATAAAAACGGCGACAATAACAGGAACGAAGTCGGTCGAACCTTTTGCTGACGTGCTGGCCCGACAGGGTCTGTGCAAAGTTTGCGTCACGGACAATGGATCTCAATTCGTGTCGAGCTCGTTTGAAAACTTTTGCGAGGCACACGGTATCAAGCATCTTACGACCGCCTACTACAGCCCTCAGTCAAACGGTCAGGCGGAACGATTCGTTGACCTTCTCAAAAAGGGCTTACAGAAGGCCGAAGGAACCATCGAACAAAAATTGCGAGAATTTCTGATGACGTATCGCTACACACCATCATATAATCTCGGAATGAAATCACCATTCGAATTGATGACCGGCCATAAGATGCGCACAGAACTCGATTTGCTCAAGCCTCAAATCGATCAAACTCCTTCAGACAAAGCAAAAATGGAAAATCAATTTAACTTGCATCACGGCGCAAAGTGGAGAGAGTTTTCACCCGGAGATGAAATCCTTTACAAACTCCACACAACCAGTGATAACTGGAATTGGACGCCTGGCTTCGTGAAAAGCCGAGATGGAGCTGTCAATTACTCGATTGACATTACAATGCCGTCAGGAAGTCGAACCGTACGAGCTCACACGAATCAGCTTAAACGCCGATATATGAAAAACGAATTGATTGAATTGTTTGACTTGCCTGAGCTTAGTGACGAAAATTATCTGCCAGTTGGTGAAGTTGAACCGATTATCACACCTGGCAACAATCCTCGACATGTCGACCACTCTGACGCTCACAATGATGAACAAGCCGGAAGTGAGGATGAAACTCAAGAAGAACCGGAAGCTGAAGTCGAGCCTCGTTACCCAATTCTTACAAGTCGGAGAGTCACATCAAAATTTAATGACTTCGTCAGATTTTAAGAGGGGAGGAATGTGGTAAACCCGAACTGCTTCAATCAACATCTCTTAAAGCTCGTATTATGTGCAATCTTTCTTTACTCTGACTGCTCGATCTAACCGCTCTTAAAGCTCGGGGGATTCCTATCTTTCTTCTACACGGACTGTCGAGCTAAGCTTGGGCACGCGGGATTGAACTGTCAAACCGGATCGGAGTTCATCGGGTTGGTTGCAGCAATCACGAATATTATATTTAGTTGTGTTATCAACAATTAATATTAAAAGACTGTAGTGAAAGCTTTTTGAAATAAAACAGAATTGTAAACCTCTTCTTTGAATATATCAACCTACGGTTTACAACAGTTTTTATCAGGAACCTTCAACATTTGATTTATCTGAGAGCGTAAATATGAGCGACGCAATTGAGCTTCCTGTGCATATTTTCTTGTGCTTATTCCCAGAAGATCGGTTGAAGTCAATTGCATTCAATAAAAATTTATATGCTACTCAAAAATATACTAATAAAAGAAATAAAACTTTCCATCCAACTACATCTGAAGAAATTAACCTATTTTTTGGGGAGTAAATCTACTTATGGGTGTAAAAAAGCTTCCTTGCATTGAAGGACTATTGGTCTACACAAGAGGATGTCAGAGATGCCTATATTAGCAAAATTATTGGTAGCTCAGTAATTTAAATTTTGCAGACAATACTCTTCAGCCGAAAAAGGTGGAACCAAATTATAATAAACTCTATAAAGTCGAACCACTTTTGTCTACTCTTTCTCAAATATATGAGTACTATTCTCCGGGAGAATGTCAAGCAATTGGCGATCAAATATAAAGGCAGATCATGCAGGAAACAGTATATGCCTGCAAAATCTACTAAGTGTGGATACAAGGAATGGGCTCGTGCAGATTATTATTATATTATATTGGAAAAATAGGAAATTTACCCGAAAAAGACATGGGAGTAAAAGCAGTGAGGGAGCTGACAGAAGATTTGGAAAATAAAAACCATAGGGTATTCTTTGATAATTATTTTGCGGGTATTCCTCTCCTATAGGATTTTAAACAGAATCAAATAGTATATGGCTGCGGAATTCTAAAGAGGGGAAAAACATATCTACCAAATGACTTTACAGGTGACAAGAGCCTTGCCAGAGGCCAGTCTGATTGACGGATGACGGGAGACAGGCTGTTGTGCCTAAAATAGAGAGATAAAAAACCTGTGTATTTTTATCAAAATATCATGATCCTGAGGACGCTATTACAACTAATCGAATAAACAAAGATGGTATGTTGGAAGTTGTAAATTGCCCAAAAGTAGTTGTCGACTACAATAACCATATGGGTGCCATTGATCAGGCTGACGTGGTCAAAAAATGTTACGCCATAGATTGGAAAAGCAGAAAATGGTACCACAGAATAGTTTGACACTTTCTTGATACTACTGTGGTTAAATGCATATGTTTTATTTAAACAAGTTGGGTAAACAGACCTACGCTCATGTCAGTAGGGTTTTGTATTCAATTTACAAAATGCAGTCACCAGATCGAATCAAATCAAGAAACATGTCAAAGACGATTTTATTGGAGAAAATATTGTTATATGTACAAATAATTCTGCGAGTTACTGTCGCAATTGTTTTCACAACGATTAAGAACATCAACGAAATGAATTTACTTGAAACCACGAGAACCCACCAAGCATCAACATCTGAAAGTGAGTCACTGCTCGGTTCATTCACGCTCGCTCGAATGTTTCCGCTAATTCGCCAATGTACGAGAACTGGGTTGAATGACTACAGACCCTATATAAAGGCGAGCTAAATGAATGGGGGGATTCATTTGACCGCGATAAAAACTGCGATAGTGTGTGGAAAGCGAATTGAAAAGCGATCAAGTAATAGTGAGGTGATTTTGAGAAGACAATTGTGATAGAAATTTATGGACAAGTGGAAAGTAGAATTTTAATAGTGAAAGTTAAAGTTGTGAAATGATTCGTAAAGTGATTGTGCATTTTTAATGAATTAAATAACCTCTTTTAATTTAATTTAAAAGAAATTGCGTTTTCACTTCCCCGGAACATTAAAATTATTGGCCGCGAACCATAACACGCGGCAATATGAAATACGAAGATCATACTATTATTAACAAAGTCGAACGAATTTTGACTTCTGAGGTTTTTGGTATTGTTATACTCATAAATGACTCCCTTGATAATTATTTCAGATATCCATCCGCGACGGAGGAAACACATTTTTCATGTACTTCCCCCCTGTGCCCCCACTGAAGCAAAAACTGACAGTTTAACAACTGTTTTGAAAAGCTCCCATGAACACTTTCATTTCACACTTATATCGGCTACTTTTGATGATTTTTTTTCCGGGGCCTGTTATCATCGATTAATGGCTAATTTTTTCGAATCCTAGAATGGTCACGAAACCCTTTTGCTAGGAGCTCTCTCCCACCTCCTTGACTTGTTTCACTTATGAGCATTAATTGTAGGTACTCATCTTCAGTCATTCATTCAATTGAATCAAGTGTTCAAAGCATGCACCTTAAACGTTGAAGTTGGGAAAAAAACACAAAATTATTCAATCTTCGCATTTAAAACAGCCACTAGTTTGTTTTACGATTACTGATACCACCAGCTGAACCGATTCTCAAAGATATACATGACACCTATCATTCCTGAAATTTTCGTGCAAATCCTAGCAAAACTGTAGTGTCTGAGTCGCTAAAAAGCGCATGTTGTTCCATAGCCATATGTTGCCATAGTAATAAATGCGGCGCATATTGTTCCATAGTAATACAGGAAAATTCAAACCGCTATAACTTCGCTAAATATGATGCAATCTTTATGAAACTTGCAGGGTTAATCAATCTTATAAATAGACATCTGTGTATTGAATTTCATTGAATTTAAGGGTACCGTTAAGATTTTATTCAAGAAAACATAAAATCGATAAATCATACTATTACTAACAAAGTTGAGTGAATTGCGACTTCTCACGTATTTGTTGTTGTTGTACTCATCTTGATTTTTTTCAGATTTTTCGGATGAAAGGTGTCCAATCGCGAGGGGGGGGGGACACAAATTTTTCGTGTATTTCCCCTCCCTGTGCGCCCCTCGAAGCAAACTTTGCCAAATTAAGACCTGTTTTGTAAAGTTTTCATCAAGACCTTTCATTTGATACCCATATCGGCTACCTTCAATGAAATTTTTTTTTCGGGGGGTCACTCCCCTACATGGGGAGACCCCCCTTAAATACCTTATAAAAATTTTTAGTAGTTGAACTTTGAAGAGATCACCACTTTACACCTACATACAAAATTTGATGCTTCTAGCTTAAGTAGTTTCCGAGAAAAACTGCTGTGACACACGGACGGACGGACGGACGGACGGACGGACGGACGGACAGACAGACAGACGGACAGACGGACAGACAGGACGCGATTTTAGAAGGGTTTTGTAAAATTATTTTACAAAACCCTAAAAAAGATGCAGCGGAACGACGCTTTGCTAGAAGCAATTAAGAATCAATGTTGCTTCAGGATTGATTGGCACTGGAAATGTACCCAAGAAAAAGGGATGTAAGGCGGTGGTAGTCAGAAATCATTACAAAAAGACAGTGCCAATCGAGAGAAGAACTAACCAGTCAGCCCATATGCCTGTATTTGGTACATCTAGGCGTTGTGCGGTATGCAGCACAAAGAGAGCAGTGCATAGAAGTATATGGAGTTGTACTGTTTGTACTGTTGGACTATGTCTAAATGACAAGAGAAACTGTTTTTAGGGTTTTGTAAAATAATTTTACAAAGCCCTTCTAGTTTCGCGACCAGTCTGTCCGTCTGTCCGTCCGTGTGTTAGAGCAGTTTCTCTCGGAAACTACTTAAGCTAGAAACATCAAATTTTGTGTGTAGGTGTAAAGTGGTGATTTCTTCAAAGTTCAACTACAGAAAAATTGTATAAAGTATTTAAGGGGGGTCTCCCCATATAGGAGAGTGACCCCCGATATGGGTATTGAATGAAAGGTCTTGACGAGCTCTTTTCAAAACAGGTCTTTTTTTGGTTTGCTTCGAGAGAAACACAGGGAGGGGAAATACACGAAAAATTTGTGTAACCCCCCCCCTCGCGATCGGACACCTGTGATCCGAAAAATCTGAAAAAAATCAGGAATGTAGGCCTTGGTGAGTACAATAACAACAAATACGTTAGAAGTCGCAAATTACTCAACTTTGTTAGTAATAGTATGATTTATCGATTTTATGTTTTCTTGAATAAAATCTTAACGGTACCCTTAAATTCAATGAAATAGGTTGATTCATAAGGTTGATCTACCCTGCAAATTTCATAAAGATTGAATCATATTTCGCGAAGTTATAGCGGTTTGAATTTTTCTGTATTACTATGGAACAATATGCGCTGCATATATTACTATGGCAACATATGGCTGTGGAACAACATGCGCTTTTTACCGACTCAGACTCTACAGTTTTGCTAGGATTTGCATGAAAATTTCAGGAATGATAGGTGTCATGTATGTCATTGAGAATCGGTTCAGCTAGTGGTACCAGTAATCGTAAAACAAAATAGTGGCTGTTTTAAATGCAAAGATTGAATAATTTTGAGTTATTTTTTCGCAACTTCAACGTTTAAGGTGCATGCTTTGAACACTTGATTCAATTTAATGAATGACTGAAGCTGAGTACCCACAATTAATGCTCATAAGTGAAACAAGTCAAGGAGGTGGGAGAGAGCTCCTAGCAAAAGGGCTTTGTAACCATTCTAGGATTCGAAAAAATTGGCCATTAATCCATGATAACAGTACAGGAGAGTGGCCCCTGAAAATAAAAATTCATCAAACGTAGCCGATATGAGTATGAAATGAACGTTTTCATGGGAGCTTTTCAAAACAGTTGTTAAACTGTCAGTTTTTGCTTCAGTGGGGGCACAGGGGAGAAATACATGAAAAATGTGCTTCCTCCGTCGCGGATGGACATCTGAAATAATTATCAAGGGAGATATTTATCGGTATAACAACACCAAAAACCTCAGAAGTCGAAATTCGTTCAACTTTGTTAATTATAGTATGATCTTCGTATTTCATAGTTTCTCCAATAAAATCGTCTTTGACATGTTCTTGATTTGATTCGATCTGGTGACTGCATTTTGTAAATTGAATACAAAACCCTTCTGACATGAGCGTAGGTCTGTTTACCCAACTTGTTTGATCTACCTTAGCGACGATTAAGCTAACAGAGAACCAGATTGAATACAGGTGCAATGTATATGGGTCGGAGTTCCCAACATACCCTAGGACAAATTCATATTTGGACCTCTGCATTGCTGACGCAAGACCCGAATTCAGCTTTAATAGTCCTCAACGGAAACTGCAGGTGCTTCCTTATGATAGCGACCATAACGCAATCGTAATGGAAATCAATCATCAAAGGGATGATTTCTTCCTCATTCCAGTTCAACACGAAAATCATCGGTTGAACTTCAAAAAAACAGACTGGGGAAAGTTTCAAAAGAAGTTTAATCGCGAGTACCAGAAGCAATGTCCCCCTTCTGATGGTGGCAACTCTTGCTCAATGGTTCCTAATGACAGGAATCTAACTAACGATGAAATAGATGTCTATTTGTCGAAGTTAGAGAAGCTGACGTTGGAAACGATTGAGAAAGTAGTTCCCAAGATTAAACTTCGAAACAATATGGAAGGATATGAAACACCAACCATCGCATGGTTGAAAAGATTGAAAAGCCTTCTTCTCACACGCGTCAACAATATTTATCGACAATTTTTGGATTACAACTATCCCTCGTTGGCTTTGTTGAAATTACATCTGAAGAATGTCTGGAACTTAATCCGGTCATACTTCAGGAGTGAGGTCAGCAATCAATGGGCGGAAAAGTTGAGGGGTATTTGCCCACAGGACCCAGACGGCGTGTTTGCGAAAGTGAATAGCATATTCCGCAAGAAGTCTCGAGTGAAGGTATCGAATCTTGAAGTCACTAGTGATGAGATAAATCTTCTCGATAGGGCTGGTATCATAATTGATAGTACGACTCCGGATAGAAATGGAAACAGGATTATTTGTGAAGGATTGAATAAACTTGCCCTGATTGGAACACATTTTGAATTGGTTCATCTACCGAACCCTGAGAGAGGGAATGAAATAGTTTCAGAGATCGTTGAAGCAAAAGTTTCCGACTTCAAGTCAAGCCTGAACGGCCAATAAATTCTTCATTTCAATGAAACATTAACATTTAACCTCATACCGAACTTGAATCTTATTGATTATTTTTTCAGCTATGAAGACTTGTGTTTCATATTTCGCAGGATAAACAACAAGAAATCATGTGGTATTGATGGTATTCCAAATGTAGTTCTCCGACATTTGCCGGAGGTTGCTATTAGGAAATATTGCATATTGTTCAACAACATGTTGAGCAATTCATATTTCCCAAATCAGTGGAAAAAGGCTAAGGTATTTCCAATCTTGAAGAAAGGAAAAGAATCTTCATGCCCGAAAAGCTATCGCCCAATCAGCTTGCTGCCTAACATCAGCAATGTGTTTGAAGTGATACTCAACACAGCATTAAACGCCCACATTGAGGAAAATGAGTTGATGCCGAATTGCCAATTTGATTTTCGTGCCAGGCATTCGACCACACATGCAATAACGAAAGTAACCTCAGACATCTGTTGGAAACTAAATGATAGACAATGTGTTGGAGCATGTCTCATTGATATGGAGAAAGCCTTCGGTACGGTGTGGTTAGATGGACTAATTTTTAAACTCCTTCAGGACAGGTTCCCCAGACACCTTATCGCCATGATGTGTAATATGTTATACGGGAAATCGTTTGTCGTAACTAATGGAAATCTGACAACAATGCGCGAGTTCAAGGTCTTGAATGGTCTACAGCAGGGAAAAGTTACTGCGCCTCTGCTCTTTTCAATCTTTATTCGCAAGCTATTGAACGGCTTTGATTTTAACGTCTCGCCGACGCGATCATTGGTAGCGTTTGCTGATGATCTGATCATCTATACGGCAGACCGAAAAGCTACAATAGTTCAGAGCAATCTCCAAAAAATGTTCAATGATGTACAGCTGTACACTGATAATTGGCGAATGAAAATCAATGTGCAGAAGTGTGAAACGATCTTATTTCGGACAACGCTGCGGGGGGTCAGTCAAGAACTGAAACGTAATTGGAAAGATTTCCACATCATGGCTGGTGAGGGTAGTCTTGAACGGGTTCCACATAAATCCTGTGTTCGATACCTCGGTGTTTATCTCGATCAGTATCTGTACTATACTGAACATGTGAAAATCATGCTCAGTAAGGCACTTAAAGTAGTCATGGCCCTTCGAAAACTCTTTCATTCCAGATGCATTGATCAAAAGGTCAAAATTATCTGTTACAAGACACTGGTTAGACCAGTTTTGACATATGGATGTCAGATCTGGTACAACCAGAGCGCTAGTACTATGGAAAAATTAAGAGTTTTCGAAAGGAAATGTCTTGGTGCATGTACTGGTTTGTACAGAAAGCCTGAGACGAATTGGAAACATTATATATCGAATAGACGAATTTATCAAACTGCTGAAGTGACTAGAGTCGATATTTTCATATTGAAACTTCTTCGGAATCATATCGCAAGATCTGTGACTGTGAGTGAAAACCCTTGGATTTCCCAGCCGTTCCACCCTACAGACGGGTATATAGCGACTTGCCTCGCTACTGGCTTCATTCCTCCAGAAGCATTCGTCTATTTGGACATGAATCGATATGTTTTTGATTCTGACGGCGTCCCAGTCATATATCACATATATCGACGGGCCACCGATAAGAAGATAAAATATCCTCCGAACTTGAGTTCACGAGATCAACAATTCCAATGGAGATACTCATTTGCTAGATTCGTTGAGGCTGATCGAGTTGAGACGGGGCAATCTAGGTATTGGTGGCTGAATGACAATGTCTAAATTATTCGTGTTTATTTTCAGTTTTGGTGTTTTTCGTTATTTCGTTTTTGATTTTCAGCTCATTATTGCTACATTTAGTGTTGTTGTTTATTTTTGTTAAAAATTAGGTATAGGTTAAGTTTATATTATGTTTATTATATCAGGTTAGAGATAAGGTAAAACACTTAGGTCAGGAACATAGTTATAGATTTTTTTAGTATAAGATAATGTTTTTGATTGCATTTATTAGAATTAAGTTAAAACATATTAGGTGTAGGATCAATGTTCACTGTAGTGTTAAGACGATAAATAATTTTAGAATAGTGTTGGTTGGTTTTTTCTCCTTTTTCCAATTGAATTTTAAAAATATGTAACAATCTTCATTGATTTGAATTTACTATAGTTTTTTTTTTTTTTAAATGTGTTTAATGATAACGTACAAATTTAGAGAGCCATTGGGCCATTAAGTTTTTTATTGTTATTGTTTAGATTTTGCTTTATATTCTTTTAAAATTTATAACGATTAGTATTAAATAAAGCGCTTTTGACTTTGACTTTGACGATTAAACTAATTAGTTATATTACTGATTTTTCTTAAATATTATATTGCAAAATAAATACTTTGTCTAAAAAAAACCGAACCTTCATTCAACCCTAATTCCTACTGGTCAGCATGTAAGACCACCAATTTTTGAAAAAAAAATCTGTTAGCCCAAACATATTTTAACCTATTTTGTGGTTAATTGTTTACTTCTGAGCCTTAAAACATTACAAAAAAAAATTCAAAAAGTTAATTCCAGACTCAAAGGGTTAAATAGGCTTGAAATCCCAATTTAGGGCGGAAAGAGGAAATTTCCACAAATTTAAATTAGCTTTAGGCGTCATTAGGGCACACAGCGACGGTTAATAGTTAAGATATGGTAACAAAATATGTAAAAACTCCGCAATTTTCATTCGTAATTATATTTTTGTTTTTCAAAATATTTCTTAAATACTGCACCTTTCTATATTTGTACAAATCAATTCATTCATTCCTCTTCTCTCCTATCATAAAATCAATTCAATCAAGCATGGTAAAAAATGTTTCCGGGATCCTTTTTCCGCAATGGGAAAATTGTGAAAAATTTTCTTTGGATAAAGCAAGCGGTCGCGTTCGAGTATGTATCGATGAGTATTTGTGGTTTTTCATTCAATTACGATTCCATTCAAGTGAAAATTATTCAAAGTTACCGGAATTCGAATGCCATTATATTTTGCTCGATGGTTGCTTCACTAAATATGATGTTAATTCAAAAAGCATGAATTCCGTTTTGTTCGATTTGGTAGAAATGTATTACGAGTATGCCTGAAAGCATTTGTGAGTTGATTTGCCTTCACGTCTCGAATTGTGCGAGTCATTCAAGGAGAGATAGGCAAGGGTGGGAGGCATGTTTATTCCATTTGTAGCTTTATTGAATTCATTTGGCTGCATTTCGAGGTGAAAGAAAATCATTTTATTTACTCCAGCACCTGAAGGTGATTTTGTTGATTTATTCATTGAAGTGAAAATGAAAGGGAATCAACACGTGTTATTGTAAAAAGAGATTTAATATTAGATTTTTCTTGGTAGTTCAGGCGTTTAAACGATGGTTGGAAAAGTGTAGAGTTAGCATCGAAAAATTATAGTAAAAGGAAGAAAATTATTTTCATTTATGATAATTATTACGTTTCCTATCCATATTTTGAGCCTTCAAGTTGCGGGATCCCTTTCCTAGCGGGAAGGGGAGAGGAAGTATTAGAATAGCGATCCCCCAGCCCCAAAGCCCTCGGCTGCAGTGAGTCCGTTTTATATTTTAGGACTGCTTCCATTTGTCAACTGATTGCATCACCACAATTATATTATCCGGCGTGAGCTCTCCTGTCTCTCTGTAGAGGTCCCTTCGCAGCCTGACCGATTTTGGCATGCAAAAAATGTGTGAAAAGTATTGTCCTACTCTCTTGGGCAAAACCGAGAATCGGGGGACCATGACGTACCAATGTTGTGCAGGTAAGACTGAAAACACCCAAGTCCACTCAAAACCTGGGTCGGATAGAAGTCAGTCTCACCATGCTTTCGATTTAGCCACAGTCTCACATCCGGGATGAGGTGCGCAATACACTTTCCCTTCGTGCAATTCACTCAAGACTGTTGCCAATCGTTGAGCGAGCACTGTCTCTCCTCGCGGACAACCATCTCCCTCGCATCCTCGTGTCGGCGTAGGTAAATAGCGCGGTGCTCTCTAGCAAGGAGGGCGACAGGTATCACGCCTACAATAACTCTAATCGCAAAATCAGAGACTGTCGGATACGAAAATGCAATCCTCAGTACTCCTTTTCTTTGTACCTGTGCCAAATGTTTTCGGTATACCTCCTTACTGAAAGCGTCGCCCCATACTTCTGCTCCAAACAGTAGCACTAAGCCCACAGCACTCATCGAAAGGCGTCTTCTAGACGGGCTGGATCCCCCACGTTGGCAATAAGTCGACTCAGAGTCGATACTCCCGAAGCAGCCTTGTCAGCTGTTGCCCTGATTAGCTCGGAGAAATTCATCTTAAAGTCAATCAGCAGCCCCAGTTACTTCACCGATGGCTTTGATTCGATTCGTATGTCTCCAATACTGATCATCCTTACTCTAGGGATTCTCTTTTTTGTCAAGATGAGCACTTCGGTTTTTTTCAGTGCTAAACTGAACCCACAGGCAGTTATCCAGTCCTTCACTCGGCGCATTAGCATACCTAGCTTAAGTTGCGCTTGTTCAACGGTACATGCAGCGACCAGATCCGCAATATTATCCGCATAGCCGACCAAGCGCGACTCATCTGGCATCTCATCGTGTCGTAAGACACGTTCCACAGGTCCGGACCAAGGATAGATCCCTGGGCAACACCCGATGTAATTTCCATCCTTCGTTGGCCCTGTTTCATGTCGTAGAACAGGGTTCGGTCCTTTAGGTAGTTTCCCAAAAGCCGCATTAGATATTTTGGAACTTGAAAAGGGGTTTGCAGCGCATCCAGAATATCCACTCATCTAGTCGAGTTGAAGGCGTTCTTGCCGTAGAGTGTCACCAACAGGACGATCCGTTGCTAGGTGCGACTATATGCCCCTGCTTTTTGGACCGCGCTGGCCACTTCTGCAATTGTATCAATGGTAGAACATGCTGCTCTAAAGTGGTTCTGCCAAGGGGATATGTCCCCAGCAGCACGAATCGCGTCATTAATTCTTCCCTTGATGAGTTTTTCTAGCACTTTCCCAGCTGTGTCTAGCATGCATAACGTGCCCTTCTTCTTGCTGATCAGCACGAGCCTCGCCACCTTCCATCGTACCGGAAAAACCCCGTCCCGTAGGCAAGCGTTGAATGTGTTGAGCAGCAAGTCAGGACAATGGTGATAGATAAGCTGCAATACCTCAGCTGGAACACCATCTGGACCTGGAGCCTTCCTCGCTTTCAGCGAAAAGACTGCCTCTTCCAGTTCCAGCTGTGTAAAGAGCGGACACTCGACTGCTGTTTCACCATGGACAGCGTCAACATAGACGGAACGGGCGGGGAAGAGCACCCGCACTATCTCGTTCATGTTTCCCGCGTCGTGTATACAGTTTTTTCGTAGGGCACCAAGCTTCTGCATATCTAGCCCCATGGATCCTTGTACACATTGTCAACTATGTCTTGCCAGCAGCCAACCTTGCTGTTGCTTATATGCTGCTACGTGGTTGCTTGCCTCGTCACGGTTCCGTGTCCGTTGAGCCTCACGCCGACGCTTGTGACACTCCCTTTGCTTTTCAGCGATTTCAGTTGACCACCAATACACTCGGGGCTCTCCGTACCGGGGTTTTGATAGGGCATAGAAGCTTTGCAAGCAGTCGTGATGATGCTCATAGTTGAATTGACCACGTCTTGAGTTGTCAATTCTTCCATCCCCTGCGGTTTTCTCTGTAGCGTTGCACCTGCTGTGATCACCTCGACACCTCTCGACGTCTACCTTTCCTATGTTCCATCGAATTGTAATAAGCCGAGAGCACGGACGTCGGGAGACAACATCGCTTAACTCAAGCAGAATGCACTGATGATCACCGGCTGAGCAGTCCTCTAACTCTCTCCAGTTGTGTATCCTCCGTACTAAGGACTCCGAGGCGAATGTCACGTCTGGTATGGTCTTCTCACAGCCAATATTATGGGAAGTTGGCGTATTTCTGGTGTTTAGTACGACGAGTGCCGTCCCGCAGCACCTTTGCGTTAGATTGACCATTTTGGTGTTTTACGAGCAGTGTTTTGCATCGGGTCTGTTTTCTTGTTGGGCATCTATGCAAACTCTGCTTTCTGGCACTTTTTGAAGGAGTTTTTTATCGGCTTTCTTTGCTCCTTTTGTAAGCACTATCTAAGACCCCTTATCTGGCGTTCCGCGCCCATCAAGTGACTCATCCTCCCTTCTCTTATCCCGATCTCCTTCGATTGGGCTAGCCGCCATTCTTTTATTGATTTTTGATTATGAGGCTATCTGCACTTGCTCTCTAGATTTTGCCCCCAGCGTTTCTTTAGCCTTATTTTGTTTTTCGGCCTTCTGGTCCTATTCAACTTTTAATCAGCTCCTCTGATAATGCCTTATACGGTCTAGGAACTCCTCTAGTTCAAGGAGCCCAATCTTTACTGCTTTGCTGATTTGTGGCGAGTCGCATGCAGCTTGTATTCATTTTAGAGCAACTTCCGCTATTCGGAATAGCTTTTTTTCTTCATGTTGCTAGGTGGCAATTGTACTTTGCTGTTATCGTCCTTGGGAGAGGCTATCGGCTTCCTTTTCCAAATACAGCGGAAACAGAAGCCCATAACCTCTCCCAAGGACGATGATCGCAAAGTACAATTGCCATTACTTCCACCAATGAAAGTACACATCGTCGCTTTATTTGTCTGGTTGGTCGCTTTTCCCAGCCGTAATCTTCTCGTTGACTTCAGGATGGTTTTTTATTAATTTAGGCCTTACAACCCCTGCTTCAATCGCATTGGCAGCAATCACAGCAGTGACTATTGAATTCTCGAATTCCTTTCTATTTTCCTCTACCACTCGAACATCTGGCGCATCCTGCAGAGTTTCCCGCTTTTCCTTTGTAGGACGCTCTGGCGTTCGCATCATTTTTTTGTTGCGCGCGAACGTCGCAGGAATCTCGGTCTCGGCCAGACTGTCTGTTAATCTCTGTTTTTTATCCGTCTTCATTGTCATTGTATTATTCGTCGTGTTTATCGTCGTTAGTACCACTCCCGATATGCTGTTAACATCCTGGCTGCAGTCGGTGGTTGCGTCGTCATTGTTGTTATGTTTGCATTCTTTTTTTTGAGTTTTTGATCTTTTTCAAGGGTTTTTGGTTGCTCCAGTTTTCTCCGTTCCTGTGCGTAGTCGTTTTTTTGGTCCCATGGTTATTTTGCAGAGCAGGGAGGCCATGCGAGGGTTGGCACAAGCCCTTATGGGGACAAGCGCTCAGAGCCTGACCAGCGCTAATCGGGAGTCCGTATCAACTGAACATACACCACCAACCCAATGGTGCGAGCTTCGAACGTAATCCGAGGCCTGCCAAAGTTTCACCGGGACGGAGACGGTATGATAGTTGAATTGGAGCCGTTCACATACGAGTGTCACCTTGGCGCTACTGTGCAAAGCAACTAGGTCTGAACCATCATATCGGCCAGCCCAAAGGATCAATTCCAGTTCGTTTTCCAAGGCGTAGTCTAGATCCAGTCAGGGTCATTACGTGTCATCCCAGGAGGGAGCCTCACGGCATCCCCCATGTCCTCGGGTCCGAGGGGGTGGCACTCTCCAAAGAATGCTAGCCTCCAAGAGTGCTTTTGTCGGCCGGCATTCCCCCTGCGGGAATTTCCTCGGGTACGTGGGGGCGAAACTCCGCAAAGAATGCTAGCCTCCAGTAGTATTCTTGTCAAGCATTCCCCCTGCGGAGTTTTCTCGGGTAGGTGGGGGTATTTCGAGCCTTAGTATCCTTTGAAATGATCCCGCGATATACATTTAGCTCACTATTACCGACACTAATATAAAAGCATCGAGGAATCCAGATGAAGTTACATTTATCTATATGCAACAAGTTGGGTAGACAGACCTAGGCTTATATCAGAAGAATTTTTTATTCAACACACCAAAAATGAATGCACTTAAGAAAAACTTATAAAATATCTACAACAAATATCGTTTTTAAAGAAAAACCATTGTCACTCCATTTTAACCTGCCGCAATTGTTCTGCAATAGTATCAATAACTATTAGCTGGATGAAATCTTTGAAACCTTTGTAGACCACGGAACTTTCATTAACCAGAAACCTCTGAGCTGTTCACAATATTTGATCACTGTAGCTTCTATATGGGCGTACGGGCGGATGGACAGAGGACAGACGGACAAGTACCGATATTAATAGGGCATTGTAAAAAAAGTGTCTACAAAACTCGGCTGGTGAAAAATGGATTAATTTAGTCGGGAAACGATCATGGACGCAGCAAGATAAGCCCCCACAATCGACATCCAAAGCCAATATTCAACAAAAGAAGATTATGCTTTCTGTGTGGTGGGATTATAAGGGCAAAGTCTACTTTGAGCTGCTTCCAAGAAACGAAATTATTGATTCGAATGTCTACTGTCGCCAACTATCGAAATTGAAAGAAGAAATCAAGAAAAAACGTTCTGAGCTGGCCAATCGCAAAGGCGTGATATTCCATCCCAATACCGCCAGACTCCACAACTCTTTGATAACCCATCAAAAATTAATTAAGCTCAATTGGGAACTGCTGCCACATCCGCTTTGTATCCCTGCCTTAGTACCATCAGATTATCATTTGTTTCACCCCATTCAAAACTAGTTGAATGGTTAAACTTTCGATTCCAATCAAGCTGTTAAAAATGAGTTGGACCAATTCTTCGCTTCTAAAAACTGCCACGGAAACTATTTGCACTTTGTTGTTTTTTTTCCTTTTCTTAGCGGTTGTTGAAATACCACCAAGCCAAGATTAATATTAAAAATAATTAATGGTTAAAATAATAAAATAAAAATGTTAAAAGATTAAAATAAAAATGTTAAAAGATTAAAATAAAAATGTTAAGTAAAAATAGGCAAAAACAAAAACAAATTAAAATCCGATTACCATCACGTACACGCAAAGCAGAGCTGGAAACAAATCCTGAATTATTAATTCAAAAAGGCGGAAAAGTTCACATTTGAAACCGAAGTCAATCGTATGATGGAACTTATCATCAACTTCCCCATTTATATGGGGACAAGTACAACGGATCTTCTTTGACAGCCGCAATACCATCGCTAAGTGCATAACCAAAACTCCCTTGCCGTAGATGTGCAAGATTCCGATTTGCATAGTATACCGCATTGTGTGGATTATAATTAAGAGCTTCCGAATAGCAGTCTATCGCCTTGTTAAATTCTCTTTTTTTTTTGTATGCTCATTGCCCAAGTTTTTATAATATTCAGCCTTTTCCTCGTCAATCACCACGGCAGGCATTTCTGCTGTCTTATCGTCTTTATTCACGATTGTCGGCGACTCTGAAGACATTGTGTCTAGCAATAAATTTAACACCTAATTATTTACAACTGATCGCTCACTAATCCGGAGCCCGATTTATTCATTACGCAATGTAAAAACGTGCTGAAACAATACCAAGGAACGAAGCAATCACTGAGCAATAGAACAGGGAACTTGCCGTCTTCGAAAGATTCAGAATCGAAATCGCGTTGCAAACAAACTTACACGCAACGATGGGAGAAAATCCGAAATTTGATAAACCTTCTGTGCCCTGTTCGGGCTGCTTGAATTCTGTCGAAGATCCTGAATATGTATCCGCTTTAGGAGAAGAATGGCATGCCGATTGTTTTCGCTGTTCAGCATGCGATGCAAAATAATCAAAATCGATGTAAGTACGGATCTTATGTCCCTTCATATTGGAGATTGTATCCTAGAAGTGAATGGTACTCCTGTAAAGGATTCAGCAATTGAACAAGTTGCTAACTTATACAAAGTAGCGATAATGTTCTACAATTAACTGTCGAACATGATCCGGAGGATATAAGTCGTAGTAGTAGTCAAGCGGATATTATATGTCGAACAGGATCACTTTTGCAATCGATTGATTCCAATACACATGATAGCCGTAGATCGGGAAGTAAAGAACTAGCTGGAGATACTGGTGGCAGTAATAATATACTTTCAAAACAGGATAAAGAACGTTTATAGAAACGAGTAACATCTAAAAGTCCTTTATACCTACCGAAAGTACCACCACCAGAGGCCTCCAATCGTTATGGCATTCAACTACACATTACCGCGAGGGAAGAAATTGCGATAGGAAAAAAATTAAAACAGCGGCAACTATCCAATTATTGGCGACATCAACTCAACAATAAGCGCGCTGGCAGGAAAACTTTACAACGCTGATTATTTCGGGGGGTCCCCACTGAGGTAGAATAAGTGAAGTTTTACATTTCAGTTCATTAACGTTATACTTTTGAATTTCATTTGCACTTTACAATTAAATATATAGTTAAATATTTGAAGTTTCTTTGTGTGATGATTTAAGAAAAAGTAGGATTGCCGCGCAGGTAAATTGTACACCTGGCTCGGGTTTATTCGGGGGTGAATTTCCTTTGCGCAAGTATTTTTTTCTTTAGTTTTTCGCTCGTTGCGAATAACAGGTGCGATCGGGAGTAAATTACCAGTACAAACTATTCCGGGATTGTTAAGCGTGGGTGTTTACCTCAGATTTTTGCTCGGTGCGAGTTATGCCGGAAAATCTGAGCCCGGCAAGCTGTGCAATTGGTTACCGGTGAGTCTAATCCTCCCCTGTTAGGAAAGAAATAGTGAGTATTAGTCCGTGTTGTGTGAGGGGTGTTCGGCGGCCGCATTCTCGGACTTTTAGAACCAGGGGATAAGCGAGTGGCGCCCCCTACAATCGTCTCCGACGGCAAGCCGGGTTCGAGGTCCTTAGCCGAAGGAACTCCCACACGGAGGGTAGCTGGAGGGTAACAAAACTAAGGATTCGTTGAACGTGGAATTTTTCAACTAACCGAAAGATGGCAAAAGGCCATCCAACGAAATGATCAATATATCGTTGATTAATGTTTGTTGTTGATGTCAATAAATTAACTTTGAAAAACATGAAAAGAAAACGGCATTAATTATCGAAAAACCCGATAAAACTAAATCTGTTAATTACTGAAAAAGACTACAAATAAATATGTAAATAGTAGTCGAAAACGGGTTATATAGAAAATAAATATTCATCCAAAATTAAAAGGAAAATGATTTTACTTACATTATTTAAAAGACATTGGAAAAAACGACTCTTATTTGAATGATTCTAAAAAGATAAATTACAATTGTTTTTCAATTTTGTATGGTCCAAATAACCTTGTGAATCTTGGGCGAAGCTTCTTAGGCAAAGGGTGGCAAATTTAATTTATTGTGAGAATTAAATTAAATTCATAGCCTCATTCGTATACAACTTAAATATAAAAGACCTATGTATTGTCTATAGTCCACCACCAATTGCACTAACGGGTAATTTTACTAGTATTAAATAACTATAATAGTCCACCACCAATTACACTAACGGGTAATTTTACTAGTATTAAATAACTATAAGGCAAAATGATACATATAAATTTTTATAAAAAAATAAAAATAATCAATTCAGTTTCCATTAAGCTTAAATTATATCTTCTTCTTTCATATCAATATTCAATTAATATAAATACGTATTTCTAATTATTTTATCTAATAAATTTTTCTGTTATTTTCAATTTATTAAAAATATTATAGATCTGCTTGAAGCCAAATCAAAATTTAATTAATTTTTCCTCAATCTGAAACCTCAAGCAATTGATTAATTCTATTTCCTTCTGTTTGGCTTCCACTGAAGTCATTCTTCCTATTTAACACTATTTATCAAACCGTTGAAAATTGCACCTTGAGCAAAAGCTCTCATATCCTCCCCAGCCAATTGAACTTAACTGAATTTTATTCATTCAAACTTGTAGACCATCCACCGAAAAGTATTTCTCTACAGACCGCGATGGATGAATGAAGCTCAATGTTGAGGAAGAAACGAATGAATGTTTCAAGCACTGTTTCAACTTCTTATCAATTTCAATTTATCTCCCTGTCCAATAGAGAACAGTTTCAAATTCTTCTCAAGAGGAAATGGATCCTTCAGACTGTCCAAAACATGCACCATTAAGTTTGCTTGAGAGTAGGAGGAGAGAAAGGCAGAAGAGGGAGAGAGAGAAAAAGCTGTTTCAGCACAGGAATAACCGCATTATGCATCTATCACACAAAAGTGACTTTATGGAATTTGTAGTCCAACTGTCCATAGATGGTTGTAATTAGGCAGGGAAATTTCCTCGAGAAAGGATAAGTGCAAGAAAAATTTGGACTTCAGTGTGTCGTGTGAAATGTCCTTCTTTGTAGAACGTTGCAAGGGGAGCAGAAGGCTTTTGAAAAGATTTTTTGGATGTCAGTGAACTTAATTGGAAGAGATTTTATTGGATTTTGGTATACAAATTTTTAAAAAAAGGTTAGCTAAAAGAAAAATGTCAACAGACACCAATAAAAATATACGTATAAAATCACGAAATACTTCAATAACATTCACATTAAGGTGTTATTTTGATATTAAAAGAAAAATCCCCATTTTTTATATAAATGTTCGAATGTTTATTTTATTATAAGGAGGAAGGTATGCCGTTAATAGTGAAAAATAACATCAGGCAAATGCCCATCATGACTACGCTTACAGAACCATATCTTTTTCATGAAATTTTCCCTAACCAAATCGCAAAGTGGCTGCCCTTTGTCTTCGATAGTCTCACGAATTCCATCTTTGAGGCCTTGAACCGACGCTGGGCTGTTGACGTAGACCTTCCCTTTCACGTGGCCCCAAAGGAAGAAGCTGCAAGATGTTAAATTGTAGTAAAAAGTAGGTGTAAAACTGTCAGTAAAGGACTGCCGCGATGGTCTGCTGCCTTGGCGAAAGAGGATGGTAATATCAGCCGAGATTGGCCTTGTCTCGGGACGCTTGAATGCGCTGGCAGGCTCACGTTGCGGTGTCGTGGGGCGGGTTAATTTCCGCAGCACAAGGACCTACTACAAAAGAATTTCTTATTCACGAATTCTCGGGTCTCAAAAGAAAAGGTCGATCGAAGTCGAAAAAAATGAAGGTAACTAACTAAAGACGGCAATTGCTTGTTCAAAGAACTAGTCGAAACGAGTCAAAACAGACGGACGGAGACTTCATCATTATCCGACGATTCTTATGGCCCACAAATAAGAGTGGGGTAACCGGATGGATGTGGTGCCCCCTCGCACCCGCCCAACCGGATCAAGATCCAAATGTTGACGTGGCCATCATTTCCGGGTTGAGTGGCACTCCGCTCGCGTGCCCTTTTTATGGCATAGGGTTATGTGACCCGATCACATAATTCTATGACATGTATTGGTCACATCTATATTTCTCGTTTGATGGGAAAGCTCATGCAAAGTATGTTTGTATGAGCTCTCCACTTAAATGGGAAATATATGGCCACGTCAACATTTGGATCTTGATCCGGTTGGGCGGGTGCGAAGGGGCACCACATCCATCCGGTTGCCCCACTCTTATTTGTGGGCCATAAGAATCGGCGGGCTACGACGAAGTCTCCCCAAGTCCGTCTGTTTTGATTCATTTCGACTTGTTCTTTGAACAAGCAATTGCCGTCTTTAGTTAATTACCTTCATTTTTTTCGACTTCGATTGACCTTTTCTTTTGAGACCCGAGAATTCATGAATACGAAATTCTTTTGTAGTAGGTCCTTGTGCTGGGGAAATGAACCCGCCACACGACACCGCAACGCTAGCCTGCCAGCGCATTCACGCGTCCCAAGACAAGGCCAATCTCGGCTGATATTACCATCCTCTCTCACCGAGGCAACAGACCATCGCTGCAGTCTTTTACGGACATTTATACCTTCTGTTCACTACAAAATCACAAGATCTCGGTGGCCAATTGTGATCACATCTTCGAGAGATAACACGGTCCGAAAACTTTTTCCGTATAAGATCAATAGTTCCGTTGCTTATGTGGCACGTAGCGCCGTCTTATTAAAAGTAAACGTTGTCCAGATCAATACCATCCAATTCCGGCCATAAAAAACCAATAATCACCTCTTGATAGCGCAATCCATTCACCGTAACGGTTGCTCCAGCCTCATTTTCGAAAAAGTAAGGTCCAATGACTCCGCCGGACCATAAACCGCACCAAGCAGTCACACGTTGAGGAAAGAGAGGCTTTCCAACAATGATTATTGGGTTTTCCGAGCCCCAGATGCGACAATTTTGCCACCGAGGTGGAAATGGGCCTCATCACTCAAGATGATTTTTTCGATGAAATTCCGGATCATTTTCATGCATTTCAAGGACCCAATCAGCAAAGACACGACGTTGTTGATGATCCACCGGCTTGAATTCTTGTGTTAACTGAACTTTGTAAGCCTTAAGACCCAAATTTTTATGCAAAATATGGTGTAATGACGTTTGTGGAACGCTTCATTCCAAAGAACGATGAGGAGTGGACAAACTTGGGTTTTCTTCAACGCTTTTAGCTACAGCAGCAATATTCTCAGCTGTTCTTGAGTGAAGTTCACGGGTTTCATTCTTTGCATCACGAAGTTGTCCCAACAGCTCGAATTTTTCCACCAATTTCTGTATTGTGGACCGACAAGGTGTTTCACGACGACCCAAAAATGTTCAAGTTTTGCGAACCGTCTCTGCCAAATTTTCACCATTTTTATAGTGAATTTTGGTAATTTCAGTGCGTTGTTGAATTTGTATTGTTGTATAATTATGTATTGCTCCATTTTTATCAATAGCGTAGTTTTTACTTGTCAAATGTCAAAAAATGACAGCTTCAAAAGCGACATTCACCAAAAAAGCGGGCTATTCAAAATAACACCTCTAATCGGAAAACCCTTTACTTCAAATACTCGCTTTCTTTGTGTTCTAGTTTACGCAGTCGCAATTTTGTTCCTGCTCTACGAGTGTCATTGATTGTGTAGAACGATCTTAAAGATATTTATGTTCTTCATTATATCTGAAGATTTTGACTGCATCTAGGCAAAACTATAGTGTAAAGTTCGACGACGAAGCACATTATGCTGCTATAACTGCAACAAGATGCATTTCCAATGAAATGATTGTAACCTCCGCAAATATGGCTAAACTTTGTTGGAAATTCCTAAATATAAGAATTTAATATTGAACTACTCAAATACTTAATTTTATTAGCAAAAACAACCAACTCTATTCAAAATAAAATATAAGTAAAAACAAAAAAACATTACAACACAACAAGAGTGTGGTTTAAGCTTACAACTATTATGTAGCTACTTAATTCTAATCAATGTTATCAAAAAGAAATTTTACTAATCTTAACAGAGCCATATAATATTCCTAGCGTATATGTTAAACTTATCAAATTACAATAAAACTGACACAACGTAGCAATAATTAGTTACAACAAAAAACAAGTTTGGTAGACAGAGCTATGCCCATGTCAGAAGGGTTTTGTACTTAAACTAAAATATGCTTATATGTAGAATGATTTAATTCAAGAGTAACTTTTATGACATGCACAACAAATATATTCTTCGTTTAACTCCACTTTAACCAGCCAGATTTTTTTCCAATACTGCTAAAATGCGGAACCTTTAATGTATTTTTTCATTCATCTTATCTGAAAATTTGGAAAAGACGCAATCAAAAGCGTAGCATCTGGTTCGATGGAAAGCTTATGTGGTAGTAAAAATTGTATATGATTGTTGCAATTGAAGGAAATTCAAATGACTATAGCTTTTGTAAATTTTATCGAAGCGTATAAAATATAAAGATTTTCCAAAGAAATAGTTTAATGGCTGATTTCATCCAATTTAATGATACCAATACAGTTTTTCAACCTCTAAGTGGTTTGTTATTGGATGTACCTCCATGATTTTTAGGGCATTGTAAAAGTAATTTTGCAAAAACCTACAAGTTTCACGTTCTGTCTGTTCGTTCCTTTGTTTGTCCATATGTCCGTCTATCCGTGCGTCACAAGAAATTTCTTCAGAAACTATAGAAGCTACAAAGCTCAACCTTTGGAAAAAAGTCAGAAGTGGTGGTCTTTGAAAAGTTTAGGTCTTATCAAATATTTCAAAAGTTTTAAAGGGGGCCCCTTTTCAGAACGAGGTGGCCCTTAAACATTTTTTTCATCAAAAGTAGTCAAGCAGAGTACCAAATGAAAGGTCTTAGCACTTACAGTTTTCGAAAAAAGTCATTTTTTGCATTAAGGGTATATGTTCTGCATAACTTTTGCTCGAAATTTCTGCGGGATGAAAGGACGTATCTTCTCTCAGGTCACGACGCAGTGGAGAGTTAGGGAGGGATCGTTTGGACTCTGCTGTCTCCATTCAACTGGTTGGTCGCGGGAATTCATTAGCACTTGAAGCTCGGGGTCATCCTTCTGTGCTAAGGCGATAGCGTTAAAATCGAACTTTTGAATTATATTTACCCTTGTAAGATAGTCAGCGATGGCGTTCCCTCGGCCTAGGACGTGATGAACTGAGATATTTTCCGAGCGTTGATGGGAAGCAAACTGCAACTGCTTGTGGTCGGTGAAGACGGTGAACACTCTGCCTTTGACCATGTTCCGGAAGTGTTTAATTGCTTCGTATATACACAAAAGTTCCCAGTCGTACGTGCTTTACTTTTGTTGGGCATCTGTTAACTTCCTTGAGGAAAATCCAAGTGGCGTTGTGATTCCTTTCTTTGTTTGTTGTAGTACGGCTCCGATACCATTGTCTGAGGCAAAGACGGAAAGAGACAATATGGCCTTGGAGTCAGGATGGGCAAGGGTTGGTGCCTTTCCTAATTCCCCCTTTGATTACTCGAATGTGGCTGCCGCTTCATCCCTCCAGTTGCGAGGCGGTTGATGGCGTTTGCAGTTTCCCGTGATCAACCGCGATAGGGCGCGCTGGTGTTGGGCTGCATTTGGGAGGAAACGGTGGTAGAAGTTGACCATCTCCAAGAAAAATTTCAGTTGGTGTACAATCTTCGGCCTCAGTGTTGCGGAAATTCCTTCCGTTTTTTTCAGGTAAATACTTCAATCTGTGGTTATTGATGGCGTGTCCTGAGAACCTGACTTCCTGTTTTTTGAATTGGCATTTACGAATGTTGATAATCAGGCCGAATTTGACTAGTTGGTCCAACACTTACTTTACAGTATGATCAGTATTTCGTCAAGGTAAACAAATACGTTGTCCAAGCCACGAAGCATCTCGTGCGTGAAGCGCTGAAACGTCCGACGTGCGCTGCAAAGTCTGAATGTCATGTACATGAATTCGTACAATCTCAATAGTGTGATGATGGCAGTCTTCGGAATGTTACTTGGTTCCACAGGAATTTGGTGGCACGCCTTCTGCAAATCGATCAGGGAAAAAACCGCCATTCGATGGAGCGCTGCGGTGAAATCCTGTAGAAATTCGATTGGAAAGCGGTCTGGGATTGTGTGGTTGTTGAGCGCATGGTAGTCCCCGCATGGTCACCAATCTCTGATTGGCTTGTTCACCATATGCGAAGGGCTGTTTCATGCGCTTTTTGATGGGCGGCAAATTCCGATTTGGATAAGATGGTCAAATTTGGCTTTAGCGGCGGCCAGCTTGTCAGGTGCCTTGTTTTTGACCGGCGGCCCTTTAGTTAGAATGTGATGCTTGGTTGAGCACTTGGTGTTTGGTTGTTGGTTGTCCTCTAAGAGGTTAACATGGTCCAACAGTAGTGATTGCAACTCGTTACTGGCATCATTTGGGAGCAAGTCCACTTTAGGCGGTTGTTTGTCGATGTGCGCTATAATAGGATTGAGACGTGTGCGTTCAATAAGTTGTCTCCTCTTCATGTCGAGGAGGCCATAGTATTCAATGAAGTCGGCCACAGCGACTGGAGAACTTACATCGGCTATTGTGGAGGTCCACGTGAGTGGCGTTGAAAACCCCAAGTTCAGTTTTACTGATCTTTTGCCAAATGTTCGAATCCGTAGAGGAAGAGGAGGTGTTGGGGAAGCTAAGGTCTCGGATGGTTGGTGGTATTACTGAATCTGCAGCGGTGTCGATAAGAAAAGCGCTTTTGTTTGTGTTGTCGTAGATCTTCAAATGCTCGATTGTGCAGCGGGGATTGCTGCATGTGGACGGTCAGTGCACAGTTGTTGGTTGAATGGGAGTATGGTTGTTGGCAGTTTTTTGCGCTCGGTCCATCATGGTGATGGTACCAGCAAAGCTGATCACACGTTTCTCTGGCGCGGCATATTGGTGATGCCTGCTGATGCGTATGTCGCGCGCGATGTGTTTCGTGTCGCAAATTTGATCGCTGTCGGTTACTCAGAGCTTGAAGTGCATCGTCAAGCTTCGTCATCCAGTACCGGATGTCGAGTACTGCGGAGGCGATTGCTTAGCTTGCCTGTGATTAGCAGCGCTAGTCGGATGCTGTGCCGCAGTTCATCTACCTTCGCGACCGCCATGACTAACTGTCGGGCGACCTTTTGCACGTGGTCAGTGATCGTTGCGAGATCCGAAAGTTGGGTGTCGTTAGCGGGTAGGATGCTCCTCAGGGTGACGTCGAGGCAGTTGAGCCACATCTGTTAGAGCAGAGTGCAGCACACATCTCTGTTGGCGCGCGTATGCATCTGATTTAGGTGCTGTGACGGGCGCTGGTCTCCTAGCCCGATCTGGACAGTAACTTTCGAAAACTCTGTTGGACCGAGTCAGCGTAGATGGCCAACAAGGCCTTTTTCAGTGCGCTGTACTTGTTGTTGGATGGGAAGATTTAGTGGTGTCTTCGGTTACTCGGCTGGTTGCAAAGTTTGTGTCTATCTGGGTGAACCAAAGCTCCACGTCCTCGCACTATAAGGGTGGAACTCTTAACGCAACACGTGCCATCCCTTCCGTGTAGTGGGCCACTTCCATCAGTACGGGCCCGGCTTGGTGGACGAGCATTAGCGTTGCTGTTACTGGCGAAACCATTTTAGGCGTTGGTCGAGGCTGTGCGACGTTTCACGCCGTGAACATGGCTTCGATACAATTTGTAGGCGAGGCTGATAGAATTGATAGTCAGCACTAGCACTAACAGCAACTCAATTTGGAGCTCTGGATTTGCAGCTCTGAATCCACCACCAGCGTATTCGTAACGTCTCCTTTAATGGCCGGTGTGTGCGTGTTGCCCATTCATTCAATGTTATGGAGCATAGTTTGCTGTTCAGGAGCGCCAATATAGATAGTTGCCGTGTGAAATAAACAACACGTGAGAATTTCTACAAATAAATTTATTGAGATAAGAAATAAAGGGTTTTCCAATAAGAGGTGTTATTTTGAATAGCCCGCTATTTCGGTAGATGTCATTTTTGAAGCTGCTATTTTTGACATTTGATAAGTAAAAACTACACCATTAATTAAATTGAAACGATACATGCTTCAACAATGCATTGAAATTACTAAAATTCACATAAAAAATCGTAAAAATTTGGCAGGGACGGTTCGTAAAACTCGAACATTTTTGGGTCGTCGTGAAGCACTTTCTCGGATCGCAATATAGAAATTGGTGGAATAATTCGAGCTGTTGGGACAACTTAGTATTGTGAAGAATAAAACCCATGCGTGTTACTCAAGAAAAGCCGAGGATATTGCTGTTGTAGCCGAAAGTGTTGAAGAAAACCCAGGTTTGTCCATTCCTCATCTTTCTTTGGAATTAGGCATTCCACAAACGTCATTACAGCGTATTTTGCTTAAAGGTTTGGGTCTTAAGGCTTATAAAGTTCAGTTAACACAAGAACGCAAGCCGGCCAATCATCAACAACGTCATATCTTTGCTGATTGGGTCCTTGAAATACATGAAAATTATCCGGAATTCCATTGAAATATCATCTTGAGTGATGAGGCCCATTTTCACCTTGGTGGCTTCATCAACAAGCAAAATTGTCACATCTGGGGCTCGGAAAACCCAAGAGTTATTGTTGAAAAGCCTCTCTATCCTCAAAGTGTGACTGTTTGGTGCGGTTTATGGCCCGGCGAAGTCATTGGACCTCACATTTTCGAAAATGAGGCTGGAGCAACAGTTACGGTGAATGGATTGCGCTTCTTTGAGATGGTGAATGATTTTTTATGGCCGCAATTGGATGGTATTGATCTGGATAGCATTTACTTTCAACAAGACGGCACACTACGGGAAAAGTTTCCGGACCGTGTTATCTCTCTCGAAGAGGTGATGACAATTGGCCACCGAGATCTTGTGATTTAACACCTTGCGACTTCTTCCTTTGGGGCCACGTGAAAGGGAAGGTCTACGCCGACTACCCATCGTCAATTTAAGACCTCAAAGATGGAATTTGTGAAGCTATCGAGGACATAGGGCAGCCACTTTGCGATTTGGTTATGGAATATTTCATGAAAAGGCTATGGTCCTGTAAGCGTGATCGTGGTGGTCATTTGCCTGAAGTTATTTTTCGCTATTGACGATATACCTTTCTCTTTATAATAAAATAAACATCTAATCATTTGTATTAAAAATGGCATTTTTCTTTTAATATCAAAATAACACCTCCTATTGCAGAACCCTATATAAAATATAAAATGGGTACCGCCGTTTTGAATTCGAAGTCAAGATTTACGTGGACGTATATGAAAGACTGACTGAGCAAATGGATGATTAAGGGAACGAAGGAATGTTTGATAATTTTTTTATTCAGTTTCATTCATTGATAATGCTGACGACGCATCGTAAATGAAACTTGTTTTGGTCGCACATCCGCCAGCACATTCGATGCATCATGAACTCTGCTTCAGTTGTTTCCAATTAAAATATGCTAAGCACGTTCGATACGTCGTCGTGTAGATATTGGATATGCGGAGATGTGTGCCGTCAGCGGTATCCGGGCATAACATAGTTGCGTGTGTTTGCTTCAGCGACAAAGTTGCATGTCTCCACAACGTCGTCGGCACATGAATATGGATCATTCATGCAAAACATTGCATGGCCCGAGGTACACAAGCATGCATGTTGGATAGATAGTTGTTCCGTCACAAGAACTTTCCAATGAAACGCTACTCGACTACCAATGGTGAATTTTTTTTTTGAAGGGTCGACCGCTTTTATATGCAGGTCCCCCTTAAAACTCTAAAAAAATGTTCATGTCAAAACTTTCAAGAGGTCACCACTTGTGACTTTTGCAGAAAGTTTCATTGCTGTAGCTTCTATAGTTTAGGTGAAAAACTGCTATGACAGACAGATGGACGGACGGACGGAAACAAGTCGTGATTTTAATAGTTTATTGTATTTTCGTACAAAACCCTGAAAATGGGTGTCTCCATTCAAACCGTTGATCTCACGAGCTCACATTCGGAGGGTATTGTATCCTTTTATTAGTGCCCTGTCGGTTTATATGATACATATTCAAGGCACCATCAGTATTAAAATTATACTGATTAATGTCCAAATACACAAATGCTTCTAGAGATATAAAGCCAGTGGTGAGACAAGTCTCAATATACGCATCGGTAGGGTGGAACGGCTGCACAACCTCGAGAGTTTTGCTCACACTTACAAATTTCGCGATATTATTGTGAACAAGCTTCAAAATCAATGTATCGACTTCCATCATTTTGGCAGTTTGAAAAATTTTCGATTCGATATACATATACTGTTTTCAATTCGTCGTAGACTTTCTGTACAGACCAGTATATGCGCAAAGACGTTTCCTTCTGAAAATCCGTCAGATTTTCATTTTCCTAGCACTCTGATTATACCAAACCGGACATGCATACGACAAAACTGGTCTAGCCAGAGCCATGTAATAGGTAACTTTGACTTTTTGTTCAATATATCTGGAACGAAAGAGTCGTCAAAGGGACATGAATACTCTACGTGCTTCACTGATCATGATTTTGCCATGTCCATTATAGTATAGATACTGATTGGGAAAAACAGCGAAGTATCGAACATAGAAGTTAAATTTAAGGATTCCTTTTCCTAGATGAGCTGAGCCCTTATAAACCTTGAAAGACTTTTTTTATGCAGAAACTTTAAAAAGTTAATCACTTATTTTGGTGCAAGGACGTAGCTATTTTTGGGGTACTGAAATAGGCAGGAAGGTTATAAGGATGTAATAGTTTCATGGGATAAAAAAGCGAACAAGAGACAAAATTACAACAAATGTCAATTTTATTATCGCTTAATTGCTTAGAACAGAAAACGTATTATGATATAATTAATTTCATGTTCTATGATTAGTTAATAATTAATAGTTGTAGACTATAATTAGTTCCATAGATACTTGTAAAATGTAGATAGTTTTTATAGCACGAAAAACTACAAGAGAACAGCCCTCCTCGGCACATTCGCCATTATATCCAACACGTCTTCTGGCGAAACATTGATATTGCCGTAGTGAACGGACAAGAGTGCTGGATCAGTTAATCTGTCATTGTTCATTCGATTTCTCAAATAGTTTTTTACTCGTTTCATTGTCGAAAATGACCGTTCGGCTGTGAATGTTGATACTGAAAAACAAAACCATTTTGTCAAAACGAACAATTAATTATGACTTTAGGCTAGGCTTCTTAAAATTAATGTTTTAAGTAATGAGAGTTTGGTTCTTAGAAAAATTTATAATTAAAAACGAGCATAAGGTAAGGGTAAGTCAAAGTAAAAAAGCATAATAACTGAAAGAATAATAAAAAAAGAGTCGTAGTTAAAACGATGTTTAAATTCTGTAATTTTCCAAAAAAAAAATTAACTAAACAATTTAGTTAATATTTTTTGGGTAAATATTAAACTGTTTAGTTAATGTTTTTTCGGGTAAATTTCAGAATTCTTTTACTAACTTAACTGACCTGGAAGTGTTGCCAAGATTTTAAGCAAATGGTGAATGTGCGGGAAAATGTCTTGTCACAGTTATCCAGACATTCAGAAATACTTGGATATTTCTTCTTCGTCGCCATCTCTTCTTTTTCCCACTTCTTGCACCATATTAGGTACTCTGCTTTTACAACTACAGCATTTTCTTTGAAATAATGGGAAAGTTTGTCGGCTTCATCAACATTTTTTCTGGATGCATGGTGAGGAAGCATAACTTTCAGTGCAGTTAACATATCATCCTGGCCGTTGCTGAATCTGCTTTTGAGGTGGGCTATTAAGTCATCTAACGATGGGACGAAAATAGTTCTTCTGTAATATTCCTCAACACTACCGTAAGGGTAGTTTTCTCTATTGGTTTGTCTACCCACTAATCTAGGCACATTCAATGCAGCGTCAAAATAGAGTTCATGCATCTTAGAAGCTGACTCAAACAACTTGTGAAACTCAGCATCAATGTCATCTCTTAATGCCTGCAGTATCTCAATAACAGAAGAAGCATCTCTGTATACTGAGCTTAAATCAACATCTGGACCCTGTACATACTTTGAAAGAGGCAAAGTAAAAGTGAACAATTTTTCGCACGTCAAGAGAGATACCACAAAGTAATTTTTCTCTTTAGCAGCAAGAAGTCCACTTGCACGAGATGATATGGAACGGTCACACTCTGATAACTCGACCAAACTGGGGACAATGGCCTCATAAAGCTCAACAAAAACATTAAATGCGTCATGTCTTTCAATGAACCTCGTTTGACAAACAAGGAGCAACCGGGTTTTTTTGCTCTCTGGAACGTACTTTTTGATATTAGATTTGAGTAAGTCCCCTGCAGACGCGTTATTTCTGAATAGGTTGCAAATTTCTGTCAAAGCGCCGAGACAGTTTCTCACGTTTTTTTAACTTAAAGCTGATGACAATACAAGATTCAGCCGGTGTGACACATGAACGTAGATTGCTTTTGGGTACAGTTGTTTGATCTTAGCTTGTACGCCGTTGAACTGTCCACTCATAGTGCTAACGCCATCATACCCTTGACCGACCAAGTTTTCCATTTCAAGACCTAGTTTTATACATTTGTCTAAGATAACGGTTGTAACGCCTTCGGCAGTCATGTCAATTATAGGTGCAAAAGTAAGGAAATCTTCATGAAGTGTGTTTTGTTCATCAACAAAACGTACAGATAAAGACAGCTGCTCTGTACCCGATACATCTAAAGTTTCGTCTGCTATAATTGTAAAGGCACCAGATGTATTTGCTTTCTGTACAATTTTGTTTTGAATAATTTTTGAGGAAATGTCTAATATTTCATTTTGTATGGAAGGACTCACGTAGGTTGCGTTTTTTGGAGAGTTAAGTATATGACTTTTCAATTCCTCGTCTCCACTATTTGCTCTAAATCTCAATAGAGCTCTAAATTTCCCATCCCTGTGATGTGGATTTTCCAAGGAAACTGGACCGTAGTTTTCAGGATCGTGCTCCTTGCCACGTAAAGGAAGCTCATTTTCCCCACAAAAAATGACCGTTTCAACTATAGGTTTCAGGGCTTCTCTATTTACTGCAACCTGTTCCTTTCTCTGCGTGTCAACTTGAGAAGCGATACTGTCAGTTTTCATTCTTATAACATTCAAAAAGTGTTCAGCAGAAGCAGCGCATTTTTTGTGATAGTGAGCATCAGAGTGAGCTTTAAATTTTTCCAACGCATTTTGCCATTTTGTATATGGTGAGCTAACTAATGAGCCTATGCTTTCGTGACTCCCTTTTCCTACACTTTCGGAACAAAATGCTACTAGCCCAGTCATATTAGGTAAAAAAAGGGGTCAACCTCGGAATGAAAGATAATAAGCTGCAAATTGGTATGAACCTTTGTTTTGTCATTCTAAATGTTGTCTCAAAAGTCACAATCGTTATCGTGTTCGCGTCTCAAGATATTCAAGGTCAAAGGTCACAAAAATCGGTTTTTCGCGAATATCTGGCTTCCTATCGGTTAAATGAGATTTGCATTTATTATAAAAGTTGTAGGCTATAAAATTCCCTACAACTTTTGTTTAAACTTTTTTTTCATACGACCAACCGTTTTGAAGGTAGAGCGCGAAGAGTGCACATCGTACAGTCATATACGGCCTAATGCAAGGTCAAGCGTGAGTTATGGTTATCAGTACGTTATAAAGTCAATTATTTACTTGGAAATTATAATTATTAAACAATGCCTATTATTTATGTACTAACTATTAATTATTTATATTTAATTAAAGTAAGTAACTTGATTATTTATATATAATTATTCATATTTAACTATTTAAGAATATCGGGATCATATGTATTTTCTTCATCGGGATTACTTGGATACAGTGAAGCGTTGAGGCAAGCTTGTCCGTTGCACTGGCCGCAAGCTAAAGAACATTGTAGCCCTGATTTTCTGCATCCACAGCGGGAACCACAACCATTTTTGCAATTGCAAAATATTACGTCAACACTTCCACCAACAAGTGTAGCAGCTCATCAACACATAAAACGTGTCTACTACCAGATTCAAACGTGGTTAGGGAAGGACTTAGAACCTAAAGAATGGGGCTGGATGCTTGAAAATGAAATCCTGGAGCCCATACGAACGTTATTACCTCCAGCACCAGCCGAACAAGTGTTGACGTAATATTTTGCAATTGCAAAAATGGTTGTGGTTCCCGCTGTGGATGCAGAAAATCAGGGCTACAATGTTCTTTAGCTTGCGGCCAGTGCAACGGACAAGCTTGCCTCAACGCTTCACTGTATCCAAGTAATCCCGATGAAGAAAATACATATGATCCCGATATTCTTAAATAGTTAAATATGAATAATTATATATAAATAATCAAGTTACTTACTTTAATTAAATATAAATAATTAATAGTTAGTACATAAATAATAGGCATTGTTTAATAATTATAATTTCCAAGTAAATAATTGACTTTATAACGTACTGATAACCATAACTCACGCTTGACCTTGCATTAGGCCGTATATGACTGTACGATGTGCACTCTTCGCGCTCTACCTTCAAAACGGTTGGTCGTATGAAAAAAAAGTTTAAACAAAAGTTGTAGGGAATTTTATAGCCTACAACTTTTATAATAAATGCAAATCTCATTTAACCGATAGGAAGCCAGATATTCGCGAAAAACCAATTTTTGTGACCTTTGACCTTGAATATCTTGAGACGCGAACACGATAACGATTGTGACTTTTGAGACAACATTTAGAATGACAAAACAAAGGTTCATACCAATTTGCAGCTTATTATCTTTCATTCCGAGGTGAAAGCCCTAATATGACTGGGCTATACACAATACTTACAAAAAGCTCCATTTAACAATTTTGAATAAGACAGCCACGGGTATTTTACGAGCCAGTTATGTTGAAACTTTCACCGCCTGCCATAGCAGTTGGAAAACTAAAATTTTCATTTGGTATGAATGCATCAAGCAATGCTTTATGCCTCAATTCATCCATATTTTTAACAGGAAATGGAGAAAAAACTAATTCTGAAATCTTACCAATGTCGTTTTCAGAAACCTCGCCATATTCTTGCACGTGTGGCTGTTAACTAGTGTTTTTGGTAGTCTCATTCTCGGTTTGAACTTGCACACAACTATCACTGTCACTGTCAGAGCTTTCATTTCCTTGTGTATTTGTTGAAGCAGAAGTCGAAGCTTCATTTTTAATTGATACTTTTGTTTTTGTTTGTTTAAAAAAATAACTCGCAATTGTTTTCACGTGACGACGTTTCATTTTATTTAAGATATAACCGCACTATAGATACTCAGCAACAACAAACTAACAGCACTGTTACACGCACAGCACAGTGTAATACACACTGACACGACACAACGTGAGTTGTTGTTGGTCTAGACTACAAAACTGTAATGCAAGCGCAACAAATGTAATATGACGACTGACTGATATGTCACTGTGACTGTGAGTAGAGCCGCTGAACATTTCGTGTAGCGACGTGTCCGTACAGTCAGCCACAGAAGCGACGAGTACGTACAGTCAGCCACAGAAAAGCTCTAATTGTCCGTATGCGTGTTTGTCGTGCGCCAAATAACCTCTCTCAATAGTTCGGTAAACTTACCAGCGAAGCAGCAAAACTAAGGTATTTTAAGAAGGTATTTTTTTAAGAATTTTGGGGGGTGCTGAAGCCCTTTCAGCTCTCCCCCTGGCTACGCCGTTGTTTTGGTGTTTGTAGCTGCTATAATTTCCGAGGAACACTGCTGTGACGGACAGACGGACGGACGAAACCACATTTTTCTGACATTTTGCTTTTATAATAATTTTTCAGAAAAATAATTAATGCTACTCAGTTAAGCAGCTACCGACACAAAAAAACCATAAGAATTAAGCTATCGGAGTCGTCTAAAAAATTATATCGATGCACACGTATGATGCAATGAAAAGCAGTTAATCGTATGGATCGACGCAAAAATTGATGTAAAAAGGGTCGAGTGATCGAAGAAAAAGTTTAACAGAGAAAAATATTAATTTTTCAATAACCTTTTAGAACTTTGCTAAGCAAATTTAAAACTAGTAGTTTTGTTTTAGAACGTATCGCAGCTAGATGGACGGTCACACGGCCAAAGCGTGATACTGGCCATATCACCTTGTGGACAGTCGATCATGATAATGAGATACTCCAACTATCTCTAAGCATCGCAAGTTTTTTAAGAAGATTTACATGCAAGCTATAATCATTAAAGATTGAGGACATTTTAGGCTTCCGAAATTTTTCAAAAGATTTTAAGGGGCTTCTTCTTATACTGATGTGTCACTCAAAACAAATTTTATAACCAAAGATGTATATATTGGGTATAAAATATAATGTCTTGATAAGAACTGTTAGTTTCCGAAATTGAAAATACTTTAATGCATCAGGGAAAAAAGTATTCAAATACAATTTCTCAACAAATTAATATATAGAATAACAATTCATATACTGAAAATTATAATTTCTATGCAGACAATTCCACCGTCCACAACTTCTTTCATACTCTAAACTTCTCTGCTTAAAGTCATTTAAGGACTTTAACAAGTACCGCATTGTCATAAAATAATTGGAACCATTTAACACTTGCATAGTATTACCTGATGAACAATACACAAGAGTAAGGGCTCTGTCTCTCATAGGAATATGTCGGAAATATATGAGTTCCTGTATCCTGTCGTTGGTCGTCTCTTGTCACATACATCTCTCCAAACAATAGGAAGTGAATAATTACTCCATACAAGTTTTCCCAATGCATCCGATTGTGGTTGCCTACTGTAAATTACTACAAAATATTGGCGATATTTCGGTTTATATATTTTTGATTTCCTGAGCAAAGAATGAGCTATTATGTTTTTACTGAGTATAAAATAAATAAATTAAGAAAATCGATTAATAGAAATTTGCCTGAAAATTAAATGATATTAATCCTCGCTATACTTGCAACAGCATAAGAGAAATTGACCCATTTCAATTTAATAACATCAACAATGCTTAGGAGCCGTAAATGCAGTATGGCCGGAATATTATGTATGCAAGAAAAATTCACACATTAGAAGATAAAATCAGATCTTACGCCAACAATGTTTTTGGGAGTATCAAGGCGGCTTTAGAGCAGGTAGAGCGACGATAGACCAATTTTTTACAGTCAAGCATGTAATTGAAAAATGCTGGGAGTACAACATAGACGTATACCAAATATTCGTTGACTTTAAGCAAGCATACAACAACTTGCAAATAAAATATTGATCTTGAAGGCCAGTATATAAATCTATGATAAGCCCTGTGCTATCCGTTGGGTGTGAAACATGGACCATAACTTGAGCATTCGCAAACATATTGAATGTCTTCGAAAGACCCGAATCCATTCGCATATTTGCCTACCTGTGCATGAGATCATTTTTCGAGCACCACGAGCAACGCCCATGTTGATCATTTTTTGCATTGAGTAATTAAATAATACTGAACAACAACGACACAATGTGGTCGCAACAACCCCTGCGACCACTTTTCCTACTGCTACACTCTTGTTTACAACCTTAGAGAGAGCCAAATTGCACAAGCAAACATGGCTGCTGCTCAATGTAAACAAATTTTCATGCTATCCCAAAAATTTGTTTTCTATTTGAAAAACCTTCAACATTATGAGGAAAACATGCAAAATATTAATATATACTTAACTTATCTGTGAAGGGAAGCATCTACAGATCCTTTTCGACTATAATTTTTACACGAAGGCACTGCACATTTCACTTTGAAATAGTAAGGTATTTCACAGTGTCACACGTTAAAGTTACTTGAATTACAAACTACAATCGAATCTTTAAACCCTTGGAACGAATTTAGATCGCGAACACTTTCCACAGTTTTAATATCGGATAAAATTCGCGACGAAACTTGCAAATCGGCCAATTTGGCGCCCAATTTACATCAGTCAACTGGACAGACAGTACGCATCTAGTCAGCTTTTGGAACAAGAAACTGACCAGCAAGAGGCAGACGGGGACAGATCGCTTGGAAGAGAGCAGAAACCGGTCACATGCTCTCTCATGCATTTTATATGAGCTTAGCCTATCCAGTTCTTATTCATTTGAGATTTTTTGCCCAACCAACATACCATTGCACTGACTCCTGCTTATAATTTTTGGCTTGCTCAATGCACCATGAGTGTGACTCAGTAGTCAATTGGGCCCGGATAACCTACCACGAGTATGGCTCGATGTTATAGGCCAAGGGGTTAAAGTAGCCTGTATTTGGATATGCTTTACCAATTTGGTCACTACTCCGATTTTCGCTATTTTACAAGATACTGGATGGGCTCTGTTGGTTTCCAATTGTTATCCGCAGTTACCGTTACAATTTGGACAACCGCAATATCAACCTTTTGCTCCAACTAGCAGAAAGGTTTTCCAGGCGAACAGGGTTGACGAGAAAAGAGTCAGTATTATTGTGTTTGATGCCTTTGCAATATATAATACAACCTCAAAGTCGCATGCCTATTATCATTCAAACCAACGTGCGACTTGACCTTTAGGCACCTTGAAAGTGAGGCACCATTTAAGTGCGGCATGATCAGTTCAAAGAAGGAAAATCCTTTGCTCCATTTACTGCGGCCAAGAAATCTTTTCTCGTTACACAATCGTTTCATTCGCACTTGGAGCGCACTCTGCTGTAGTACGTTAGGACTACGTCTCCTTCATCAACATGCTGAGATAAAATTGCTCCGATCCAGTGTCACTTGTCTCAGCAGGTAGCACACAGCTACTCCTTCAGCTAGTCGAAGGATATCTTACATTGCTTAGCTCAGTTGAATGCTTGATTCGTCTCAGTGAGTTGATGTTACACTAGAGACTTTGGCAAAATCTTTTACACTGCGTTATTAGTATGTCGCTAAACCCAGGAAGCTGCAAAGCTCATGCTTACCCTTGGTCACTAGCTCTTCCTCACTGTTTCTACTTTTCTAGGATCAGTTCTTACTCCAGAAGAAGATATAACACCTTCAAAGTAGTTAGCATCCTTCGAAAAAAATGTTGACTTCTTGACATTTAACTTTAAGTTTGCAATTCGGTAAATATTCTACTAAGTTCTCTATATGTTGGCTAAAAGTTTTGTCTTAAGCAATTATGCCGTCTGGATACACAAGACACGTCTTCCATGTGAGACCCCATAAGACACATTCCATAACCGCTCAAATGTGGCTGAACACATTGCACAATTCGAATGACATTACAGTCAATTGCTACAAACCAGAACCGATCTCTTAATCTTTATTATCGATTTCTACTTACCAGTGCCTGTTCTTCAAATTTAACGTGGAGAATCAACAAAAACTAGATAAGCCATCGATAATATCTTCAATCCTTGGCAATGATTAGCTGTCCTTTCTAGTCTCTTCATTCTACTCGCATATCTATACTCAAATGTACCGTGGCGGACAAAAGTCTACAACAACTCCTTATATTGAGATTCTGGTTGATTGGAAGCTTTAACCAAAAATCCAATGATGTGCATTTTTCAGTAACGTGAATATATTTATAAAAAACCAAGCCAAAAACATTTCATAACAAACTTAAGGAGAAATTCGTAAAAACATAAAAAAATTAATGGACAAAAGTCTACGACAGTCAGTGCTGGCTGACTTGTACACAAAATATTTTCAACTAAACGTATTGTAATTTTAAAAAACTTTTCGCTGGCTTAATATTTGGTTGGACCCCTCTTCGTATCAATTACTGCTTGCAGTCTTCCGGGCATAGAGGGGACTAAATTACCAGTTTTTGCAGATGCGATTTTCTCCCATTCTGTAACAAGCGCTTCCTTCAACAAATTTTTATTTTTGATGTGACATTTTTGAATTACCCGTTCCAAAAGCTCCCATACATGCTCTATTGGTTTTAAATCCGGAGTTTATGGAGGCGTATTAAGTTGCCTGGGGGCGTAGTACAATAACCAGCTCTTGACAAAAAGTGCTGTGTGTTTTCGATCATTGTCTTGTTGGAAAATCCACTTCTCTAAGACCCAACTTCTCCACTGATGGCTTCAAATGTTGTTCGAACAGGTAAACATAACGGTCCATCGTAGTTTCTACAAAAGCCAATCTGCCATACCCAGATACAGCGATGGCTCCCTAAACTATCACATTACCTCCACAGTGCTTGACAGTAGGAACCAAATTGTTGGTCTCTAAAGCCGTACTCTTTTTCATTCATACGTCTTGGGGAACTGTAGGCGCAAAAGTCGGTTTTTGGCGGATATTGATGGATTTTTAAGTGGAGTTCTGCTTTGAAACCCATTAATATTTAATGCTCTCGTGATGGTTCTTGCATGGACATCCTTTTCCATTTCCGTAGCCGCTTGTTTCGCGAAATCTGGAGCACTCATTTTAGGATTACTGTTCACTTCTTTTAGAATGAAACTTATGTCTCTGCGCGACATCGGCTAGTTTGCGGCTTATTTTCAATGGAACCACTGTTTTCAAAGATTTTGATGATTGTATACATAGAAGTTTGTTTAGGTCTCAATAATTTCGCGATTTCCGAGCACGATTATTGTGTTTTTTACACTGTACGATCAAATTTTCGATATCACTAGAATTTTTTTTTGCGATGACATTTTGCGGACCTTACAGTTAGAAACTAGGGATAAAACTAAAACAGAATTGCAGCAGCATAAATATGGAATGACAATAAGAAGAAATAAATAACTACTGATGACATTCCGATACGTTTAGTTGGACATTTTTTGTGTATAACTGAGTCAGCACTGAGTGTCGTAGACTTTTGTCCATTCAATTTTTTATGTTTTTATGAATTTCTCCTTTATTCTGGTATGAAAAGTTTTTCTCTTAATCTTTTCATAAATATATTTACGTTACACAAAAACGTGCATCAATGGATTTTTGATTCAAGCTTGCAACTAACCGGTATCTCAATGTAAGGAATTGTCATAGACTTTTGTCCGTCACTGTATAAATATGAATTTCTGTTTGTTAGTCTACAGTTGGACTGATTTGGCTAATTTTGGTTTTGAATTATTTGTGAAAGTCCAGGAAAGTTTAAATGGAGAGGAAATATTAAAAAATTGGGTAGATGCATTCGTTCCTCCTTTCTTTCGTGATAGTGACATTTTCCGTTACGTGCGCGAGAAGTTTCTTTACTTTGGTGATCTTATGGGATAGTGACAGCATTTACCACTAAGTGCGCGAGAACTTTCCTTAATTTGATTATTTACTATTTACTATGTCAAGGAGAAGACGAGGAGGCTTAGATCCTTGAAGTCAATTAAATGTGTGAGGAGCTACCTCACCACGTAGTCGTATTGGTATGTCAGAATTGCGTTCGAGAGTGACTGGCAATGAAGTTGATATGCCATTCAACTTACCAATTGATTTTGAGCGTCTACAATTTCCCGTCCGTCTGGCCCTTGCGATGACTATAAATAAATCGCAAGGCCAGTCGTTGGAAGTTTACGGAATCAACTTGGAGTTTCCCCGTTTGCATATGGTCAATTATACGTCACGTGTTCGCGTGTCGGGAAACCGTCATATTTGTTTATTTACGCACCGCAGCACAAGAGAAAAAATATAGTTTACCAGAAAGCTTTAAATTGATTAACTGTATTGTAACTGTAACCACAGAAAGCACCTGATTGACTTTGCATGCAGCAGACATCTAGTCATACGTTCGACTTGCTTCCCACAAAGACGCATTCATAAAATGACGTGGGTATCACCAGATGGCAACGCACAAGACCAGATCGACCATGGTCTGATCCAACAACGATGGGCCCTGAGCATACTTGACGTCCATACATACCGAGAAGCCAATTGTACCTCAGAGCATTAATTGATCAAATTAACCTATCGATGTCGTATGTCAAAGGCATATTCGGCGACGACCAGCCCGCTACAAAAATTTGGCATCAAAAGGCTCAAAATGGCGCCTGTGGCCGAAAATTTCACGGGAACCCCCGGCAACCAGCTGGCTCCCATCTTATCAGACGCATCATTAAAGACGAGCAACGAGCTCTGCATGGAAGTGAAAGCGGCTATTAAGACCGTGGCAGAACAGACGATCGGGCATCAAGCCCGGCGCAAGAGGAATGATTGGTTCTATGATGAGTGCCAGAATGCGTTAGATAAAAAAACCAGGCGTACAAACAATCTGAAAATCTCAGAAGAGTAGCGAATAAGATAAATAAGATTAAGAAAAGAAAATACTGTGAAGACCAATTGAGAAGTATAGATGTAAGCCTAGCGAGCAACAACACAACACAAGCATACAAACTAGTGAAAAGCCTGAAACGTGGTTACCAGCCCAATACCACGCTCTGTCGTGATGAGATCGACAATATCATCGCTGATCAAATCAAGATTAAGGAAAGATGGGCAACATATTTCAAGAACCTCTTCAATCCCCCACACAGCTCCAGAGCATCGGAACCTATAGATGTCTGCGGAGAACGTCCATTGGCCCTACCAACTCTGGACGAAGTGTGTTCCATCGTCAAAGCCCAAAAGAAAATAAAGCGCCAGGCATCGATGTGATTCCAGTGAAGCTCATCAGCAGTGCTCATAGAGCTATTCACAAAGCCATACAGCACATTTGGCAACAAGAGCATGTGCCAAAAAAGTGGAGCCAATCAATTATATTCCCTATCCACATAACAAGTGACCAGCTACAGTGGGAAAATTATAGATGCATATCACTAATTTGAACAGCGTACAAAATATTTTTTTAAATCTTAGAAAATAAAGTTGGATCATACGCCAACAGTATTATTGGGGAGTATCAAGGTAGTTTTAGAGCAGGTAGATCGACAATAGACCAATTGTTCACAGTTAAGCTGGTACTTGAAAAATTCTGGGAGTTCGACATAGACGTTCAGCAAATTTTTTTTGACTTCAAGCAAGCATACGATTGTGTTGACCGTAACGTCCTCATACTTTATCAAATAATGCATTGCTTTGGCATCCCAGCCAAATCAGTCCGTCTTACCAAAATGGCAGTTACGTTGACGACCTCCCAAGTCCGCATTAATAACCAACTCACCGATGCCTTTGACACAAATATCCTACTAAAGCAGGGAGATGGGCTGGCCCCATTGCTATTCAATTTGGCTGTGGATTACGTTATAAGGAAGATACATGTCGATACGCGAGGTACATTACCACACAAGTCGAGACAAGTAGTAGCTTATGCAGATGACATCAACATTTTGTCACGGTCAATTAAAAACTGCCAACGAACTTTTCCTGAAACTTGATAGCGAAGCAGAACTAGTAGAGCTACAAATCAATACAATAAAACAAAGCTCATAACGCAGTCAAGGGAAAATGACTCAAATACACAAAATATCACACTTGGCGAATACAGAAGAAACGGGCAATGAAAGAGACGAAATAAGCCGAAGAATACAGCTCGCAAATAAAATATTTTATTCAGTTTTGACGATCTTGAAGACCAGATGCACACACAGGCTCCAAGTATACAAATCTGTGATAAAACCTGTATTATGCTATGGGTGTGAAACATGGATTCTAATCCAAGCATCCGCAAATATATTGAACGCCTTTGAGTGACGGGTCCAGAGGCAAATAATCGGAGCAAAGCTTCACGCAGATCAATGGTGAATTCGATACAACCATAACATGCATGAATTTTTTGAAGAACCGGAGGTGTCAACGATTGTAAGACTGCGGAAGCTGCAATGGGCTGGACACATGAATCGTATAGACGAACAACAAATACCCAAGAAGGTATTTGTTAAGAGAACTGAAGGCTGGAGGCCAGTGGGGAAACCGAGGAAACGCTGGTCTGACTCGGTCGACGAAGACAATTCATCGCTGCTCAGATTTCGGAATTGGAACACGCGATCAATGGATCGAGACAGTTGGAGGCGCTGTTTGCAGGAATCGATGGGCTGTAGTGCTAAGAAGAAGAAGAAGAAACTGAGTCCTCTGGTCCACCAATGTTCAAGCCCATATAGTTGGTAGCATGCAGATGACGTCACTATTATGGTACAATCAATCTCAGATGCTAAAAGAGCAATTCTGAGCTTAGAATCTGAAGCGAACCAAATTGTCTTACGATTTAATGAAACTGAAACTAAATTCATGACTCAAACGAGGTAGGTTACTAGAGTTCGACATGACCTGAATGTTTGAGACTATAAACTGGATAGTGTGGATAACTTTATCTACCTTGGACCCAGATTAAACTTGAAAATGTGTCAAAAAATACGAGATTGAACACCATAAAGATGCCAAATAAAGCTCATGACTCCATACTTCCCATTCTAAGGTCCAGAGTTGTGCAATTTTTTAATGAAATATATGAGAGATTTCATACAATATTTAAAAAAAACCACTTCTATTAGATTTTTCATCAATAAATAGAGACACCTTTTGTTTTCTGTTTTAATCTAAATGACTTTTAACATTTTCTTTGAGAGTATTGCTTTTATTATTTACGAAGGAAAAGCAGCAAACAAAAATACTGTAGTGAAAGAAGAAACAAGGGGCCATTATGGAAATATAGAGGAATTTATGACGCTAACTGAAGGTGGAACAGCGTACGCCTCGATTGAATAGAATTAAGGGGAATACGCACTACTTACGAGTATCTACAAGGAGGCACAAGACAATACTTTGTAGCCCAATTGATATTAAAAGCCAGGTGAGGCCAAATTTCCAAAAACTCTCCACAGAATCCACAACAGTCATCGAAACTGTGAACATTTCAGAGGCTGAAGAAAATATCTTAGTATCACCACTAACAGCAGACATTTAAAACGAAGCAAAAAATAAACAAAATGTAGCCTGGAATTATCTGAACGCTGAAAGACCTACTCCACGCTGGGGCAGTACATCTAAACAACACTTCATTGTATTGTTACATATCCAAACAATTTTGCGAACTACTGTCGCATTAATAACATCATGATCAACGAATGTACTCGAAAGCACAAAAATGGACCAAGTAGATTCATGGTCAACATCTGAAAGTGACGTCACTGCGGACATTGAGAATTGCTAGAATATTCTAGGTACTTCTCATCAGAACATTCGCCAATGTATGAAAAATGGATTGAGTGACTAGAGACCCTGTATAAAGCCAAGCTGAATGAATTAAGGGGAATGGTAAAAAGTGCGATAAGAGTGGAGCGCGAATCAAAGGCAATTTATATTGATAGTGGAGTGATCTTCGTGATACAGACAGTTGGAATATAAATTTAAAGACAAGTGAAAAATAATAACATTTCAATTATTTGTAAAATAATGAAATTAATGATTGTACATTCTTAGTATATAAACTTTTTTAACTTAATTTAAAAGACAGTGCGTTTTCACTTTCCCGGAACATTAAAGTTATCTGCGGCGAACCTTAACATGCGACAAAATTATATATAAAGAAGAGCAACAGGTCATAGAAACAGAAGAGTAGTTAGCACATGACCAGTGAAAAAGCATCATATATTCCCAGCAAAAAAAGGTTACGCGGTCAAAATTACAGAGGTATGATTCTCGTGCTTACATACCACAAAATAATGCTGCACAAAGTCATTGAATGAAAACTGAAGCCCAATTATGAAAATAGACGAAATTAAACGGACCAATTCAGGCGTGGAAATTATAGAGGCATCACTTTACTATCTATGTTTTATAATTGCTTTCCAAAACCAAACGAAGGAAATTAAAGCTGTACTATGAAAGTATAGGGCTATTTTTTTTGTGGTAGGAAAGTAAAACTCTGCCATTTGACATCTGTCAGAATTAAATGACATCCAAAGCGTGTTTTTTTAGTTGAAGGTTTGCCATTCAGAAACATGGATCGTTTAACAGTCAAAGAACGCGTAAAACTATTAAATTTTATTATAAAAATGGTGATTCTGCTGTATCAACATTTAAGGCTTTACAAGCCGATTACGGTCGACATAATCGACCTACACAGCAAACAATTTCGAACACAGTCAGAAAATTTGAACAGACTGGATCGGTTATTGATATTGCAAGGCCTGTGCATCATCGCAACATTCGTTCTGCTGAAAATATCGCTGGTGTTGCTCAAAGTGTGGAGAAAGGTCCGAATTTGTCGATTCCTCGACGTGCTCAACATTTGGGCTTGTCCTACGGCTCATTGTGGCGGATTTTGTATTTGGATTTGCATTTCCATCCGTACAAAACCCAACTCACTCAAGAACTTAAGCCTCAAGACCATACACAACGCAGAATGTGTGCGAATTGAGTGATTGGACAACAAGCCATTGATAACGATTTTTCGAACAAAATTTTCTTTGGTGATGAGGCTCATTTTTTGCTCAGTGGTTACGTAAATAAACAGAATTGCCGCATATGATCTCAAAATCCTCTGGTGATCGCAGAAAGCCTTTACATCTGGAAAAAAGTGACCGTTTGGTGTGCATTATGGTCTGGTGGTGTTATTGGCCCGTATTTTTTTGAAAACGATCAAGGAAGAGCCATCACAGTCCATTCTGACCGCTATGGACGCATGTTCACCGATTATTTTTGGAGAGAAATTGAAGATTATGATCTGCAGAGCATGTGGTTCCAACCGGACGGAGCCACAAGCCGCACAACACAGGCTAATCAAGCGCTTTTGCAAGAGAAATTTCCAGGACGCGTAACTTCGAGATTGAGTGATGTCAATTGGTCCGCAAGATCCTGCGACCCAACACCTTTGGATTTCTTTTTATGGAGCTATGCAAAAGATCGTATTCACGCGAACAATCTTCAAAATCTTGAGCAATTGAAAACCAATATTCGTGAAGTTATGGCCGAGGTATTGCCGGAAATGTGCCGTAAAGTCATTGAAAATTACCTCAAAAGGATTGAGGCCTGTAAGAGGTCCCGTGGAGGACATTGGAATGATGTTATATTTCACGTATATTGGCAAGGTCTTTATATTGAATAAAAAATTTTGTTTCCATCTGAATATTTTATGCGTTTTCTAGAGCTTTACTTACCCAAGCGTAAAATGGATAACCCTATATTATACGAGAGTATAAGAGACACTTTCGAAATAGACGGCCTGCAATCGACCAAATATTCTCAGTTAAGCAGGTGCTCAGAAAGTGCTGGGAATATAATATTGACGTGCACCAACACAAGCATATGGCACTGTCATCAGAAACGCCCTGCACAAAACGCATTCACTCTCTTCGATGTATGATCGCTCTCTTAAATGTTTGATTGTTGTCATTGCCTGCCTGCTTTCCTAATTATTCTACGCATCCACCCGTAAGCAGATGATTACACAAGGCAAGAGAGAGAGCGCGAGTGGGCCCAGAGAGAGAGAGAGGGAGAGAGAGTAGAAAGCATTATACCCGTAAGCATCTTAAGTCGAGTCAACATCACATTATTTTCGTGATTAAAACAATTTGTTGGCAGGATTTTACTTAATTTTTGTGGATTAAAGGTAAATTTTAGGTGTTGGGTTGTACCAACAAGGAAGCATCTTCACTAGGTAAATTAAAATTAAAGGTGCCAACAGAAGTGTGAATTGAAACTTAAGTGGGAAACTGAAAAATAATGAATGCACGTTTAAGGAGACGGCAATTGATCGACGCTACTGCTGGCATAGATAAAAGCGATTAGCCACTTGCGAGAAGCACACTCAAATCCGGGTATATTATTATACTGCCACTACATTGCTAACTGTCAATTTTCCCACCACCGTTGTGCAACTGAAGATTAAAGCCCGTACCGCCTACCGATACAAATGCTGACATCCAAAACATACGAATTGAAGGGACCAAGAGTGCTTCCACTGCCATTAATGTTACAGCCACTTTTGACGTTGCCACGGACACTCAGGGTGATGGAGTCCCACATAAAGATGGCGTCACCAATAACACACAACCAACACGACATACAAATGCCGCCTTCGTTCAAGACGATACGGTCTCAACCGTCAAATCGTGCCACGAATAGAACGCTACCGATATGGATGTTGAAATGGATAAAATGCATCGCCGACGTATTGTTTCCTACTGCTGAAATGGTAAATTGAAGAGCTAGAGAATGAGAATCGAATTATCGAGAAGTTGAACCTGCCGTCAAGAAGCTCAGTGGAGAAGATAAAATGCATGATGTGCACACATTTTTCAACAGGTTCGAGATGACAGTGTCATTCATGCAAGCAAATGAAAAAACTAAATTGTACTGCCTTCGGTGTTCTATGTCAGACGCTGCCGAACTGAATCAAGGGTGCAGTCAAATATGCGGTGCTCAAAGAGCTGCTGATTTGCGGGTTTGGGTGAGGTTATATTTGACACGAGATCTATCAAATGCTGAGTCGTGGATCATAGGGAAAAATGACGAAATACTGCGGTGATACGTGCTTGAGTTAGAGCTCATCGCATCACGGTCCGATGTAAGTGAATTGGAACTCATTGATTTTATTTTTGACGCCCTGGAGGATAGTTCAAGTGATATAAACCTACTGATGACTACACACAGCATTCGTGAATTAAAAGATAGCTAGGGCAGATACGAACAATGGCAAGCCAGTTGACTAAGCAATGAACCATGTAGTAATAACGCAGTCAAACTGAAGCCCATTACCCAGCCAAGTAAAGACCAGCTACCCTCCACCGATATCGTACGATGCTATAACTGTTCTGGAATGAAGCACTACATAAGTGGCAGCCCATTTGAGCCGAGGGCATGTTTTAAGTATTGAGAGATCGGCCATATCCACCGCAAGTACAGGAATCCAAAGAAGGGGCGACGACGAACCACCTTTTTTTTCTTAACTGGAACACGCGATCCGACTTAGAGCTTGCCCTAGATCATTATGCTTAAGCTAATGCAAGGATTTGATATAAACGATTGGCACGTTGTGATATGAAAACGAACACTCTCAAAGATTCATTTATCAAAATAATAAAATTTTCTGCCAAAATGTGCTATCAATTTTATCTTTTCAAATTCTAATTAACTATTGAGCAAAATTATGCCAGACCATGAAAAAGGTATCAATTTCAAATGTCAAATCAGAAAAGCAAAAATCATGAAATGTATAATCCTGATTCCGACATCTGACAAATTTGATGCGGTTTAAATGTACATACTTCAAACTTCTACACTTCATTAGACAGCATATCCTACATCAGCCTTAAAATGCGGAATCTTTTAATCCCATGAACTTTGACTACACCTAACATATTAAAACAGAACAATTTCCCAACAGAAATTGAAGCCGCTTATGGAATGTCCCTGTTCGCCGAGTTCGCTGACATACCTAAAATGACCAGAGCTGTCATAATCGTCTTGAATGGTCAACCAAACGGTATGCCAGCAATTTAACCCATGAGAAATTTTCATGGTAACCAAAAAGCTCTCCAGTTCGCCAAGCTACCAAGTGACATTGTTGGCTTGTCCTCTCTCCACCCACCCACCCACAACCTAGCTGGCATTTTAATCCTTTTCGTGGTCGGGTTGGAGATTTCCATGGCTCAGATGGAACGAATGCTGGAGCATTTTGCATGTCACAAGTCAGGCATCATTGAAATTCCGCTCGGTGTTTCGGTGCCCGATGGGACGTGTTTTCAGTTTAGTTTTATTGTTTTGTCATAAGACATTTTAAATGATTCACAGTAAAGGTGATTAAATTCGTAATCCTGGGGAAAAGTACGAGGGAGGGAGTGTGTTGTGAATTCCCGTTATTAAACTTTGCTTCATCTTCGTTGTTGAGTTCATCCTGTCGTTAAGCGTTCCGATGAATAATAAAAGTCTTAAGTAAATGATCGATGAGATGCAGGATTTTTAGAGCCTGGGGTGGATGAAAATAATTACTGTTGACCCTTTTGATTGATTCAAGTAAAACATGGAAGTTCGTCAGTTTTAAGGAAATTGTTTTACAAGGACCCATAAATCAACTTGAGTTGAGTGGTGACATTATAATAAGCACTTATGAATTTAGAACGTCTTGAGTATATCGTAAATAGTTATGGTACTTAAATTAAGTAATTTCATTAGAATATTTATTTGACAGAGAATGTAAAGGATAGTTTGCAGTTTCATTTTTGACTCCTGTCTAACGTATTGCTACCTATTTAACCGATTTATCAACTGACATATAATTTTTGAACTGATTTGAGAAAATAGGTAAATTCACAATGTCAGCTACTGTTAAAGCTTCAAAGTAGCATATTTTAATTTCAAAATTTCCAACGAAGGTATTTGGCCAATTTCCCGGTGGAAATTCCAAGTGAATTCGCCCCAGTACTTGCCAAAATGGCTACGTCATCATTACCATCCGAAAAGCGATTCAACCAAATACCCTGCTCTAACGAAATCAACGCCACGTACACATTATCAAATTTCGGGTTCGTTGAAAATCATTCGTGAGGATGAGATTCCTTTTAGGCTAGTCATGCAATCAACAAATACCTGCGCCTTTCTCCAAGCACGAACATCATAAAACGGAAAGGTGTTTTCGGCTTCAATGCACTCTTGCCAAGTCAGAACTTGGCATCCGATTAGGGACGTATTCACAATGTAAGTAAAGGAGCAGTCGATTCAAGCTAAAAGCTGCAGCAAGGATAATGGCAATTGCATTGGAATTACTTAAGGAATAAGCTGAATGAAGGGATGAAGAATAACAAAAAGAAGTAGTTGCTACTGCATTTTTCGTTCAAGTGGAAAATCAGATGACCACGTCGGAAATGAGGGAGAGATGTTGAGATAATAAGAAACATTAGCACGTTCTTAAAGGAAGTGAAATCTGTAGCTTAGCAGTAGTTACTTTGAATAGTCATCAGAATCAATTTCAAGGGCTTTAGCTTATATGAATGAATGCAAGTGTTACGTAGAAGGAGGATCGAGTAGTTTTTTAAGAGAACTTCTTAGAATAATTCGTTTCATCAAAAGGTTACGTAGATGACAAGAAATTGTATAAATCTTTCTTTGCAATCATGTAAGCTCTTTTTGTTTTTTCTTTCATTTTATTTTATTATCCATCTTTAAAAACAGAAAATATTCACTTACATTATACAATTCATAAAACTAACACATAAATTGATAATTCAGAATAAAAGAAAAGAAAACAGCATATGAGTCTATATATACATATATAAATAGATGTATGTATGTAAGTAAGTGACGTAAGATCCATCTGTAAATACTTACCGTATTGCATCATTCATTATGTATTAAAAGCAAGATGCAACATTGTATTTTTTAAACTGCAACTTTGTATGCAATTCGCAAGAAAAGAATCTCATATCAAAATTGTTTTGCAAACAACATCCGGCTCACTATCGCATCTTAAAAGATGACACGTTCGTTAAAGAATTTTCTTTGTAAACCGAGATTACGTTTTAAGTTGAAACGAAATTGTAAGTTAGTTCTAAGCTGAGATTTCATCAATAAAGTTCTTAAAGAATAAAATTACTCGCGTTTTATTTTTTTCGAACATCCGCTTAGACTCAAACATAACTGGCGCAGTCGGCGTTCGTATCGCGAAACTAATTTAATAAAAGTTTCTAAAATACGCTCGAAAGTAGTGTCGCGAAAAGTAGAATCCGCGATCGAAATAGCTGCCTTTAGAAGTGCAATAGGCCAGAATAGTGCATTTTGTGAGCCGCACGGACTTGGCAAGCAAAATAAAGTGAAAATACTCGTAAAGTGAACAGTTAATAGTGCAGTGAGAATAAAAACGCACGTAATTAACAAAAGTTCTTAACAAAACGAGTGAATTGAAACTTTTGGAGATTCCGATAAGCCTTTAAACAAGGAATCTTACAAAGACTACGGGGAGACTCCCTTAGGAAATCCAAAAGCTAACTTATAACCAGTTAAAACTTATAAACTGAGAAGCCTGCAATAACTCAGAACAAAAAAATCGGCAGCGTAATTAAAAACTAAAAAGTGATACAATTCAAAAAGTGAATATTGGAAGCAATCAGGCAACAAATTCAAAACCTAAACATTGAAGCAGCAAATCAAGCGAATCAAGCCAACGGAGCAGCAAACATGCATGCAGTAGCAGATACGACAGCAAGAGTCATGGCAGCGGTAAAACCCTTTACAGGAAAGGAAAATGTGAGTACCTTCATTAGACAAATCGACTTAGTGTATAGAGGCATAGGGAACCCAGAAGATACAGAATTCGTCGAAAATTTCTATATTTTCCCCAAAATACGTGGATACGCTGGAGACGTCATATCAAACATCCCACAAAATCAAAGGACATGGCCCCTAGTTCGAGAACTGTTACTAAAAGCATTTACATCGCAGGAGTCATATGAAAGACTCATTGAAAAAGCAACGAGAGCATCATCGAAGAAACCTGTCAGTGAAATTTTCAATTATTTATTAAGAATTCAATCAGATATTTTAAGTAAAACAAATAGTGAGCAAAGTGCCATATATAACGAAAACAGTATACTTGATCTAATTAGCGATATTTTCAAACAAAAAGTACCAAAAACTATGTCCGTAGCTCTATTGAATACTAAAAATGAACTCTTCTCATTCGTCGAGTTTACTGTTGAGGCTGGTAGTTAAATTATATGAGCTGAGGATGGAATCTGTACACTTCCATTTACAAAATTTGAGTATTCAGTGGACTTGGCTATTGAAATGAGGACAATACGCTCTTCTACCAAATCATTGGTACTTACAGATGGCAAATTGCTAGAAGCACTATTATTTTTTATGAGGGAAGTAGATGGATTTTCTATGGTAACGTCAATGAAACTAGGAGTAGCGTCTTTTGAAACTAAATGGGAAATTGGGTTTAGAACTGTGTTAGTAGAAGGCTTAGAGTTAAGCTCTTGGTTAGTTTTGTTTAACGTATACTTATTTTTAATTTGAGGTTCATGCGATGGTTTTGTTGATGACATATTGTTACGGGTGAACATCAAGACTCCGTAGCGCTGCTCACCGAACACTACCATACGCGATTTCGTAAGAGTTTAACCTACGCAATACCGAGCCGCACTTTATTAATTGTTTGTTTCTGGTAGTCCGATGATGTAACTATCAACAAGTAATTTAAATTTCCATTCACGAAAGAATTATTATTTTAATTACAAACAGAAGCCACACAATAATTTTAAGCTTAATAATTGTTTTAATTACAAGCAGGAAGCCACATAGTAATTTTGCTTTGTAACTTAATGTACTTAAACTCATGTAGCTAGGTCGCTTCCATTCCACACGCCACAATTATAGACAATGCAACCAGCAGCAAGCGGCGGAGGCACCAAGCACCAGCGCGAGCTCGAAAACAAAATGCGAAATACACACGGTAGCGGAAACATTCGTCATCCATTCAACATATGCAGCAAAACATGTAGTCAGGCAACGCAATTGCATCGTCATAAGGCGTTGTACTCTAATTCCACTCCATCCCAATGCAACGTTTGCGCACTCCAGCATGAGTACAGTGATTGTGGCAGATATGATGAAACATCCAAAAAGACACATCGTATCGTACATACCGAGCCTAATAGGCGCAAGTGCGTTAAATCAGTCGATAAGGCCCACAATGCTAAGACATGGAAAGTTACATTTGAATCCCAATGATAGCTGGGAAAGATTTCTAAGCAATTGGGAAGGTTAAACGAATATCAAATCCCACATTCCGGCCGGGAGAGTCTTCATTTGCGACTAAAGATGGTTGTTTCATCACTCACGAGTCATTGAAGTGTAACTTGCTAATTCGTGGGTTGTTGCAGTTCTCATCCTATTTTAAACTAGTTTCATTATAAGGCTCTATAAAAGACCTTACCATGGCTTAACAAATTGCGGGTAATATTTTCTAAAAATTAAACATACAAATGAGTATGATCAAACGAAACCAACCAAAGATTCAAATGATCGTCATCATCGGAGCATCATCAGTCGCCGAAGACGATACAGCAGACAAGCAATCGACAAGTGGTGCTGCACTCGTATCGTCGGTCGAAGGAGATGATGAATATTGGAACAGGAAGCTAACAGGAACGGCCCAATGCAAATGGAACACAGATTTTTCTTGTCATCAATTCTCGCTGTCGATAAGGAGAAATCTTCATATTATCATATGATTTTTTTGCATTCGCTGTCAAATTCGGCTGTGAAAACGCGTAAAGAAACTCGTTTGCTGTGGGATTTTTAGTTAAAATCGGTGAAAATTTGTGATTTGTGCGCTATTAATGAACAAAACAATAAGAGGCAATCTATCGGTTAGATTACAAGTGAGAAAACTATATATTTCGACGAAAAGAGGGAAAATACAAACAAAGTTTCTAAAATCATGTGCATTGTGAAAATATGCAATAATAGAACGCACCGTCAGCCCGCAGGAGTATCATTTCATAGGTAAGTAACAACATAAAATGTAGAAAGCACAATACAATATTTAGAAGTGTTTTTTCACTCAAAATCACTGCTTCCAATTCATGCATGATTATGTTTACATTTCGGTGGCGACCATTTTATTCGATTAGTTTTCGCGTAGTAGCGCCTGCATTTTGAGGGCAAGTTTTGCTAGCATATTGCTTGAATAATTTTATTAATGAAATCAATTTTATTTCTTTTTCCAGGAGTCTGTTAAATGATACTGGACATACGAATATATGGAGATGAAAAAATTATTAATGGACAACTTTCGGTAAACTGTTTACTTTTATAAATCTCATCTGGATCTCAGACATATTTATGTTTTTGCAGGCAAATGCAACGAGCTTAGCGACAGTATTGATTTTAAGCGCCTCTCTGGATGTGGAAGCTATTTCATCCTCGAAAGCGGAAAGCAGAATCCCGGAGTTGTTAGTATTATGCTTTTAACTGTAGACATTATATTATTGAATTTTCAAATGAATAAAAGTAATTTCGAAATAATTAATCTTTATATTAACAAGCAGAAGGATATATGAACTCTTCAAAAAGATGCTTAGGACAAATAATTCGAATTTTGTATTAAAACTTTTGATCAATTTTATAACCTATATCAAAGAGATAAATTTACTATCGGGGCGCAGGATAATTCATTTTGGGACTAATCACAGGTTTGAGAAATTCAACAGTAATAGACGACGTATTTATAACCAATATATGCTCGAATTTGTTCCCTCATATAAATTGAATCAAGATATCATTAAGCTATTTTTGATCCATTCGATCAAGTCTCGCCTATAGCAATATACTGACTGTAAGGCAATTTCCTGCCAGCTACGAGAAACTCTTATTTACTCAAAATAGTATACTTAAAAATGTTCAAGTGGCATGCATCGGAAAGCAACTCTTTGTTGCATATGGTGAGCACATGAACAACAAACGACACTTCAGCTTGTTAGTTAAGCTCATAGCAGTAAAATACATCAACACAAAATACTATTTTATTGCGAAATAAAATCAGAATAAATTTCTGTTAGGCGATATCTTAACAAATTAGTACACCTTAAAGGCATGTAGTTCTCTCACGCATAGCGAAGGTCAAGCTCAACGATTATACATTTCACCTTAATTCCACTGAAGAGGATTATGAAGGGAAAAGGGAGGTGAAAAAGTATAAAAGAATGAACGATTATAGTTTTAATAGAAGTTGAATTTGTAATTACCAAAGGAACAGATTTAGTTTTTTCTTATTAAATGTCGCTGTGAGTTTTTTTTTATCTAAATAAAGTTTAACAAACTATTCAAGTCTGAAATAGGAACATTACCAATCAATTATGCAATGGCAGTTAACTTGTACATTTTCAAATATTTCTAAACTGCAGCTCCCTTTTTAGACTACACCCTTCCAAAATTAAATCGAAAAAGCAACGTTCGTGGCGCATCGGGAAATGATGACAAAATTTGAGTTGATGTTCCACTCCAGTGTTCCATTCTCAAAGTGATGAATAAACGACGAATCAACAATAACAGACAATGGAGATGGAATCAATGCGTTCGGCGATAGTACATTCGATTCCCAATAGGATCGCCACAGGTGGTATGTAAATTGAGTGGAAACAAGCGAGAGGAGTTACTCGTGCAAATTCAGTCAAAACAAGTTTTTCCCGGTGGATGGAAGGGAAAAAGAAAAAAACGGGATTCAGTAAGACTATTTAAGCCGAGAAGATTGGCGCGGGCGCTCTCTTTTCCTTTCTTTCTTTTTGAGCGGTGCAGATTTTTTTGGATGCGCGAGCAACGGTGGAGCTGCGCGAAAAGAAAAGTGATCATCGAAACACCTTGAGTGAGTTTATTTAAGCCGGGAAAATTGGCACGGTCGTTCTTCGTTCCTTTGTGCGGTGAAGATTTTGGATGTGCCTGCAACGGTAGAGTTACGAAAAGCGGAAAAAATATCGAGTGAAACGTGAACGGCTGTCCGGCCAACATTTTGGAAAGAAAGGAACAAGTGTCCGGCGGGAAGTGAATGAGCCGGCAGTGAGTAAAACTGCATTACAAACTTCGACGAGACGGCGGTGGAAAGCTCGAGCAAACGGAAGCGAGGGGCCCCTTTTTTATGTTAGGAAGTAAAAGTAAGTGGCTTTCTTTTAACATTTATGTTATTGAATTGTTTTCTTTTGAAATATAAACTGAACATAAGTTTAATTATTCGATCTTTCCTTTCAAATATCATGGGCCAAATAATTAACTTTTTTCCAGTTGTGAGGAGTGCGGCTCAGGGAGCGGTGACCAGGCAAGAAGACCTAGAAGATTTAACGGTGGTGGTAGTGTTTGGCGAGGGTTTCCCCGCTTTGAAAATTCGCGGGTAATATTTGCGGGTAATAATATTTCGGTATTTATTTCCGGTTGTTGACTTGGCTGATTTCCACTTGCTGAATACCATATCCCTCCCGACATAATCACCGTTTTTGACTCGGAGGTTAGTAAAAAGCCAGGCATATTTCCTTGGAATAAGCACTTTGAATGGTGGCCTTCGTTTCCTACGATTTGGGATGTCTTCCACTTTGCAGCCTTTGATCATCAGACACGTTTCAAATTTCTGCTGCAACCCAACGGCATTCAGATTTTTAGGTACTTTCTTGAGATAAAATATCCCCCAGATGTTTTCGCTGGCTTTTGTGGTTCTTTGAATATTTGCTGAATTGACTGACTCCAATTTCTTTAATCTTTTGTTCCAGTCATCCAAAGACCAGGTTGTGCCCAATTTTAAAATAGAAGAGACTATTGGAACTTGGATCGTATGTTGTGAGTGAACACATAAACATACTCGGATATATTCCCGCTTCATAACTGCAATAGTAGCGAGCAAACAACACCTATGTACTCGCACTTCACCAATGAAAATTAGCCATGGAAACACATGCGCAAGTAAATAAGCGAGCAGTTAAGTGAACGAGAAAGTTCAACCCGCAACGATATTCACATCGTGAACGAACGGGGTGCTTCGAAGAGAGGTAAACGGAAAGGAAAAAAGAAAGTTCCGGCATAAACACTCTTTCGCTCAATGTCCCCAGTTTCGCTATTTTACCTCAAGAGATCTTGGGAAAGCCAAAAGCTTAAACTGAAAGCACTCTTTCGAAGTCGAAAGCTTAAGCGAAAAACACTCTTTTGCACAATTTCCCCAGTTTCGCATATTCAGCAAGCGAGACGAAGCGGGGAGGAAAAACTTTCGTGGAACGAGAGCGCACGTGTTCGGCTACTCAGCACCTTTAAAGAGAATTTAGGTTGAAAGCTCACGAAAGAATGGTATTTAATGTTCTTGGGCAGTCTTATACCAGGGAGTGTGTATTCAAATCCAAAAGGGAGCGTGCTGCTACTCATTCTTTATCTACATCGATGCAAGTATTCGCGTTTAAGTTTAAGTTGAAAGTGCTGTCCAGTCTCCAACAAAATGGTGAGGGGTGAGGTGTTGGCTTGCGCCGCGATCCTCAACCGGCCCTTTGGCGCTTCACGCCGTGTGGCCACCCCGAACCATTAATACGACAAGTTGGTTCCCTCTTCAGGCTGGCTGATATTTAGAGTTTTAATATAAGTTGGAAATTCTAATGTAATGTAAATGTTTTTAGAAAATAACAATAATACAATAAAAGTCATGCTTTCAAGTGAACTTTTGCCTTGGTTGATTTAGTGAAAATGGACAGAGTAGCAGGTAAGTGGTGTTGCAGTGAGTTCTTTCCCCGGGAGCCTTGATGTTGTATATAGGATACGCATCAAGTTGAGCTCCTAGTTCTTACCAGTATACATAGGGTATACTGGTTTGTAACACGTAGGTCTTTCAATGGGCGTATCGCCTTGTAGCATGAATGGCAATTGCCTATTTTCCTGCATAAGGACACTAGAAGGGCATTTCGCTATTAATTGAGCTGCACAGTGTTCATGAACTATATTCTCCATGGCGGCAAATTTTTTCTCTAACCCTTCAATTTTCGCAATCAGCTTCGAGTATTTTGTTGCGTTGTGAAGTTAGTTGTTCTCAGTATCTCGTCCATCCAGTTTTTATTTAAAGTTTCGGTACTTTGGAGCTGAAGATTTGCAATCTGTTTTTTCATTGCAATAAGACGGGAGTCGAATGCTTCGAGTGCTTAAGTGACCTTGACATTGCTACCTGAAAGTGCAGTCGCAAACTCATCAAAACTAGATGCCATCTCAACGAAGCTTTCATCGTTTGTACGTGACTTTGCATTCTGACGTGCAATTAGCTGGTCCTTTTCATTGATGAGGACACCAATCCGATTAGTAATTCGATCATATAAATCTCGAAATTTATGTTCAAGGTGTTGGCAGTCTGAACAAATGAAATAAGACTCCAAGAAAGGATGAAACCAGTCTCTTCTATTATAATAAAAAGTATTAACAGAATTCTCTGAAAACTTTTTGCTTTATTTACTGTCAATATCGTTGGACCACCCTATATTTCAATTTCTTTTCGATGCATTCTGTATTTGTACAATAGAACATTTTCCTTAAATAGTATATGAATTTCAAGTGGCGGCCTATCTAAATTTTTTTTTGAAACTAAAGGTGCCTACAAGAAATTTTCTTTTCCGGCTGGTGGTGCCACCGGGGAATTTTCAACACGAGAAGGCAGTATTTTACTTCATAAAGCTAATTGAACATTCACAAGCCATTAGTCTTTGGTGAAGCTCTTACAGCCATAGGAAGAATATTCTCAAGAAAAAAATTAGTTTTATTTAAATATTTGCAGAGTTATTTTACAGTTTCTCAGCCGATCTTTATGTAACTCTTTCAATAAAAACTTTGCCCCAAGTGGCAGAAACGCTTCACACCGCATTCATAAAACTCATCCTACTTAACTGACGCAAAGATGAGATGAAAGAAAAACAGTCAAAAATAAGTTGTTTAACTGGACCGGAAGGAATTATATCCTTTTTATAGAGTAGTCAACAACACGAACCATAAGGACCGTCCAAAAATTGAACAACTTCATTAAATTTACATCTCGTGGGCTTTGGCTTAAGTATACAAAGTTAAAGTGGCACTTATACACCTCAAGCACGAAGTGCTTTCACCGTGCAGGACACTAAAAGGATGAGCGTTGGATTTACATTGAGTTTTTGGTGTTTATTCAAGGACAGAATAAGATAGCGCTTTACAACCCAATCAAGAAGCGAACAGAAATTATATTTCTGTAATAATTGCATAATTAATTTAAATATTAAAAGTAATATTCATTTTATATGCCATAAAGTGTTGTATATTGATGTAACATGCCTGGAGTTGTCCTTTTTAAACAGGTTTTATGGAATTAGCCTTACATTCTTTTCGTTCTCCACAGGTTTTCATCCTCTGAGCAAATTTCGTTAGTAGGCTCTCCGTTTGCCGTTCGAGTGGATACACTTGCATAGTTAATAGATAACTTTTATTCAAACAGGTGTACGTCCTTGTCAGGCATGAAAATGTACACCATATGAATGAAATATAAAGCAGTCAAGCGGTTGTGGACGTAATTGGATAAGTGGATGGCTGTTTAACTTGTTGGTTTATTTGAATTTTTAAAACTAATTTCACTTGGGTAGAAGATGAAATTTTTAGTTTTATATTGCCATGCGTTGAGGTTCCATCCAAAGAGTCAGAATCTAAGTTTGGAAGCCAGGAAGGGAGAAGCCTGGTTTTAAGGCATCGGACACATTTAGTTAAAATCATTTTTATAAGGAAAATGTAAAATGTTTTCAACTTAACCCAAATTCATTTGCGGTAAGAATTTAACTTTAAGACCATTACGACGAACAAAAATCATTTTTGCGCAAATATCTTAGAAAATTCTTCCAACGAAATCTCCTGTCCATCTCAGAGAAATTCCTCTTGAAATGGTTGGCGATATTTAAAGTAGCTTCCAGGAAGGCAGCTAAGAAATGATGTGGTTGCTGAGCAATTTATTCTCGAGTCCCGTGAATTGGACTGGTTTAACTTGAAGTTTAATATGAAAATCAATATCAAGCCTACCCTCATTTTTAGCGTACCACGAAAGGATGAACGCGTGCACAGTCTTCCACAATACTTTCAACAATATCAAGTTCTTAATTCACATTTTCTGAAAATATTCTCCATATTCCCTGGAGCAAAGCTTGCTCAAATTTTTTATTCTTTATATTTTTCGCATCATAAATTGAATAAGTGCTTCCGTACAGATTGCTCGACTCCGTTGGCTGTGGCTAATACGTTTAGGCCTAGGGGACAGGACTTTTTGCTTGCTCTGCTATAACTTTCGCTATTGCCGCTAGTAAATATTGTAATATCCCGTCAAGTGTAATTTTATGAAAGTTGGACTGTGTGCCAAAACGGACGGTTGGAATGTGAAAATAAATGGTGAGTGGTGGCGGCAGGGAGTCAGCAGGATGGCTGTTAAGAGAGGATTCTGTGAAAGGGAACGAGAGTTGGAACATAAAAGCACGGGCAGCATATGTCACAACGAATTTAATGACGCTGGGATCACTTTGTGCGCTCTCGCTCTGTTTGGAAAGCTGGAAGTCATGTTGTGGCACATTGAAAGCCACACACGCTAAATTGCTTAAATAGCCTACCCTGTAGTGTAATTTGTGGTTGAATGTTAGTACTCGCCATGGCAATCCACTAAACAGTCCACGGACTTGACATGGCTGTGCATATGAGCCATTCGACAGCGAAAAGGATGTTACTGTGTGAGCTTTTTGGGGGCTATTTCGTTTGTGGTTTGCACTGAAAGCACGAGATTTATAAAAGTGTTTGGCCGCCACAAAATTGGTTCGTTATTTTTGTTAACTGTTAAACAATTGAATCGAATTTGACGATTCAATTTTATTTAATACTGGAATTATGGATACATTTCTTGTGAAGGGTTCTCCATTTCGTGTTAGGAAAGTATAACCCTGCCATTTGACATCTGTCAGAATTAAATGTCATTCAAAGCATGTTTTTTTTAGTTGAAAGTTTGCCATTTAGAAATATGGATCGTTTAACAGTCGAAGAACGCGTTAAAATTATTAAATTTTATTATAAAAATGGAGATTCTGCTGTATCAACACTAGGGCTTAACGAGCTGATCACGGTGGACATAATCGACCTACACAGCAAACAATTTCGAACACGGTGCATCATCGCAACATTTGTTCTGCTGAAAACATCGCTGTCGTTGCTCAAAGTGTGGAGGAAGATCCGAATTTGTCGATTCCTCGACGTGCTCAACCTTTGGGCTTGTCTTACGGCTCATTGTGGCGGATTTTGTATTTGGATTTGCATCTCCATTGGTACAAAATCCAACGCACTCAAAAACTCATCCCTCAAGACCATACACAACGCAGAATGTATGCAAATCGGGTGATTGAACAACAAACCATTGATAACGATTTTTCGAACAAAATTTTCTTTAGTGATGAGGCTCATTTTTCGCTCAGTGGTTACGTAAATAAACACAATTGCCGCATATGGGTCTATCAAAATCCTCAGGTGATCGCAGAAAGGCCTTTGCATCCGGAAATAGTGACCGTTTGGTGTGCATTATGGTCTGGTGGTGTTATTGGCCTGTATTTTTTTGAAAACGATCAAGGAAGAGCCATTGCAGTCAATTCTGACGCTATGGACGGATGTTGACCGATTATTTTTGGAGAGAAAATGAAGATTATGATCTGGAGAATATGTGGTTCCAAAAGTATGGAGCCAAAAGCTACACAACACAGGCTAATCGAGCACTTTTGCAAGAGAAATTTCCAGGACGCGTAATTTCGAGATTGAGTGATGTCAAGTGGCCCGCAAGATCCTGCGACCTAACACCTTTGGGTTGCTTTTTATGCAGCTATGCATAAGATCGTGTCTACGCGAATAATCTTCAAAATCTTGAGCAATTGAAAACCAATATTCGTGAAGTTATGGCCGAGATATTGTCGGAAATGTGCCGAAAAGTCATTGAAAATTACCTCAACAGGTTTGAGGCCTGTAAGAGGTCCCGTGGAAGGCATTTGCATAATGTTGTGTTTTACGTATAATGGCAAGGCTCAATCTTTACATTGAAATAAAAAATTTTGTTTTTATCTGAATATTTTACATATTTTCTTTAACTTTACTTTCCCAAGCGTGAAATGGATAGTCATATATTTCAAAGGATTTTGTAATCTTGTGGAAAACATTGAACCTCAAAAACCTTACTATTTTGAAAAACGGTTGAAAGAAATTTATGTTCGGCACCCAAAAACATCTTTAGGGGGATAAAGTTTTTTAAGAAAAAAACAACGAAATGAAAAACATGGTACGAAGGCGAAATTCAAGCATTTTAACTCATTTTTAACCCTCTATCACTCATGAACTTGCATTAATCGAGCAGTCACACAATCAAACTGCTCGAAAGCCTTCCTATCTCCTACTCGAAATTTTGCGGCAGATTTGTAAAAATATGTAATTATTTACATCAATACTCGTATTGGGTGTACAACTTAATAACCAGAATTTTTTTAGCGAAATTTGATGCTTTACTGTGGAAAAATCTTACAATATATTTTATTCAAACTATTGTCCATCGAAATCTACAACGTTCCCCCATCTTTCAGGCAATTTATGAATTCCATCCCAAAAAAATTGCGTCGGCTTGGCGGCCAAAAACGATTGTATCCAATTTCGGATGCTTGCTCTGAAGTGAAGCGTATTCCGGTGAGGGCATTTTGCATGGAGTGAAATAAATGAAAGTCAGACGGAGCAAGATCCGGACTATAAGGCGGGTGGGCTAAACTTCCCATCCACTATTTTCCAAATAGCTTTTCACGGGTCTTGCAACATGCGGCCGAGCGTTGTCATGATGAAAAATTATAGCCTCGTGTCTGGTCGCATATTCCGGGCATTTTTCGATGATGGCACGCTTCAAACGTATTAACTGTGTTCGATACAAGTCACCTGTGATTGTCTGGCCCGATTTCAACAACTCATAATATAACGGCCCCTTCTGATCCCACCAAATACACAGCATAACCTTGGCGCCATGGATATTTGGCATCGCCGTTGATTTGGTTGGTTGGCCGGACTTCACGTATGACTTTTTGGGCTTGGTTTTGTCATAATGGACTCCTTTTTCATTCTCAGTTACGATCCGCTGCAAAAATGATTCCTTTTTATGGCACTCAAGCAGCATTTTAGACATACAGAAGCGCCGTTCAACGTCTCTCCGCTGCAACTCATAGGGGACCCAATTACCTTGCTTCTGAATGTATCCGGCAGTTTTCAAACGTTTCAAAATGGCTTGCTGAGTCACTTCCAACGATTTGAGAAGTTTGTCTTGCGTTTGACACGAATCCTCATCGAGTAGCGTCTCAACTCTTCGTCTTCAAACTTTTTTGGCTGTCTTGGGCGTCCTTTGTCTATGATGTCAAAATCGGCACTTTTGAAGCATTCAAAAATCTGTGTTTTCGCTAAAGCATCGTTTCGCAGTTTTCTTTGCAAAAAAATGACCCAAAAGAACCTCCCGCAAATGCTGTCTTTTTCTCAAATTTTCGAAGTTATTCATCGTGAAAAATAATAATGATGCACACAAGATAAAATTGTTTTGTTAACTGATTTTGAAAGCTGTCAAATGTACCTTCAAAATGACATATGTAAAGTTCGAGCTTACACGATATTTGTTAGTACAGACACCCAGCGTCAAATTCCGGTTATTAAGTTGTATACCCAATATTAAAATTTAAATGTCCCCCTTTAATTTTATTCGTCATGAGATTTAACTTTGGTAACAATTTAATATTTTCATTTCTTTACTCTAGTTAAAGTTACTTGATTTCATTTAAATTTCTTCAATACATTTAAATCTTTTGTACCTCATTTAAATTTCTTTACTACATTTTGAATTTCCTTACTTCGTTTCAATTTTTGCTACTTTAATTAAATGTTGTTTCAAAAATTTCAAATCTACTCCTCAACGTTGTAGAGAAGTGATCAGGGTGGATGGAGTCAGCTGAGATTTCACCATATGCACGGGATGAGAAGAGAAGATAAGTTTTTGGACGTGTGAAAAAATGGGGAGTCCGGTTTAAATCGCCAAGCGGGACGGTTTGGTTAAGCTTCGCAGTGCCAAATTTCTCGTCGCGAACAAATTCCGTTTAAGTACGCATAATGAAGTGAAGAATATCAAAGGTGGTCGCCTATGCGTTGGGTTCTACCTCTAGAGAATGAGTGATGAAAGAATCCGAAAGTTATTGGTAGGAAAGTGAGCGCAGTGTCAATAACTTTCTGGTTTTGGTTACACATTGGCGGAAAATACGAAATTCAAGTTAGAAGGTACCTGGAAAAATAGATTATACTTTTACTCACAATCGAAAGAGGAACGCATTAAATATTATTATTACGTCTTTGTAAAAAAATTTTTACAAAGACCTACTAGTTTCGCGACCTGTCTGTCCGTCTGTCCGTCCGTCTGTCTGTCCGTGCGTCACAGCTAATTTCCTCAGAAACTATAGAAGCTAGAATGCTCAAACTTTGTGAAAAGGTCAGAAGTGATGGTCTCTCAAGAGTTGGGGCCTTACCAAAAATTTAAAACAAACTTAAGGGGGGTCCCCCCTAATAACGAATCGGCCCTTAAAATTTTTTTTTAATCAAAGGTAGTCGGGTGGGGTATCAAATGAAAGGTCTTGATTAGAACTTTTAAAATCTGAAATAAAAAATCATTTTATAAGTTAAGGGCTCCAGGGGAAGGCAAAATGTACCCAAAATTTGTGACGCCCGCGTACACCCGCGCATGCTATTGACGAGAAACTCTACCACATCTATGTATTCCTGGATGGGCAATATAAACAAAGCCGAAAGATTATTGGTGCAGCATTGAGAATACGGGTCTTGTTGATGGAGTTGAGATTCAGACCGAAGTGTAGTTGAGTCAGTTCTTCCGAGGTTCCTTGGAACGAGAGAAAATACGAGTATCAACAATAAAACGTCTTGTCGTCGTTCAATCGTTAAAATAGAAGAAAAAGAAAAATAAACTAATGGTTTCGTAAAGGAAAATTTCCCAATGGCAACTTCTTAAATTGTTCAGGGTATACTTTTAGGTACATGTGTGGAATACTCATAAAAATACTCAAACGTAAAATTTGTTATGCATTGTGGATTAGTGATGATAAATGTATGCTGATACACGTAACGTTAATAAAATATACTGGATATAAAAGAATTATTAAGGATATATCATCAATAGATAAATTCTGTGTTGATTTTGATGAAACCAACCAATTGTGTATTATTTGTGACAATCTCTTAAAAAGTCAATTCAAGTTGGAAAGTGTTCAATGTGAACACTCAAAGAATTATTCGAGTAAATTTAGAGTACTATCGTAGTTATGGATTTGAAGTGAATTGTATCCTGATTGAACTTATTAGCATATCAAGAATCGCTTTTAATCCCAAATAACGTCACGAGTTATATTGTCAGCATGGTGGACGTTGTTTTCTTTACACCGTAGCTAATTGGTTATAGATCTGCATTATTGCTACAATGAGTATGTCTTGGAAAAATTGACTACGATATTAACGGCATGACGTACCTGCAACAAACCATGTCTGAATACGGATATCACGCACAACAGCTAATTGCTATTATCTCATAGTAAAGAAATCGGTTAAGGAGCTTAGTTTTGGTTTCTGGTGAACTTTAGAAAACCACGTGTTAACATTATTGACCCAAAGTAACTTTTCTCGATGTCAAACTGGAGTAATGAATTTAATTTATATACAGTGTAACTTGCGATTCGGAATTTTCCCACCCTTTTATTAAATGCATGTGCAGGCGCCCGGCGTGGATGATGGTTAGTACCCCTTTGTTTTCTTTTAAGTTTTATATATATATATATATATATATATATATATATATATATATATATATATATATATATATACATTTATTTTTGGGTCATTTTCTATTTTTGTTATCTTTGTTTTAAAATCGATTTTCGTTTCCTATTGTCAATTAATTTTCAGTAAAGAATTACAAATCGTTATGCTGATTGCCATAGAAAAATCAAGTATGATTGATTCACATCGTTATAAAAACATTAAACATAAAGAAAATGCAATAATACAGTGTTAAATTGAACCGCCGGTCTTCCCATTCCGTCAAGTCTGACCGGGTGTAGGACCCATCACGATGGCAGGCGTTTCGCATGGTATGGACTAGCCATCGGGCACGGTCCGACGTTTTGTTTTTTCCAGGGGCTCTTGCCGGGTAGAGTGGCCTTCTGCTCGCGTGCCCTTTTATGATATAGGATTATGAGATTTCATTGCATAACTCTATAGCATAAATTGGTTACGTTTGTGCTTCTCATTTGTGGAAAAGAGTCATACAAAGTGCTTTTGTATGAGTTTTTCACTCAAATGGGAAACATATGACCAAGTCTACGTTTGGATCTCGATTTGGTTGGGAAAGTGCGAGGGGGCACCACATCCATCTGGATGCTCCACTCTGGTTTGTGGGCCAAAAGGATCGTCGTTAAGAACGAAGTCTCCGCAAGTCCGTCCGTTTTTGCTCGTCCCAACTTGTTCTCTGAACAAGCAATTTAAACCTTTAGTAGGTTACCTCGGCATTCGACCCATTCCTAATTCGTGAATGCAAAATTCTTTTGTAGTGGGTCCTTGTGCTAGAGAGAAAGAACCCGCCCCACGACACCGCAACGCTAGCCTGCCAGCGGATTCACGCGTCTCCATACAAGGCCAATCTCGGCGGATCTTAACATCCTCTTCCACCGAGGCAGCAGACCATCGCTGCAGTCCTGTACGGACATTATCCCACCCACTTTCACTACAAACTGACATTTCTTCGAATTTTAGAATTTGTAATGATAATTGTTAAATGTGTTTATGGTCCGTGAAGGACAGCAGCGATGTTAACTGCCTCAGGGAGCTGAGATTTCGAACTGCATTGGAATGACCTTGCCTGACGATGCATAGGCCTGCTGGTAGCTAGCTTTCAGGGATGTCAGGGGATAGGTCCTTTCCGCAAGTGCAAAGTCTACACCAAAAAAATTATCTTCACGCACATCATGGTTCAAAGGATAACGAAGCCTGACGGAAACTGCAGAGGTCTTATGATTTTCTACGTAACCTACCGATGATACAAATCATTTTCACCGGGAAAGCTAACTAATATTAGAAAATGGGGAGCCAAGGGGACTTGGAGCCTCACGCACCCTTCCAACTGGATGAAATCCACATAACTAGGCCCATCTTCAGAGGCCTATCATCCGTTAGTGTAAAAGCCCCTGAAACAAACAAAGAAGAAGAGGGCGACCCTATGAGTACTGCATAGGAAGATGTATCCACTCACGTGGCGGTTTCCATACTCCTTCCAGGGAGAAAAAATAAGATCCAGTCCATCGAGTTTAATCACATATTAATTTTAGTATGCTGTTCTTGATCGAATGCCCGACATAACGTAATAAAATTTTGAATCAAAATATCTTAAAGTTGCCTCACGATATCAGCCAAAGGGGCCGGTTCACAACTTGTTAGTGTGATCATCTGAGGACAATTTGCGCTTTGCTAAAATGAGGCTCCAAAAATATTTGGGTTCTCTTACTACATATTACCGGAAACGGGAAATTAAGGCAAAAGCAAAGAAAAGTGAAGTAATTGTTTTGAAAGACCCCCACAATAACTTTGGTTGTCATGCAAGAGGCATCTGTAACTCCAGGATTAAGTTCAATTGGTAAATGGTGCACTGCTCTAGGTGTGCAAATTACTTGAGGGTAGTTTTCGATAGGAAGGCTACCTTCAGTGCTCAAGTTGATAGTATTTTGAAAAAAGTGACTCATGGGTACCATCTTTCCATACTTTTTTTCGGGAAACATTCAACAGTGAGCAAGCAGGTCAAGGTTATGGCCTATAAAACCTTGATACGTCTGATCATCACATGAACGATGCTGATATGGAATGGAGCTCTAAAAACAAAATGGGGTAAGATAGGATTAGTGGAGCGAAAAATCTTTTGGGCCTGCACAGACCTATATAGACAGGAGGACGGACGGTGTTACCCCAACGAGGCGCTGTGCTGGGAGGCAGAAATGGAGTCCATCAAATCATATGTGGAAAAGCTGATGGCATCGGGAATCAGGAGAACCAATGAACACAAGGTGGGAGTAGTCAGGAGAGCGACGGACAACCGCTCAATGGATGTATCGAATGTAGTTTTTAGGTAGTCTTAAGGAAATAATGTACTTAATTTTAAGAAACTCAATTTGTAAAACTCCAGTTCTTAGAGCAAATGACTTTGACACCAAACTTCTTTGTATAATCTATTAATGTTTGAATAATGTTGTGGGTGTCAACATTTTAAAGTTTTGTTTTATCGAAAAAATTAATATTGTAATTTAATTAAAGTAAATTATTATTGAGCTCTGGGCAAAGCCCTAAGGCACAACTCGCATGAATAATGTTAGGTTAAGTTATTTATGAATTATACATATGCAAAAAATTAGAAAAAATCACCAAATGATGATCTTGAATTTTGTACTCTGGGTGAGTGCTTCAGTTTTCTTTGGCTGAAATGGGTAGGTTTCAGTCATTTCTTTCTTTCTTCTGGATTTCAATTTATTATATCATACATTGGATTGAAAGTTATTTGGCGGATATCAAATAATAGTATATAGATTGTTCCTTTTTGGAGAGCAGGATGTTGACGGACGGCGGCGTGCTTGCCAGACGTGTCATATCAGATAAGGATGAGCAAATTGCTGCACTGGTTGCTCACCTCGACAATATTACGCTAAAATTAGACCAAGTGTTTGTACCGCTATTACAGACACAAAAAACGCTTGCGAAAATTAATTTCGAGATGACCGAGCTAGTTGAAAAAAAGCAGAACTAATTACATTGTTGAAAAATAAGGCTAAGGCAAACGGTTAATCTTAGCAAGACAGCCCTGAAATTAAAAGGCGAAAGGTGAGGACATCTAAACCGCCAAAGCCTTGTTCCTCTTCTGAAAAATCAGAAAGCGAGATGGAAACTAACTGCATGAGCAGCAGTAAAGATACAAAGTTTGAGATTTTGCCTCCCCTTCCACCCACAAAATAGGCTACGACATTTACTGACATGGCTTTTACACCAAAACCAATACTGCCAAATACTACGAATACATAGCCTGCACCGAAAACAGATGAATCTACTAAAACAGTACCAATCATTCTTCGAGAGACCTCAAAATGGTCCAACACACTTGGTAATATTAAAACACAAAATATCTCATACTCATCCATGAAGAGGGTCTACCTTGGCATACAAATCATACCAACAACACCCACAGATCATAGACGACTGACAAAAGCCCGAGCTAACAATGAAACACAATATCACACTTACATACTTCCGGAGGAAAGACAGTTGAATAATGTCATCAGGGGCCTGTATGGCCTTTCAGTCGAAGGGATTAAGGAAAACTTCACTGTTAGGGCTTCAACCCAATAGAAGTTTACTTTATCAAAATGAGGAAGACCTTGCTAGGGATTTTTTTTCTTAGCACTACAGCCTCTTTCGGGCCTTCACTTAGAGAAAATTAGAGTATCTCATTGTCATGATCTAATGTATCAGCACTCCACAAGGTCACATGGCCATTATCACGCTTTGGCCGTGTATCCGTCCACCCAGCTGTGATACGTTCTGATTTTAAACCAGAACGTATCACAACTGAACAGGCTTATAGTCCGTCAGAAGAACCACACGAACTAAATCTCGTTGACGCTAACAAAACTTGAACCAGAGACCTTCGGCTTACGAGCTTAGTGCTCTAGCTATTAAGGCACGCGGACGCAAACTATTGCTAGGGTAGTCAAGGTTTTCTTCCAAAAATCGGAAGCTAGCATTTATAACATTAAAGCTTTTTGCCTCCTTATGTGCATCGTACCAGCACAGCGTCCTCGTACCGGCAAGAATATATACCACGATTGCCAACAACTTGGTCATTCTTCTAGAAACTGTCATGTGCAGTCTCGATGCGATTCGATTCATTTCTCGGACTGTCTAAAGAAAACTGGAGAGAAGCCAAAATGTGTCAACTGCGTCGGAGAACATCCAGCAAGCTACGGGGGTTGTCTCAAAAATCCAGAGAACGTGAGAAGATCGTTCACGCAGGTAGCTGCGGCGCAACCCACACAACTAGCACAAAAACAAACAACTCCAACGCAGACACTTCCACCTACACAAAGTCTACCTCACAATATTTCGCTAAAATACAGACATAATTCCAAAACATGATGCAAGAGATGATGGCAAACATGATTTAAACTATGTTCGCTGCATCTTCAAATGTTATCAACACTTAACACTAAAGAGTTTAATGATCACCGTTTCAATTCTGACGTGGAATGCGAACCCCTTGCTTCGGCATTCTGGTGAACTCAAACAATTTATATTGGATCATTCATTCGACGTCATAATGATCTAAGAAACATTTCTGAAGACTAGAAGACGATTCCACATCGCAAACAACATTATGTACAGAAATCACAGAATAACGGATAGGGGAGGCGGAACGGTCATTCTCGTGAGGCGAAACTTGAGTCACTATCTCATTAATACATCCACTCTTCAAAAACTAGAGGCCACAGCAATCAAAATGCGAACTGATTTTCTAGAATTCACTGTAATTTCTGCTTACAATCCTCCAGGAAATATCAATTTCTTAAATGATCTCAGAGCATTTGCTACATTTGACTTAAATGCCACACACCGCCTTTGCAGAGCTGTCAGAAGCAATAAAGCTAGGATTGAGCTTAATACATTCATCACAGCTAATTACTTCAGTCTACATATTCCCAATGGGTTGACACATTACGGATTAAGAAATGGCTTTGCATTTGACATTAAAATACCTCGAGATTTCAAACAAAATGTTCGGTTAAATGTCTTTGACGAACTGTCTTCCGATCACAAAGTAGTCCTCTTCCTCATAGAAAACATCTTCATTGATAGAAAGCGTTTAAAGTCGCATTGACCAATTAAACTAATTGTCAATCACCTGAAACAGTCGACGACATCAACAACGTCAATGAGAGAGTAAATTTTACATGCAAAAGAGGACCCTACGGTCATAACTCCGAGAAGGGAAACGAATCCCTCTGAACTTTCTCAGAACATTAAACAACTAATAAGGAGAAGAAATGAAGTTCGGAGGAGAGCTACGTTTAAAGGTGACCCTACGCTACGTATGAACACTACTCGGATGACAAATGAAACCCGTGGTAAGATAAGGGTATTCCGAAACGAGCAATGGGAGAGCTTTTTGGTAGTTTCTGGAGAATGTCCGAATACTTTTGGATAAACAGCAAAATTTTAGTACCACCTATTCGTGGTCCGAATTCTACGATGCAGGTAAGGCTGAAACACTTGCAAATCCTCTGGAAATGAATTCTGTGAAATTTTTCTGACGAGGACGACTTTGAAACTGAGGAAAGAATTAAATTGGGTATATTGTATGAAGTATTGGGTGTACAGCTTGTCATTTTTAAGGTACATTTGACAGCTTTCAAAATCAGTCAACAAAAAAATTTTATCTTGTGTGCATCATTATTATGTTTCACGATGAATAACTTCGAAAATTGGAGAAAAAGACAGCATTAGCGGGAGGTTCTATTGGGTCATTTTTTTGCAAAGAAAACTGCTGCGGAAAGTCATCGTTTGCTTGTAGAAGTATATGGCGACAATGTTTTAGCAAAAATACAGTGTTTTGAATGGTTTCAACGCTTCAAAAGTGTCAATTTTGACATCTAAAACAAAGAACGCCCAGGACAGCCAAAAAGTTTGAAGACGAAGAATTGAAGACGTTACTCGATGAGGACTCGTGTCAAATGCAAAAGGAACTTTCCGAATTGTTAGGAGTGACTCAGCAAGCCATTTCAAAATGTTTGAAAACCGCCAAATACATTCAGAAGCAAGGTAATTGGGTCCCCTATCACTTGAAGCCGAGAGACGTTGAACGGCGCTTCTGTATGTCTGAAATGCTGCTTGAGCGCCATAAAAAGAAATCATTTTTGCATCGGATCGTGACTGGAAATGAAAAATGGATCCATTATGACAATCCCAAGAGCAAAAAGTCATACGTGAAGCCCGGCCAACCAGCCAAATCAACGGCGAAACGAAATATCCATGGCACCAAGGCTATACTGTGTATTTGGTGGCATCTATAAACATGTGGTACATTAGTCCCAAGATATAAGACTCTATTTCCTTCATTTTGATTTTCTTACTAGTAAAGTTATAGATTAAGGATGCAACTAGTTTCTTGTATTTAATTTTTGCGTTATTGAAAAAAAAAATCTAATAAAGTTTGGTTTGGCATTGCGTCATTTCAAACATAACAAGATTGGTGTGTTAATGTTTGAAGCAAGTTAGTCTAGATAACCCTGAAGTTCACCTGTGATAAGAGGGATAGTGAGAGGAGAGGTAATTTGAACATACACTCAAGTAATTTGCATAAGTTTTAAGGTCAATCACCCTGGATTTTAGTAGGCCTGAAAATTCAAAAGAGTTTGTATGGTATGGTATACAAGTACACACGATTTTTGTGCAAATATGCGAACGTTTTTTTTTTCTCAGTAGAGGATTGAATATATAACAAACAACGCTTAAAAGCATTGAAAGAGTTTAATTTACTTTAAATGCTTTTTATTTGTCATAAAAGGCCAGTCAATAAAATTAAATAGACTGGTAATCCAGAAAACTAACTGCACTGGAAATGATATTCAAGGCATGAGATCGCACACAATATTCAAAAGTGGGAAGCCTACTGGAAAACGAGAATTCGGAGTGGCCTTCATTGTGAATAGGAAGCTCAGTTTTGACGACTTTGAAGGTCAGCTGCATACACAGGAAAACAAAGCTCCAAGTATACAAATCTGTGGTAAGACCTGTATTATGCTATGGATGTAAAACATGGACCCTAACTCAAGCATCCGTAAATATACTGAACGTCCTGGCGCAATGGCAAATTTCCTACAATCATGAGCTGTATGAAATTTTTAACGAGCCGGAGGTCTCAAGCATTGTAAGACTGTGGAAGCTGCAATGAACTGAGACTGTTGGTGGCACTATTTGCAGGAAGTAAACGCCCGAGAGGAGCTGTAGCGCTACAAAGAAGAAGAAGACCTGTTTTGAAGAGCTCTCATCAAAACCTTTGATTCGGTACACAGAATGGCTACCTCTAGCGAGTTTTTTTTCAGAGGTCACCCCCCTGCATGGTGAGACCCCTCTTAAACGCGTAATGATATTTTGAGTTTACGTTTCAAGACGGCACCACCTTGCGCCTACTGACAAAGTTTCATGCTTCTAGCCCACGTTGTTTGCGAGAAAACTTATTGTAACACACGGACGGTTAGATGAACAGACAAGTCGCAATTTCAGTCGAGTATTGTAAAATTATTTTATAAAACCTTAAAAAGAATATAAAATTTAGAGCCATCTACGTATGCAAGAAAGGCAAAAGCGAACAGTTTTGCAATATAAGTTAATTGAGACACCTAAGCCAATATTTTTAATTTCAAATCTATATGCATATATTATGAAAAGTTTTAATAAACGACTTAAGTATAAACTAATGGAGTGTACTTATTCGGTAAATTTGAAAATCGTTCCTTTCACCCAAAATGCCTTTTCTACATCCATCATCCAATAATGCATAGCAACTTTCAATGTGAGATTATAATTAATCTAGGAAAACTCCATTAAAACTTGGCTTTATCTGATCTCTCTTTTAAAATTTCCATCGTATTACCAGCAAATAAATTTACCAACATACACCTATATACTCCCACACAACTTTCAAACTCACAAATCCTTCACAGTCATCGCATGAATGAATTTTCATTCAGCAGTTCATCCCTTATTTGTGGCCATCCTTTGTCTGACCCATTGACCGTCAAATTAAATTTGACAGGCAATTGAAAATGTGCTGATGGAGTGAAAATCGATTACGCAAATTTGATACTCGACCTGTGTACTCACTCTGCGAAAGCTCATGCAAAGAATCGATTGTTGGAGTACTGTAGAGTTGATGCTTAGTCCCAACAAGGACATACCATCTTTTTGAGAGTAATCATTCAATTTTCATTACATGCATACGTACTGGGTTGGTTCGGTTCATGCAATGAAATGTCAAGAGGATCTCACATAAGCTCTTAAATTACCATATCAGCTATCTAACATTGTACCTGGACTCTATTTTCTGCGTAATTGAGAGAAGTCATGATTGGAAGCCTTGTATTTATGGAGGCTATACATTCATTATTATCTAGAGAGAGAGAGAGAGAGAGCGAGTGTGTGTGCTTAACATTGAAATTTCGGGAATTTATTAATTTAAAGACAACATTCACAAATCTTGTGGATTTTAATTGGTGTTTTTTTGGAATGGCTTGTTGATGTCATATTTTATTTAAATTCGAAGCAATTTCATAGTTAGCAAAATATTGTTTAAGGCTTCATCCATCCGTGGGGTTTAACACACTACACTAGAACAAAAGTTCTTTTAGCACTTTAAAAATTCTAACGGTTTTTTCAACGCTTTGAGTTGCTAAAGTTGCGATGTTAACAAACTGCTTGGTGGTAGTGGTTCAGTAATCGCGATATCGGTGCGGCAAACAGACGTTGGTTTGGGATGTAGAGTAAAACGTTAATGGTCATTCTATTATGAAATGCAATATTCCCAGAATATTTGTATTCATTTCGACTTGTGTGTGTCTATGTGGTGTAGTGGTTAGAGCGCTCACCCTATATGCTGAAGATTCTTTGTTCGACAGACCGTCATAACTTCGTTAAATTCTATCTGATTCATCTGAAATTTTCACCGTTTATCAGGCTTATAAACAGCCATCTACGAGCGTAATTTGTAAAGTTTCCGGCCTTGTAAAGAAAAACACATAATTCAAGCTAAACAAAAATGTATTTCTCGACATAGTCTCCACGCTTTTCCCATCCCTTCAGGCAATCAGAAAAAAATTCTTTAGGTAAACCTGAAAAACACAGGTTTACTGCTTCTTCAACTTCGGTATTTGACCCATATGTTGATCTACCCAGAAGTTTTTTTCAAGTTGGGGAACAAAAAAAAATCACTCGGAGCTAGGTATGGTGAGTAGGGTGGGTGTTGAAGCAATTCGAACTTCAATTCGTCCAATTTCGCCATTGCGACCATGCATGTGTGGACTCGTGCGTTTTCTTGATGAAACAGCACCTTCTTCCTCGCCAAGTGGGGTTGCTTCTTCTTGAGTTCCGTCTTCAATTGGTCAAGCAGCGCAGCGTAATAGGGTCCGTTAATGATCTTACCTCTTTGGAGGTAATCAGCCATAATTATTCTACGGCTGTCGCAAAAAACTGTCACCATCACTTTTCCGGCAGAAAAAACGACATTCGCCTTCTTTGGAGCTGGTTCTCCCACCACAATCCATTGCATTGACTGTTGTTTAGTCTCCGGAGTATGGTGATGGATCCAGGTTTTGTCAACTATAATTAATCGATGCAAAAACTCAGTAGGATTCTTTTAGAACAACTGAAGGGTCTCGCGCGACATGTCCATACGTATGTCCTTTTGGTCGATCGTCAACAAACGCGGCATCCATCACGCGAATAATTTACTCATGCATAAATCGTCATGTAAAATCTTATGCATCCATTCAGTTGATATTCCACAAGCCACAGCAATTTTTTTAATGGTTAAGCAGCTATCTTCCATCACGGTTGTGTGCACTAAATTGACGATATCTTCCGTTGAAACAGTTGGACGTACAGAACGTTCATCGTCAAAAATACTTGTGCGACGGCGTTTGAACTCGGCTACCCAATGTTTCACGATTTTAAATGAGGGCGACGTTTTACCATTCATGGAGTCTACCTCTTCTTACACTTCCAGGGTTTATTCTCTATCAAATAGAGGTATCTTATCACCGCGCGATACTCGATTTTATCCATTGTTCTTAACAAACATCACCTGTCAACTTCGGAAGGGTACCATGCATTTTGTACTGTTCAGAATGACTTGAAATTTTTATGGCATAGATATGTAAAAGCAATCTATTGGTTGACAAGAGACCTTGAATCTACCATGACTTTTTGCTGGTAAGGCCAGAAACTTTTCAAACGACCCCCGTGAATGTAAGATTTCAATGAATTTAATTTCAAATTCTCATATATTTGTCGTTATTGTGCTCATACAGAACTACCTCCGTGATTTTTGCGGATCTGTCAATCAACAGGTGTCCAATTATGAAGCAGAGCATAATTTTTTAGTGTTCTTTCGCTTCCCCTGCCTACCTTGCCATCTATGCTATATTGCAATTTTAATAACGGATATTAAACGATCTCATGAGACATTTCATTTGATACTCTATTTGACTGTCGTTGGTGAAGAAAATTTTTTAAGGGGTCACATCTTTATGTGGGGAGAGCCCCCTTAAGAGCCACTGATTTTTTCTTTGTTTCGCCTAGGGAGCTTTCATAAACCTAAACATTATGGACGGACGGACAGGTACCGATTCAATAGGTTATTGCAAAAGAAAATTTTTTATAAACATTGAAAATGGTCCTAAAAAAATTTTCTTCCAAAATTTGGGAATGGTTTTGCTAAAATAGCATATAAAATCGTAAAAATAATCGACGTATTCCGAAAGATTCTCATGAACACTTATGTATATGAATTGCTCGGCGAAAAAATCCCTAAGCTACCAGCATAAATGCCAAAATCTAATACAATGTATTCAAAATGTGACAGGGAGAATGATCAGAAAATCAAATACAGTTTTGAGCGCTAAAATGCACCCTGATGCTTAGAGCGTGCTCACTTTTAATGTAGAAATTGTACTGAGTTTTACCAGCTCGAATTCCGTGAAGAATGGCAAATTATTTTTAAGGGTCTTTGTAAAAAATTTTTTTAGGAAGATCTACAAGTTTGGCGACCTGTCTGTCCGTCTGTCCGTTCGTCTGTCAGTCTGTCAGTCTGTCAGTCTGTCCGTCTGTCCATCTGTGCGTCTGTCCGTGCGTCACAGCTGGTTTCCTCAGAAACTATAGAAGCTAGAATGCTCAAACTATGTGAAAAGGTCAGAAGTGATGGTCTCTCAAAAGTTAAGGTCTTACCAAAAATTTTTAAAAATTTTAAGGGGGGTCCTCCCTAATACCAAATCAGCCCTTAAATTTTTTTATCAAAGGTAGTCGAGTGAGGTATCAAATGAAAGGTCTTAACTTGAACTTTTAGAATCTGAAATAAAAAAATCATTTTATGAATTAGGGGTACCGGGGAAGGCAAAATGTACCAAAAATTTGTGTCCCTCCCCCGCGCGATTGGACACCTTTAAGCCGAAAAATCTGAAAACTAGCACAGATGTGGGCCTTTATGAGTACAAGGGTAACAAATACCTCAGAAAACGAAATTCGCTCAACTTAGTTAATAATAGTATGATTTGTAGATTTTACATTTTGGCCCATGAAATCAAAACGGTACCCTTAAGCTTATTGAAATTTTGCAATTCTATAGACTAATGCAAGATATTTACGTTCACCTTTGATTGAGATCGAATCATGATCAAGTGAGTTATAGCCATTTTATTTGTATGGAATTACAACAATAACACGTGAGTATGGTTGATACATATTTCAATTTCTTTCAATTTTCATGAAAATTTAAAGAAAACTGTTTAATTTGAATATGTTTGCTTGGCCGAGCATTCAGAAAAATCATTCAAGCTAGGTCAAAATTGCAGCTACAATGTGCTTATGAAAGAAACTGCATCTTTTGCATAAGTTGGAACTATTTCATATTCAAGTATTGGATGAATAATCCAAGTCGTCGATCCACGCTATTAGAAAACTTGTTTCTAACCCTAGGATGTTTACAAAGATCTTCTGGTAGGAACACTTTCCTGCTTACTCAACTTGTTTCTTAGTATTTTTTAATTTCACGATACTTATTTCACATCAAAAAAATCAGGAATAAATTAAATGCAAGTAACCTTCATGACTATGAGAAAGCGTAAACTTTTTTCAAGAAGATAACAGGTAAGTCAATGGTTTTTCTTACGGTTGATTTTCATGTAGTGATGCATGCACACAGTTATGGACATTATTGCCAAGAGCTCGTGTCTGATAGAGATTAAGGTGGCCAAATAAAACTCAGTCATTGGGTGGATACAAACAGATAGTAAAATTTACACGGCTATGAAATTTTTTAGGTGTTATGGAAACTCCATGTGAGCTCCATGCTTTAGGCTTGGTCAATGTCTCGAGTATTACTAACGCTTTCCACCTTGGATCTCGTAACGACACTGCATTATGCGCAAAACCTTGAGGAGTAAGTGTATACGTGAGTTCACCATATACCTCGTGCCCGCCCAGTTGACTTGGCATAGACCAACCTATGAAGATGGGCTAAATCGAAAGGGCACATATATAAAACCATTTTTCGAAAAGCTTAAGCATTGTTGCTAGTTACCGAGAGATTGTAACGGAAATATTTCCCAAACAATCCGCTGCTCCAATTTGTTGATAACATTGAACGCTATTTTGGTGGACTTTGTGAAAAGGTAAATGCAACTGATAATAAATTTGGTTGATTGGCGAAAAGGCTAAACTTGAGGTGAGCAATATTTTAACATAAATATCCATGGTCATCAACAAAGAAGTCACTCTTGATATTACGCCTGTCCTGCGTAAGGCCCTTGTATAAGCAAAATTTTCTTAACGCATTTAGTCTGAGACTGCCAAAACTCAAGAGATTGTGGCCAGGCGTCTAACATGCATCATCAGTTCGAGACGACCAGCATGCATCATCAGCTGGCCAGACAACTAGTGCGACCTGGTCAGTTTCCGGAGATTTGCAACATTAAAAGAAGCAGCAGCAGCGAGAAACGTTGAGCCCAAAGAAGCCGATTAATCAGAAAATAAATATCTTGCATGTCGAGGCGTATATTTTTGTTGTTCGTCAATCAGTGATGGAATTTTATCAAGGCAGGAATGATTTGCGATGTGGAATTACTCTTAGTTAAGCGTCCACTTGGTCGTCGATCATTCTGCGAGGACCAGATGATTGTTTATAGTGACGAAACACGGGTACAGCTTTTGAATATCATACCTTCTCTCCTAATTGACTTGCGATATCGTGCCGAAGCACACCATCCACTTTCTCCGCACAAATTCACTAATCCACCGCGGAAGTGTAAATGCACAAAATTGTGACATTCCCGAGGAGAGATTCGATGACCGAATTTACGTGGAATTGGTGACTAAATAACACGGACGACACACCACGTGTTGTCACAGCGATACAACTACTGACGGGGATGAGGAAAACTAAGAAAAAATAGCACCTCGGCTCGAAAAAAGGTAAATTCGAGGATTATGGATGAAATCCTCATCTTGCGTCGAGATGTAAATAAACATTACTGACAATTCAAGCTGTCAGTCAAATGCATTCAGCGTGTAATACACTTTATTTCCACTAGGACCACCATCTAGTGGAACTCATTGTGAGTGAAATTAAAGCGAGGGGAACTACTCTGACGAACAGAAAAACCACTTCTGAAGGGTGCTGAACCCTAAAACATGATTTTTCCGGTGGACGGGAGGAAGACATAAGCCGGAGGTTATTTAAGACCGCGAGGGTTGGCGCACTTTCTCTTTTGGGAGTTTTCCATCAACTGGCGCAGAAATAAAATGGAGCGGTATACGGCGAGAGCATTTTTTGAATTGGAAAAAAACTGGAAATTCGGGGCAAAGAATGAGTACGAGACGACTGAGACCCGGCGGTAGCTATATCAAAAAGCGGATGAAAGGGGCCCCTTGCTAGAATAGAAAGTAAACTTATGTAAGTGGCTTGAATTTTCATCCGAAGAAATTTGTGTTAAAAGGGTTTGTTGAAAACAAATAAATACAAGATATTTCACAGAATTTGGGTAAAGTTAAAATTTGATTTTCTTTTTTTGCTATCATATAATTGCAGTCATTTTCAGCTCGTGAAAAGTGTGGCTTGGCAATACCTTTTCCGATACGGTGACCATGCAGAAATTAACGAAGGTGGTAGTGTTTGCCGGGTTGGAGTGAATAATAGTGTGGTTTCAATCCTATCTCGTGTTTTTGGTGGTAAGAGATAAGGGGGGTTGTTAATTTTGCTTGCCCCGGCGTGGAAAACTGTGAGTTTTATGTGATGTCGATAGTACTTTAAATCGTACTGCATGGTAGAATGTTGGGAAGGTAACCTCCACGGTTAGGTGGCGGCGAGCGCCAAAATGTTTTCAGGTGATAATTGGCGTGGGACACTGCGAGTTCTGTGTGATAGTGGTAACACTTTAACTCATACTGCGTGGTAGGATGTTTGAAAAGTGACCTTTGCGGCTTGGTGGCAGCGAGCACCATAACGTTTCTAGGTGATAATTTCGCTCCGGACGGTCGTTTTTTCGTTTGGACAACCTTTTTGAGGTTCGATGAATCGAAGGACTGGCGTCCAGACCCATCTTTGGGTGAGTTAGTTGGGTCGGTGGAGCCTCAGCTGGAGTAGCCCCAATATATCAGTGGGCGGCAGCGGAGTTGGTAATAACAAATAGAGGAAAAAATTTTTTGTAAAAGCCCACGAAGCGAAGAAATCCCCAAAAAACGAATACCAATTATATACTCAGCAACTCTACAAATCGAAATGGTTTCATCAAGTAGATCTCATCATATTTTAGTTTCAGCGAAGGACAACCAAATGAGGCATGAGGTAAGTGGAATCAACAGGGTGTTGTTGCAAATTCTGGCGTACCGGCATCCTCCCATTTGCAACTTCAAACAGCCGCTGTAACATCTCCACCGTCTTTTGGGCATACACGAAATGTGACAATGAAGTAATGAGACTGATTCCATGAAAACCGTATATTATTCAACAACTGTGCCATTCCCTTCAAAGAAGTTCCCTTGAGCAACAATCCCAGCGCATTTTCCATGCTTCGTAACATTTTTGGAGCGCTTTGACTGGGATGTCCGTGAGTACCCTCGTCACGGCCGTCTAGGTGTCCGTAATCGACTCAAAATGGGTTCTTCTGACCACCGATTTGGTTTTAGGGAACATTTAAAGTCACAAGGTGACATATCAGGCGAATAAGGTGGCTGTTGTAACACGGCGATCGCTTTAGAGGCCAAATACTGGGACATGTTGAGGGCTCCTCAAAAAGGTTCTTTGAAACTATTTACGCGCACAACTTTTTCATCCCAAAATCGTCGGTTAAAGTTTGTCTGACTGTTTTACGGCTCATATCCAGTTTTGAGGCCAAAATTCGAACTGTTAAACGCCGATCTTCGTGATTTAGGGCACGCACATGCTTCGCATTCGCAACAGCCGGCACATCGACTGGTCTTCTGCTCTGCGCCTCGTCATCCACGCGTTCACACCTCTTCTTACACTCTTTATGCCATCAAAATGCCTGGGCACGACTGAAAGCACTATCACCGTGCGATTCCACATACATTTACGAAGCTGTTTCGCCCAATCTGACGCAAAACTTTATCGCCACGCGTTGGTTTTGATTTCGTTTCTTCATTTTCATGACGAGCACCACCAACACACGTCTACTCAACACGACACAGCAGACGAATTAAAAAAGCTAGAGCAATAGTAAATATATTAGTGGAGAGGGGAAGGATGCCGGGGAAGGGGAAGGGAATTTCAAGGTCACTGGTTTACCACAAACGTGACCATAAAATAAGTCTCATTTCTTAATTGTCACACCTTGTATACCTTTTCTCGGTATATTTATTGTATTTTTTTTATGAACATTTAACCATTTCCTCATAATTTTTATTTCCCCATCATTTCAATTCTACCCTCTTACTTTGATTTTAAATAATGAAAAAAAAAATATAATAATAATCTTAACTTTCTCATTAACAACACACCATTCAGTACTTCCCATTAACAAAATTTCATTCGATACCTTTTTCCCAACAAAATCTTATTCCATCCTTCATACTAACCAATTTTGTTCATTAGCTCCCACTAACAAAGTTTTATTTACTAACAAAATTCATCCACGCTTCCCTACTCACAAATTTAATTTCCATGCCCATTAAGAAACATGCATAGTTGAAGTTGCTAGTTCGATGAATGGGAAATCAACAGAAGGTGACTCCGTTGGTAGTGATGTGGGGTCTCAAACGGGGGTCCACTGGGACCCTGATTTTCAAGTTTTGCCGAGCTCCGACCGTGTATATAACGATTTGCATATAACCAAACGCTCTCACGGTTATTCAAATCACCATATATGCAAAATGGAAATCGTTGCGTTTGTCGGTACGAAAAAGATGTGTGAGTAGCGGAATCGAGGTGTAATGAACTGCGATTACGTTACCCAGATGCGGCAGCGGTAATGAAAAATGAGAGGATTGCGGTTGTTTGTGTTAGTTTTTTATGTGTAGGGTGGCTCAGCAGGAGCAAAGGGTATCCCGGAAGACCTACGGTGTGACTAGGCTTTAGCCGGCCCTAGTATGCCACCCTGGGCTACGCAGCCCTCTGCTTAAATTCAATGTCTGCAACTGCGATGACTTGCGCTGTTGTAATAGTGTCTTGTCCGGACTGCTTGAAAATATACATAGGAGCAGCATACATTCAGCATTTGAATTCGGTGCGATGGGATAAGCATTCATCAGTGCGATGGGGTGAGCAGTGGAACTAGCAAGGAAGAACAAAAATTCTCCACACTGGGGCCTATGGTTCCAGTGGCTCACCCAGAGACGGGAATGGGCGCCAGTTGCTTTAGGCCAGGAGAGCCCCAGATGAGCCACCAAGCGACAATCGTGGCTCGCCAGAATGCGCCGCTTGATCGCTACTCAAACACCTATTTCATTCAAGGATTTCCATTAAAAGAAGAAGCTTTGACTACTATGAATTTCTTTTCTCTCACAGTATAAGCAAGATAAAAAACAAAAAACAATTTCTCTCCTTGCAAATACGACAATGGACTTCCCATAAACCGAGGTTTCATACATTCTTTTTTAAATTCACCTTTCTTTTACATCCTACATCGATTCGTTGAATTTCCCTGACAGAAGCTTTCACCGCTGAAGTTTTTCCATCCAAGGTTTTCAGTTTTCCTTCGGATTTATTCTCGAACATCTTTTCCTGCTTGAAATTTTGCTGCTACTCTTGTGTTTCTGCTGCTACACCAATATCCATCACTCCGTTCTGGTGCAATATTCCAAAAAGCAACCGACCGTGAGTTCTTGGCTCTTTTAAAACTTCGGCGGTAGCTCACCGTTTTAAAGTTAAGAGCAAAATTGAAAGGGTTAATGCACCTTTACTGGAATTAGTGCATCGTGGAAATAGCACTATTGTACCATGGACAAGAATCATTTCTCATCACAAGCACAAACATATCATGATCTACCATCTTCTAGCTATTGACGGAACACCTGACATTTAAGACATCGCCGTGACAATACGCTGGCGTTTATGTCGCAGATTTGCATTTGAAGTGTCGAACTTGAAGGACTTAATATACCAAAGCTATCCCGAGTGAGTAAAGACTGAGTTCTTACCTTAAAATAATAAGTTTAACTTGGTAGCGTTTGCTACGAGTTTGGGTATTTAGCATCGAAGCATTTGGTGTTTGATAGTTGGTATTTGATCTGGTGACACTGAAAGCGATTGTAGCTAGACATATAATTGAAAATGGGTCCTATACCACGTAGAACAAAGTAGAAATCATTCGCAAGGTAACGCACTTCAGGAAACTAGACATCCACGGAAGCCTTACAATCCTCAGGGGACCAGAAGACCAAAGGCTTAACCATGACCTTGGAAATGTAGAATCAAAGCTGCTGAAATTGATAGTGAAGGAAGCCCCCGAAATCGGCGAACAAGAAAACAATTGAGTAATTTACGGGCGGAGGACAATTTGAAAGCAAAGCAAAAGCAATAAAAAACAAGTTGGGTAGACAGACCTATGCTCATGTCAGAAGGGTTTTGTACTCAACTTACAAAATGCCGTAACCAGCAACGAATAAAATTAAAAAACACGTCATGTTCGAGGATCATACTATTATTAACTAAGTTGGAAGAATTTTTTAATTCTGAGGTATTTGTTAAAATTATACCCATAAATATCTCGCTTGATAATTTTTTCAGATTTTTTTAGATCACGGGTGTCCATTCGCGAGGGAGAAAACACATTTTTCATGTATTTCCCCCCCCCCCCCTCTGTGCCCCCACTGAAGTAAAAACTGTCAGTTTAAGAACTGTTTTGAAAAGCTCTCATAGAGAACTTTCATTTGATACTCATATCGGCTACGTTTCATGAAATTTTTTTTCAGGGGCCACTCCTCTGTACTGTAAGCATCGATTCATGTCCTATTTTTTCGAATCCTAGAATGGCTACAAAACCCTTTTGCTAGGAGCTCTCTCCTGCCTCTTTGACTTGTTTCAATTGTATGTAGTCATCCTCATGATATCTATCATTCCTGAAACTTTCATGCAAATCCTAGCAAAGCTGTAGTGTCTAAGTCGGTAAAAAGCGCATATGGCTCCATAGCCATATGTTTCCATAGTTATACAGGGCATATTGTTCCATAGTAATACAGGAAAATTCAAATCGCTATAACTTCGTTAAATACGAATCGATCTTTATGAAACTTTCAGGAAAGATCAATCTTATAAATAGTCATCTGTTTGCTAAATTTTATTGAATTTAAGGGTACCATTTAGATTTTATTCAAGAAAACATAAAATCGATAAATCATACTATTACTAACAAAGTTGAGTGAATTTCGACTTCTCACGTATTTGTTGTTGTTGTACTCATTAAGGCCTACATCCATGATTTTTTTCAGGTTTTCCGGATGGAAGGTGTCCAATCGCGAGGGGGGGTACGCGAAAAGTTCGTACATTTCCCCTTCCCCTGCCCCCCTCGGTACTCATAAGGCAATTTTAAGACCTGTTTTCAAAAGATCTCATTGAGACCTTTCCAATGACACCCTACTCGACTACCATTGGTGAAAATTTTTTTTTGAGGGGCCAACTCCCTATATGGGGAGACCCCCCTTAAACCCCTTCGAAAAATTTTTTCACCCTTGAATTTTCAAGAGGTCACCACTTCTGACCTTTCCACAAAGTTTCATGGCTGTAGCCTCTATAGTTTCGGAGAAAAAGTGCTGTGACATACAGACGGACGGACGGACGGACGGACGGACGGATGGACGGACGGACGGACGGACGGACAGACGGACAGACGAACACAGGTCGTGATTGCGATAGGGTTTTGTATTTTAGTACAAAACCCTAAAAATGTTTGTGACCTATTTTTGCTAGTCATTGTAAAAAAATACGTATATATGGAGTTTGTCATGGTTGTTTTTAGGGTTTTGTACTAAAATACAAAACCCTATTGCAATCACGACCTGTGTTCGTCTGTCCGTCTGTCCGTCCGTCCGTCCGTCCGTCCGTCCGTCTGTATGTCACAGCACTTTTTCTCCGAAACTATAGAGGCTACAGCCATGAAACTTTGTGGAAAGGTCAGAAGTGGTGACCTCTTGAAAGTTCAAGGGTGAAAAAATTTTTCGAAGGGGTTTAAGGGGGGTCTCCCCATATAGGGAGTTGGCCCCTCAAAAAAAAATTTTCACCAATGGTAGTCGAGTAGGGTGTCATTGGAAAGGTCTCAATGAGATCTTTTGAAAACAGGTCTTAAAATTACCTTATGAGTACCGAGGGGGGCAGGGGAAGGGGAAATGTACGAACTTTTCGCGTACCCCCCCCCCTCGCGATTGGACACCTTCCATCCGGAAAACCTGAAAAAAATCATGGATGTAGGCCTTAATGAGTACAACAACAACAAATACGTGAGAAGTCGAAATTCACTCAACTTTGTTAGTAATAGTATGATTTATCGATTTTATGTTTTCTTGAATAAAATCTAAATGGTACCCTTAAATTCAATAAAATTTAGCAAACAGATGACTATTTATAAGATTGATCTTTCCTGAAAGTTTCATAAAGATCGATTCGTATTTAACGAAGTTATAGCGATTTGAATTTTCCTGTATTACTATGGAACAATATGCCCTGTATAACTATGGAAACATATGGCTATGGAGCCATATGCGCTTTTTACCGACTTAGACACTACAGCTTTGCTAGGATTTGCATGAAAGTTTCAGGAATGATAGATATCATGAGGATGACTACATACAATTGAAACAAGTCAAAGAGGCAGGAGAGAGCTCCTAGCAAAAGGGTTTTGTAGCCATTCTAGGATTCGAAAAAAACGGACATGAATCGATGCTTACAGTACAGAGGAGTGGCCCCTGAAAAAAAATTTCATGAAACGTAGCCGATATGAGTATCAAATGAAAGTTCTCTATGAGAGCTTTTCAAAACAGTTCTTAAACTGACAGTTTTTGCTTCAGTGGGGCACAGAGGGGGGAAATACATGAAAAATGTGTTTTCTCCCTCGCGAATGGACACCCGTGATCTAAAAAAATCTGAAAAAATTATCAAGCGAGATATTTATGGGTATAATTTTAACAAATACCTCAGAATTAAAAAATTCTTCCAACTTAGTTAATAATAGTATGATCCTCGAACATGACGTGTTTCTTAATTTTATTCGTTGCTGGTTACGGCATTTTGTAAGTTGAGTACAAAACCCTTCTGACATGAGCATAGGTCTGTCTACCCAACTTGTTTACTAATATTGTAGTTATACTCATGAAGGATATAACTGGAATCCGAGATACCTGAATTATAAGATTAAATATCCTGTCTTAAAGGATAAAGCAGCATTTTCATTCTTTTTTGGTTTCTTTGCAGGCATGAAAAACGTTGACAAGAATAGTTAATGTGCAACTTAGCCTACAATACATTTATGGTTACATAATCCAGCATATTCCCATCGAGTGCTACTCCAAATTTCGAATGTATAATCACTTGTTAACAGGATTTATTACTGCAAGCTCTGAACTGTGACAAATATCTGCTATTCTGCAGGAGATTCAGTAGCTTCTCTGCAGGTTGAAATATGCTCCACCTCGTGGTTTAACCAGAAATCATTTCTCGATTCAAGTAACACAATTATTCCTATGTTATGGTCGTCCATGGGTTACCGCTAGCGTGAGTTTTAGGAATTTTACCAAGCAAATGTTTTTTTTAGTTCAAAAACCAAAATATCGTTCAACGATATCGCCACATTTATAAACAAAGGAATTGTAACCTGCTGTCAACAGAGAAATCCTGAATTTATTTCAAATCTATGAATGAAAGATACAAATACTATTTTGAAAGATTCCTAGGAAATTCAACTCCAATCCATACCACAATACATCATCCTAACTGTCTCTGCACAAACACCAGTATTATACCGATTAACAGAATTCAGGATCTATGCTTTGTGAAGAGAGACATAAATTTCTCGCATCAAGATTTTCACCTTGATAATTCGATTAAAAGCTCTCCCGTACAAGCAGCATCCTTTCATTGTTGTAGCAAACGACACCAGGATGGAATGGGAAAATGAAAAACTCTCCTTCCAGCTTTCCTCATCTGTACGAGTATACACCGTAGTCGGCATGAAAGGATAATTTTTGGTTTGTAAGCGACAGAGCGTGAAATGTTTAGCGATGCCTTAAAATGATAATGATGATTATTACTGCTGGAGATGAACGTCGTCGTAGCTGGAATGACAGGATGGCCAGAAGGTTAAGGCTGGAAAAGAATGACATATTCCGCATAATTCATTGGCATGAACGTGTCATAAAACGGTTTTATTGGTACAAACGTGCCTGGTGAAATGAAGATCTTATCTGAGTAAGCAAAAATGTCTTGTTTAATTTCAGTACATGGTTAAATGGTTTATGGTGAATTTCATTGCAAGTGTCGTAGTGAATGTCGTCATTTGAGTGCTTCGTTACTGCGTGCAGTACGTGCTTAAAGGTTTCATTTTCTTAATTGGGGTCATTCATCAAAAAGGAGGTTTTCAACTTTGCTTAAATGTCGAGCACTGATTAATGCACTTCTGGGCTATCACTGATTCTATGAGAATTTAAACTAGGTTAACCTTTAAGTACTGACGTGGATATCTTACAGAGGGCGGGCAAACAAAATTGAGTATTATTTCGTCATGACTAACAATATTACCTTGCTCTTTCATCTAGCTTAAGGATTTGATACGTGGATGATTTAGTCAAGTAACTGTAAATTAACCGGCAACAAGTTTGACCATTGAAGTTCGTCGTCAAGACTGTATCAATGCGTGGGATCTGTTAGACGTCGGGTCATAATTAAAGTATATCTTTCTAAGTGGCTTACATACGAGGGTAGTCCCAAAAGTACCCGACCTGACTTATGAATACAGGTAGTTTTAAAAAAATAATTACTGCGATTGACAATACCACCTTTCGACAACTTAATGTTAAAAAATTCATAACGGTATATTTATTATTTTTTTTACAGACATCCTGCTGAAATATATTTACATAACGCTGTAAAAATGCAATACTAGTTCTAAAATTCCTTTGCTCTTTCTCTCTCACTTCTATTACAAGTATATCCGATTACTGCACTATCTTTACTTTATGTTCTTTTGTAAAAGAAATTAGTCGCACTGAATATACCGCTTGAGCAAGACACGCTGGTTTTTACTACTGTAAATCTAACTAATATCAACAGGTTATGGGCCCAGACCCAGCAATAGCAGTTAAAAAGTAAAAAATTTCAAGTGAATCTCGTGAAAACATAAAAAGTAGTGATCGCGAAAGATGAGTAAGACGGCTGTTTCAATAATTGAAAAACTGCATGATGAGAATTAATACAGCTGGAAGCTCTAGCTTCCCCCGCCCCCACGGTACTCATAAAGAAATTTTAAGGCTTGCTGTGAAACGATCTCATTGAGAACTTTCCAATGACACCCTACTCGACTTCTTCTTCTTCTTTGTAGCACTACAGCCCCTCTCGGGCCTTCGCTTAGAGATAGTTAGAGTATCTCATTTTCATGACCGTATTGATTTTTTTTTTGGAAGTTGGTTTGGTCAGTACCATGCTCCCGTATGCCTGCTCAGCTATGATATGATCTGGTTAAATCAGTACACATATCACCACTGAATGAACACTCATAGTCTGTCCGAAAAATCCCCTGAACTAAATCACGTTGCTCCCAACGAGATTTGAACCTGGGACCTTCGGCTTGTGGGTTCATGCTACTCGACTACCAATGATGAGAAAAAATGTTTAAAGGGTCAGGTCTTTATGTGGAGAGACCCCCCTTAAACCACTTTGAAAAAATTTTCCACCCCAAAACTTTCAAGATGTCACCGCTTCTGACCTTCCCACAAAGTTTCATGGCTGTAGTTTCTATAGTTTCGGAGAAAAATGCTGTGACATACAGGCGGACGGACATAGGTCGTGATTGCAATAGGGTTTTGTATTTTTGTACAAAACCGCAATGAGCAGATGCAATTTGGACCAAAGACCGATTCCGTGAGGCGGTCCTTTATGTACCATCTCATTAGACCGTAGAATGATATGAGGCAACATGGAAAAAGGCAGTCTTAGGCCTCAAGGGAAGTTTAACTGTTTTTATTGAAATTGATATAAGACCTATTTTTTCGTGAATTTTTAACTTATCTTCATTTAAAAATGAAATATTTTGTAGGTATACTAGGAAAACTAAATAAAACAAGTTGGGTAGACAGACCTATGTTCATGTCAGAAGGGTTTTGTACTCAACTTACAAAATGCAGTAACCAGCATCAAATAAAATCAAGAAACATGTCAAAGACGATTTTATTGGAGAAAATGTGAAATTCGAGAATCATACTATTATTAACAAAGTTGAAAGAATTTTGACTTCTGAGGTATTTGTTATAGTTATACCAATAAATATCTCCCTTGATAATTTTTTCAGATTTTTTTAGATCACTGTGTCCATTCGCGAGGGAGGAAACATATTTTTCATATATTTCCCCCCTGTGCCCCCACTGAAGCAAAAACGGTCAGTTTAAGAACTGTTTTGATACATGATCATTTGATACTCATATCGGCTATCTTTCATGAAATTTTTTTCAGGGGCCATTCCTCTGTACTGTAATCATCGATTCATGGCCTTTTTTTTCGAATCCTAGAATGGTTACAAAGCTCTTTTGCTAGGAGCTCTCTCCTGCCTCTTCGACTTGCTTCAATCATATCTACTCATTTCCATGATACCTATCATTCCTGCAGTTTTCATGCAAATCCTAGCAAAGCTGTAGTGTCTAAGTCGGTAAAAAACGCATATGGCTCCATAGCCATTTGTTTCCATAGTAATACAGTGCATATTGTTCTATAGTAATACAGGAAAATTCAAATCGCTATAACTTCGTCAAATACTATTCGATCTTTATGAAACTTTCAGAAAAGATCAATCTTATAAATAGTCATCGGCTTGCTTGTTGAATTTAAGGGTATCGTTTAGATTTTATTCAAGAAAACATAAAATCGATAAATCATACTATTACCAACAAAGTTGAGTGAATTTCGACTTCTCATGTATTTGTTGTTGTTGTACTCATGAAGGCCTACATTCATGATTTTTTTCAGATTTTTCGGATGGAAGGTGTCCAATCGCGAGGGCGAGGGGTGGTACGCGAAAAGTTCGTACATTTCCCCTTTCCCTGCCCCCCTCGGTACTGATAAGGTAATTTGAAGACTTTTTTTGAAAAGATCTCATTGAGACCTTTCCAATGACACCCTACTCGACTACCAATGATGAAAAATTTTTTTTGAGGGGTCACCTCCCTATATGGGGAGACCCCCCTTAAACCTCTCTGAAAAATTTTCCACCCCTGAACTTTCAAGAAGTCACCACTTCTGACCTTTCCACAAAATTTCATGGCTGTAGCCTTTATAGTTTCGGTGAAAAAGTGCTGTGACCTACAAACGGACGGACAGACGGACACAGGTCATGATTGCAATAGGGTTTTGTATTTTAGTACAAAACCCTAAAAAGATTAATGGAACATATTAAACGGCTATCAGCCTCTAGATTTGCTCCAGATAAAAAAACTGTCAGAGCCATTGCCTACAAATTCGCCGAAAAGCTTAATATTTCGACACAAATTTTGTGAACGTCCAGCGATGGCCGGAGTCACCTGGTTGCAGTCTTTTTTAGAGAGGAGTCCTGAACTATCACTTCGGCAGGCGGAAGGACTTCCACTTTCCAGAGCCAGAGGAATGAATATCGATGATGTCAAAGACTTTTTTGATTTGCTGGCAGAAGTGATGTCGGAAAATGGTCTCTTGGAAAAGCCCTCCTATATATTTAATATGGATGAAATGGGTGTGCAGCTTATAAATAAACCTTGAAAAGTTATATCGTTAAAAGGAAATAAAGACGTTCATTTACTTAATACGAAAGAACGAGGGGAGAATGTAACCGTAGTTACGTGCTGTAGTGCAAATAGTAGCTTCATTCAACCTGTGTTGATTTTTAAAGGTGTAAACAGAAAGCCGGAACTTTCTGACGGTCTACCAACAAGATCCAACGAATATATGAAAAAAAAAAATCATCGTTCAATCAGTCAGACCGTTTTCTACGTTGGCTGAAAGAGCAGTCCATTCCGCATAAGCCGATTAGAAAGTATTTACTAATCTTACATGGCCCAAGTTGCTGAAGATAATGAGATTATTCTTATGTGTCTACGTAGTTATTGCACACATGCTCTTCAGCCTTTAGATACGAGTTATGTTTTCAGTCACTTAAAGCCTACTTTCATCAAGAAGTGCAAACGTGGTTGCGGCATAATAGCAGCCGAAATTTTACTAGATATCAAGCTGGTGAAGTCATCGGCAAAGCGTAGCTTAAAACCGCATGCGTTGGGAATGCTGTGAGTGGGTTTAGAGCTACGGGTATTTATCCATTTGACCCGAATGCGATACGAGGCCATTTTTTCTCAACGTTAAAATTTAGAACTGTTGAAACAATACAGATGGAGATGTTATTTCTGCAGTTTGAGCTTCCGTACGCTCGGTAACTCCAGTGCAGCTTGTTCCTGATGCAGAGCCAGGATATTTATGTTCAAGCAATCAGACATGGGCTGCAGTCAGAGGTTACTCCCAGTAAATATTTGCATGGAGTATCACCCATTCCAATTATGCCTACACACTTATGGGAAAGATTGAAGCAAGGAGCTACTGTCTTGAATTCGCCTTAAATAATAAAAAATAAGAAAAAAATCATCAAGGGAGGGACAAAAAGGGATGCATTGAATAAAAACACAGCAAAATGTTAGAAAATTGTTGTGAAATCAAGTGAGGAAAACTGGAGTGGTGATGACGATCAATCTTTAGTCTTGAACAATAAAGAAAATGATGGCGATTGTCTTTGTGTAGAATACGAACGGTATTCAACGAAAACCAAACGTGTTGATTGGCTGTGCTACGTAAAATCAAAAAATTGGCTACATTCAACATGTACGATGTACGACAATAAGTGTAACATATGCCAAAGAACGAAAGCTTCAAAAAGCGGAGAGAATCCTCAAACAAATAGATGCAGCGTCTCTACCATTTTGAAGCGGCGTCTATACTGGGAATAGAGTAGAGAAGCCGGTTTGTAGTGATTTTGAAAATGATTTTTTTTTTCATTTTTAGACCACTTATAAGAAATTTATTTTCTTATGTTTATAGTCTACACATCTTCAAGTTTGTAATTAAGAAAAAACTTATTAATAAAACTATTTTTTTCGAAACTTCAAGGTTTTTTTGAAAATATGCGGCAACTCTCCTGCATTTATCCTAAATGGAAAATCAATAGCCACGTCTACAATGGATCTTGATCTGGATGGAGGGTGTGAAGGGGCATCGCTTCAACTTGGATGCCCCACTTTTGGTGGGGGTTGTAAGCACTCAGAGGAAGGGCGAAATCGTCTCGCATCCTGCGCGCGTTAAATGAGTCCGGTCAGTCGCGTTTCCTATACTTTTAGTTCATTCCTTCGGTAGGTTACCTCGGTCTCGACGACGTCGAACTTCTATATTATGTTCGGGAAGTTTGTGAATGCGAAATTTTTTGTAGTGGGCCCTTGTGCTGGGGAAAAGAACCCACTACACTACTGCCTGCAAGTGCATTCACACGTCCTTAGACAAGGCCAATTCCGGCGAGCATTAATATCTTCCCTCGCTGAGGTAGCAGACCATTGCTGCAGTCTTTTACGGATATTTTGAACATCCAAAAACACTAAAATATCTTGTCACGGAAACCCTTTGCACTCTTTTCATGCGGTCGTTAAAATACCGCCCAAGCCAAGGTTATAATAGTTAAAATTAAAATGACAAAGCAAAAATAAACAAAAACGAAAAGGAAAAAAAAATGATTACATTAAACAAAAAAAAAACCTGAATAAAATAAAATGAATAGTTGAATACAATGTGTTCTTTACGAAGTCGGAGATTGGTTGAAGAATCAAATGAATACATCTCCAAATGTCAATTGTAACGTCTCACCACTACCCAACAACAGTTCGAAGTCACAGGTACACGGTAAGATTCTTAAAGGAATTCAGGTGAAAATGAATTTTATAATACTTAATTGAATTTCTCTACATATTAGTGTTCTCATACGGCCTAAAGGATACGATTCCCAATTGATAGCTCGTCCATACAACATTGTAAATTGACATTCATCGTGAACACATTTCCTTGTCTTTTGTCGCAGACGAAGTTTCATATCGAAAAATCTCAATTCGCGTGTCATTCAGCCGGGGAAAATAATAGTAAAACTGTAAATATACGATATCGCCAGCCGTTGCAGTACCGCCACCGGTTTCATGCGCCCAGCAATCCGCTTTGCTGTATGTGACGATAAATGTTGAATGCAAGAAGTCGTTTACAAATTCCCGGAACATAGCATGCAGTTCAATGGGACATTTGTAGTAGATAATAAAACTTATGAAGTCACCTTAAACTTCCTTCGCAACATCAATCCAGATAAAATGCAAATTTTAAATAATAAGTGGTCACTGGAATTCAAGATTCACCAAGCCGAATCAAGACCTTTTTCGCCAACGTGACGAATGACAAAAAGAAGCCACACTTATTCAAAGTAGACTTTAATAAATGGAAGGATGATGGCTCGGACATGGAGCAAGAAGGCGAAAATATGGATTTATTTAATAAGCTTGTAGATATGGGACTTGACAACAATGATGAACCGTCGTTTGATGATCTCGATTATGAAGAGGAAGATTCCAACGGCGAGAATATACCAAACTTAACATATGGCTCAGGTGATAGTAATAAGGATAATCCAATACCAGCCGAGACAACCTGAACAACAAAGACGGAAAATAATTAAATTAAAGAACATTAAAATAAGCAACAAACAATCTTTACATTGAAAATATGAAGAGAAATGAAGTAATCATAAAACAGGTAATTCAATCCAAAGAATTCATTCTTCATATACTTGATTACATCTCACCGGAAATCAACGACGAAAAAAATACGATCCAATTGATTGTTATCCATCCTAAGCGATTTTCTTACATCCTTTCTGCCATGATTAGATTGTTGTAAAAGGAAAAAAAAATCTTACATTTCAGATTACGATGAATATGATTGTAAGAGAGGAAAAGAACTTTGCATGTAGCAGAAATCTAGTCATACGTTCGACTTGCTTCCCACATCGACGCATTCATAAAATGACCTGGGTATCACCGGATGGTAACACGGAAATCCAGATCGATCATGTTCTGATCCAACAACGTTGAGCCTCGAGCATAGTTGACGTCCGTACATACTGAGGAGCCAACTGTAACTCAGATCATTACTTGATCAAATTAACCTATCGATGTCGTACGTCAAAGGCATATTCAGCGAAGACCAGCCCGCTGCAAAAATTTGACATCGAAAGGCTCCAAACGGTGTCTGTGGCCAAAAATTTCACAGAGACCCTCGACAACCAGCTGGCTCCTCTCTTATCAGACGCATCTTTAAAGACGAGCAACGAGCTATCGATAGAAGTGAAAGTGGCTATTAGGACCGTGGCAGAACAGATGATCTGGCATCAAGCCCGGCGGAAGAGACACGATTGGGTCGATGATGAGTGCCAGAATGCGTTAGACGAAAAGAATCAGGTGTGCAAAGAATACGTGGGTAGGAAAACCAGGAGGAAGAGCGAACACTATGAAAATCTCAGAAGAGTAGCGAAAAAGATAATTAGGATTAAGAAAAGAAAATACTTTGAAGACCAATTGAGAAGTACAGGTATAGATGTAAGTTTACCGAGAAACAGCTCAAGACAAGCATACAAAGTAGTGAAAAGCCTGAAACGTGGTTACCAACCCAAAACCACGCTCTGTCGTGATGAAATCGGCAATATCATCACTGATGAAACCAAGATTAAGGAAAGATGGGCATCATATTTTAAGTACCTCCTTAATCCTGCACACAGCTCCAGAGCATCGGAGCCCATAGATGTCTGCGGAGAGCTTCCATTTGCCCCACCAACTCTAGATGAAGTTTGTTCCGCCATCAAAGCCCAAAAGAATAACAAAGGGCCGGGCATCGATGAGATTCCAGTGGAGCTCATCAAATATGGTGGCAGAAGTGTTCATCACAAAGTCATACAGCACATTTGGCAACAAGAACATATGCCGAAAGAGCGGAGCCAATCAATTATATTCCCTATCCACAAAAAAATGTGACAAACTACAGTGCGATACTTATAGAGGCATATCACTACTTTGTACGGCGTACAAAATATTTTCAAAGATCTTAGAAAATAAAATCGGATCATACGCCAACAGTAATATTGGGGAGTATCAAGGTGGTTTTGGAGCAGGCAGATTGACGATAGACCAATTGTTTACAGTCAAGCAGGTAATTGAAAAGTGCTGGGAGTTCAACATAGACGTTCACCAAAATTTCGTTGCTTTTAAGCAATCATACGCTAGTATTGATCGAAACGTACTGTACCAAATAATGCTTTGCTTTGGCATCCCAACCAAATTAGCCCGTCTTACCAAAATGACAATTACGTCGACGATCTCTCAAGTCCGCATCAATAACCAACTCACCGCTGCCTTTGGTACAAACATCGGACTAAAGCAAGAAGATGGGCTCGCCCCACTGCTATTTAATTTGGCTATAGAGTACGTCATAACGCGAGGTACATAACTATTCAAGTCGAGCCAAGTAGTAGCCTATGCGGACGATATAAAAAATTTGTCACGGTCATTAACAACTGCCAAATAACTCTTCCTAAAACTCGACAGCGAAGAAAGACTAGTAGGGCTACAAATCAATGAAAATAAAACAAAGCTCATGAAGCAGTCGAGGAAAAATACCTCAAACACACAAATCATCACACTTGGCGAATATAGTATCAAAAATGTTAGCGAATTTGTGTATTTAGGTGCCAAAATAACGAAAACGGGCTTTGAAAGAGAAGAAATACGCCGAAGAATACAGCTTGCAAAAAAATATTTTATTCAGTATTGATGGTCTTGAAGACCAGCTGCATACACAGGAAAACAAACCTCCAAATATACAAACCTGTGATAAGACTTGTGTTATGCTATGGGTGTGAAACATCCACAAATATAAAAATCCGCAAATATATGGAATGCCTTTTAGCGACGAGTTCTGAGGCAAATAATTGGAGCAAAGCTAGACGGGGACCAATGGCGAATTCGATACAACCAACCGTCTCAACGATTGTAAGACTGCGGAAGCTGCAACGGGCTGGCCACATGAATCGTATAAACGACCAATGGAAACCCAAAAAAATATTCGTTGGGGGAACTGAAGGCTGGAGACCAGTGGGGAAACCGGGGAAATGCTGGTCTGACTCGGCCAACGAAGGCAGTTCATCGCTGCTCGGATTTCGAAATTGGAGAACGCGGTCAATAGACCGAGACAGTTGGAGGCGCTATTTGCAGGAAGCGAAGGCCCGAAAGGGGCTGTAGTGCTAAGCAGAAGAAGAAGAAGAAGAAAGGAACTCTTTAAATACACCCCAGGTGGTTTGGCAACAAAGACTGAATCTAAACCGCGAAAAGAAAATAACTTCCGAACAATCACCTGAATCAAAACAAAAACACAATACTGACAGAGTGTCAGTCACTTTGGCATTTACACCTGATGGGCGAATGTACTAGATGAACGGCAATTTGGATTTCAAATGCCCGATGAACGACAGTTGGGGGATCGCTGATGAATCGCCCTGAAGGAAAATTAACGGCTCGCCGGTTGAAACCGAGCTGATGGAAATCCTGCATACAAAGAACGAACCTCTCCTTTTGGTGAACAAGGATCGACAATAGTGGATCGAGTGCGACGAGCAACAAGAAATTTTTCCTGGAGTTCATCGAGTGAAGAAAATTATAACAGCAACAGAGGGACATACTTTACCACAGCGACAGCAAAATAATTAACGACAAAGACAGGGAAGAGGCTCTGGAGGAGAACTTTGCGACGCAAGTTACTTCGGGGCCCCCAAATAGGAACAGTAGACGTAAGTTTAAGATTTGTATTTAAAACGAGCTTTTTATGGATAAAGTAGAGGGGCATCAACATTACCTCACCCTGAACACGATCATAGCATTCACGTGACTCATTAAATTAAGCAAGCCTAAGCCGCACTTGACTAGGGTTTCGTTTGACACTCCTAATTGTACTCACAACAGTAAGTTAAGTACGAATACTTGTAGTTTTGAGTTTCAAAGAATGAGAAAAATGAATAAATATAACCCATACTGGGAGATAGGCAGGTTGCGGCAAAAGTATATGTCACTTCGGGTCCAGAATGAATGCCTAGAACCACTAGCCAACAACATCATTTACATCCTGGACGAGAAGGTTCAACACCGTTTAAAGACCGGAAACGCCTAGCGCGACGAGTTGTGGAAATGCACTGACCGACTTCAATATTGGGTATCATGACAAAGGATTGCCTACAGCCAAAGTCAAGTCAAGTCAACATCCGAAGTTTCAAGTCGCACTATATCGAACAACTCTGCCAGAGGAGAACACGAAAAGCGACAAAGCTTCTACGTGCCTACTACAAAAAAACGGGTTAGGACACCTCCTAACCCGCTCAACAACCGTGTAGCATAATGGTGAACATCAGGTGAAATTATAGAAAGTCGACGCGAGATTTACCACGCTTGGAAAAAAATAACAAGCTCCCATGCGCGGGATTATTCACGGTTCACGGAATTGCTAGGAAATGTGTGAGGCCGTGATGCGACAGACATTCAATTGGCACCGGTCAAAAGTGTACTGCGAATCCATGATAAAAACAAACATCAGAGATAAAAATCTGAAAACAAACATCATCATCATCAAGAATGAAAACAATCATCAGAATCAATTCCGCATGCAATCGTAAGATTCTCCACGCTCCGATGTCGCCTTCCGCCATGTATTTCCACTAATTACATTCTACATGGTCATTTCATGCAGAATTACGCGGCGGACCTAAATTAATCGAATTGTTGCGATCTTTCATAATACTTACCGAGAAAATTCATTTATAACCTTCTCGGGAGGGAACACGATTGGCGGCAATGCCGACCTGAGAAGGACCCACACAACTCACGACACTTTAGTGAAGACGAACCATTTCACTTCATTATCGTGGATGATATTTAACATTTCACTTCTATTTACACGGTTATCCATTTTACTTTTATTTAGAAACTGATCTGACAGTACAAACTGTCGGACAAGATGCACAGCCAATTCAGCCGTACTTGAAGTGATCGCCACCAGAGTGATTGAAGGTGGAGTGGAAATCACGCTGAGTCTGAGTGAAAACATTCCTCGAGAATATGAAGAACCACTCCGAAAAGGTGGCTGACCCGAAACAAAAGAATTCGGTCGGAGAGCGGAACATTGGCCGTTAGGAGAAGATGATAAAAGCGCGCGACGAATGACACGCCTCCTCTTTTTTTCTTGAGTTTGGCTGAGTAGATTAAACAGCGAAGCGACGAGCGTTGGTGGTGATAATAGGTGGTGACGTACAGAAGACGTGGAAAAGCAACGAGTTGGAAGTTTATTCAACCAGTGGCGATTGAACTTGGGCAGAACAAAACGACGGGGCAGGATTGTGAGCAACAAGTGGCGACGTAAGAGAATGAACACCAACGGAGGCAGCAGAGAAGGGGCCCCTTTAGGAACGCGTAGTCAGTAAGTTTTCATTCTTTAAAAAAAACGTCTTCTTTGGTGTGATCAAGATAGGTATTTTGAAGTAGTTAAAGATTTTGCGCAATTTAATTGATTAATGATTCTGTATATTAGAAATTTAATTTAATTTAAATTTTGTTACCCTCCGCTTACCCTCCGCGTGGGAGTTCCTTCGGCTAAGGACCTCGGACCCGGCTTGCCGTCAAAGACGGTCGTAGGTGGCACCACTCGCTTATCCCCTGGTCCTAAAGAGCCCCCAAGCGAGAACGCGGCCGCCGAACACCCCTCACACAACCCGGACTAACGCTCTTTAACCTCTTCCCTAACAAGGGAAGATTAGAATCACCGGGTGGCCAGTTGCACACTTGCCGGGATCAGAATTTCCGGCGTAACTCACACCGAGCAAAAAAAAAAAAACTAAATAAGAAACACTTTCGCTACAGAAATTCTTGAATAAACCGCAAGGAAATTTACCTTCGAACACACCCGAGCCAGGTGTACAATTAACATGCGCGGCAAACTTACTCTTCCTTCAACAAGCACACAAAAACTTCCACTATTTCACTGTAAACTATATATTTAATTGCGAAATGCAAATGAAGTTCCAAAAATATTCCACTATTTCACTAACTACTATATATTTAGTTGCGAAATGCAAATAAAGTTCCAAAAATATAATGCATTAAAAAGTTCGAATTTCACTTACTCTACCTAAGCGGGGGCCTCCTGAAGTACTCTGCGTTGCAATTTTCTGCCAGCGCGCTTGTTATTGCCTGATGTCACCAATCTCCCTTAGTTGGATCGCTGTTAAAATTTTTCTCCGCTGTTGAAATTTTCCTCCGTCGCAATTCTTTTCCTCGATTGATTTTTTCCAAGTTTCAGAGTGCTATCCTCGCTTAGTCCTCGTTGTCGTCTCGAACCCGCCAGAAAAGAGAAAGAGCCGTTCTTCCTTATTGGATTTTTCATCGGCTCGGTTTCAACCGGCGAGCCATTAACTTTTTCCTTGGGGGGTTCGATGTTCAATTCAGATCCCCCAACTGGGGTGCATCGGGCAATTGAAATCTAAATTTCCCTTTTTAGTACACTCGTCCATCAGGTGTAGAATGTCAAAGTGACTGACACTCTATCAGTTTCGTGTTTGTTTATATCGTGCCAAATGTTTGAATTTGGGAAAAACATTAAAAATCGTGGTCGCGTCTTTTTCCCTATGTGTTTAAATTCGTCGGTGATGTGTCGTTGAAGCCATAACGCGGTAGTGTAAAACTGAATGTCGTGACGCGGTAACATCGAGTAGAATGCCATAACGATTGGAGGTCTCTGGCGGTTGTACTTTCGGTAGGTATAAAAGACTCTTAGATGTTACTCGTTTGTATAAACGTTCTTTTCCTGTTTTCTAAGCTTTTCCGGAAAGTGTACCAGCAAACCCATTAAGCCCAAATGTTGGGAAACAAGGAGTGACTGAGTTTCTTCAACTCCTTGCGCCGGCCACAATGGAGTGGTATTTGGCGTTTGATTCCAACGTTCGTATCATCTCTTCCTTACAGTAAGTATTCCCAAACATTGATTACGATTTTTGCGAATATTCTCATTAATATGCAAATTTATAACTTTCGCTCTGATTTGTAATTCACGGACATTACAAGTGTGTACGATCGCACAATGGTTGTAAAATCACAAGTTTGCTGGGTTGGAAATCCAGAAACCGCTGTTCACATACCCAATAACTTACGTACGAAATTTGGAACGAAAAATTGCTATTTCTCCAAGAAGTGCATTTACGGGTCTAACATTAAAAGTTGGATATTTTGTTCTGATATCGTGCGCAGAGTCAGTAGATTCAGGTTCAGTAGAAAGTTGCGAGATCGCCAGCATCAAGAACTTGTATGAAGTGAAAAATGGTTTTTCAAAGCGATGACGATCCATATCGGCAATTGTCCAGTGTTATTCAAGACCGTATAAAATCCCACATTGGCTTTTTGATGACGAGACAGTATGTATTGACTTCAATGAAGAGCTGATAGAAGATCATTGTGCATTTGATCCTGTAGTTTGTTGTGGTTCAGTTGACTCAGCCCAATCTCTAATGCCTCATAAAAAGAGTTCATTGCATACTTTCGTTTGTCACTATAAAATTGTAAAGGTGGTGCCATTCTTGTCCTATCGCTCAGCGATTGATTGGTTCCTCGGTATTGTTTGCGATCAGTTGTGCGTGATGGTAACCGGATTTTTTTTTCTTTTGTTTTTGCCTGTTTTTAATTTACATTTTTATTTTAATCTTTCAACATTTCGTTTTTCCCTATTTTTACTTTACATTTTTATTTTAATCTTTTAACAGTTCGTTTTTTTGCCTACATTTTTTCTTTTACTTTACATTTAAATTCTAATCTTTTAATATTTTTATTCTATTATTTTAACATTTCGTTTTTCCCTATTTTTACGTTACATTTTTACTTTAACCTTTTCACATTTCGTTTTATTGCCTCTTTTTCTTTTACTTTACATTTTTATTTTAATCTTTTGACATTTTTATTTTATAATTTTAACATTTCTATTTTTAATATTAACCTTGGCTTGGGTGGGATTTCAACAACCGCTGTGAAAAGAAAAAAACAACAAGGTGCAATTCGTTCCCGTGACAATTTCCAGGAAAAGAAAAAAGATAAATTTTATTGAAAGAATTGATTTGAACTTATGTTTCGGGTTGTGACGGGTGCGGCTTGAGTGGTAAATCGCGTAAAACGATAGGAATATCGGAAGTTAGTGATAGTGTTCTGGGGTGTAGTGTAAATATAAATAACAGGTCGGAAGTTTTGTGTCAGTGTCCGGGGGTGGCGTATATAGGGTGGTAAATTCGAGGGGTAGTTTTTTTGCACACCCCGTAATCGAAAAAGGAAAGAAAAGGGCGAGTGAAGGGGTTTCCCTTATAAATCGAGGGAAACGTAGGAGGGCCTGATAGGGTGAAAAATAGTGTTTGTTGCGTATTTAGAAGGTCCCGAGGAAAGTGTGTTACGAGGTGCATAGTGTGGCAACTAGCTTTTGCTTGACCGTAAGCGAGTCGGAAGAAAGTGGAGTAGTGACGTTGGTTGGTCCGTGGTGTGAGAATAAGAAACCGGCAAGCCATATTCTCGATTGGCGGCTTATTGGGGCCTTTGTGGACAAGCGAGTTGCCCCCCACGCCCGTCTCCGGACGAGCTGAACTGGGTCCGTAAGCCCCGCCGGAGCACCCTAATTTCTTTTGGGTACAATAGTGGCTCCCGTGGAATATCTGGGGGTGTAACAAGCTTTTGATTAACTAAAATTCATTTCTACCTTATGAAAAGTGTTCTGTTGTTTACAAAGTCCTGGTTTCATTAGCAAAGAAAAATATTGATTCGGAAGTAAACTCTACACCTGGTTCGGGTGTGTTTGAGGATTGAGCTCGGGTGTATTTTACATTTTCGCTTGGGTTCCCAGTGCAAGTTACGCCGAGTAATCTGATACCGGTGAAATAGTGCAAAGTGGTCACCCTGGCTTAGAATAATCCTCCCCTGTTAGAGGAAAATAGTGGGTTTTATTTCTAGCTGTGTGAGGGGTATTTGGCGGCCACGTTACTTGTTTGGCGGCTATTTGGGACCGAAGTTCCTTGCCGTAGGAATTCTCACGCTGAGGATAGCAATCTACTTCCGAAAACACTACAATATGTTGACGTCATCAGTAGTGGTTGGACCACCAGTTTTTGATGCATCTCACACATTATTATTTCCAGAAAGAAAGCGAGAAAACCAACGTTGACATTTTTGCCATTTCGTAAGTAAAATAATAAAATATGCCGATAATGTTCTCTTTGATTGTAAATTTTTAAGTTTATTTCAACCAACTTATTGTTTAATAATGTCGCTGCAGTTCACGTCATCTATCAGAAAATATTGACAGGAACTATCGAAGAACCAAAGCCAAAACGTATCGGCGGAAGCTGTCGTTAAACCTACCTACATGTATGAAAACTTTTTAGAATATTTCTTTAAACACAATTCTTTCATTTTCCGGTAAATTTAAAGTTCGTTTCATAAATTAGTAGTCTGTGTGATCTAGTCGTTAGAGCATGAACGCATAAGCCGAAGGTCCCAGGTTCAAATCTCGTTGGGAGCAACGTGATTTAGTTCAGGGGATTTTTCGGACTGACTACGAGTGGTCACTCAATGCTGAAATGTACTGATTTAATCAGATCATATCATAGCTGAGCAGGCACACGGGAGCATGGTACTGACCAAACCAACTTCCGAAAAAATCAATACGGTTTAAGCGTAGGCCCGAGAGGGGCTGTAGTGCTACAAAGAAGAAGGAGAAGCATAAATTAAAATTATTTGGTGTCTGTGTGAATACGGTGATGATGACTCATCTTTTTTATACAAAACAAAAGCTTAAAAGTAAAACTATATATTTTATCTAAAAAATAATGTTTGTTACCTTATGCATGTATCCAAGGAAATAATCAGCTCCTGAAAATAGATAAAAATTTGTGGTTAACTTGCTGGCTAAACATTCATTGTCTTCATTGAACTTAAATTTTAGTAATGATATTTAACGTAGTGTTAACGCATTCACAAAATCTGCATCAAAAATTTATTTCATATCTTGAATTTCAGGCAAGATAAAGTTAACTACAAGAAATGTGAGACATGTACACTTTACAGGAAACAGAGGTCCCTGACCAGGACCTGAGTGGTAATAGCGGCACAGGACCATAAATTAAGTCGCAGCAGTTTCATGCTTTCAGAAGCGAATAATTCTACCATATAATCAACAGCTAATGACCATAATGACTGCAATGAACTTCGAGACCGTAATTTACAGAGAGTTTCCTGCATCGTTCGTCCATTTATGAACTTTTTATAGGCTCCGCAATTCCCCACGAAAACGATGAGGAGGCCTTTTCGCGGAACTGAGCATCATACAAATCAACATATTGCCCTATATACTATACAAGCACAAAATGTTTAATGTGTATGACCTAAAGAATAGTCTCAAGTTGTTTCGCCGGAATCCCTTGCAAAAAAATTGACTTATTTGCGGTACTACCGCACACCCTAACGAGCAGTTTATATCAATTTTTCACGATAATTTTAAGGAAGATTAAGTACCACCACCATCAACGCTTTTATGGTGAATTTATACGATGTCAATACTTTAAAGTACATATATTCAAAGTTTGTTGGATGGTAGCGGAAACGTAGCAAGGATATGTTCATATAAAAGTTTTAGAGTTGATTTTATGTTTATTTTTTAACGAAGATGAGTTGGAGCGATGGAGGATGAAAAGTTTGTGTTCAAACTTTTCAGAACAAGATTCTTGCAACGATGCTTATTGTTTTGTTCCGTGGTTTTGCAGAAAGTCTGTTTAAGTACAAAAATACTTGGACGAATTTTATTCATGAGCGGTTTTTCGTTGATATTGTTTTCAGATTTCAGACTTCATTTTCAGCAAAAGAATCTTGAACTTAAATGTTAATCTGTAGAAAGAGCAATGCGGATGCTTTGGCTTTTCCGAAATGAAACTGAGAAATGAATTCATTTTATACGAAAGTTTAAAGATGTGGAAAAAGTTCATGGTGATTATAAAAAGTACTTTTATATAACTTTTTCGAAATGATTTGATTAGATGTTTTTCAAGAGGTTTTGTTTGGTATAAATGCATTTGTTGCAAATGTTATGTGGATCAAATCTCGTTGATAGTATTGAAATTAATTTTGATTTCCGTGCAACAGTGATTATTTCCTAACATAGGGCCACATAATCAGCGTACATCTTAGGCAACCAATGAGCACAGAGCATATTTTACGGATTTTTGTGCCTTACAAAGGTCAATCAGAGCTTATTTTTAAGTCAAACATGCCGAACTTGGCTTGCAAAAGACTTATTTTGTAATAAGACTGCACAACAATAAAAATCAATTCCCGTGGGACCACCAGCCGAGAAGGTAAATTTGTCATAGTTAGGGGAAGGTCGGGCAAAGCGGTCACTCTTTCATATTGCATTATTATTTTGACTTAAATCGAAATATTAAATTGTATTTTTACGTTTAAGGGTAAAATGGGAGCCTACCCAGGGTGCGTAAAGTAGCTGACATAATCCAAAAAGGGGGGGTAGACTCAATAAAAAATTATTATTTTGTCAATTCATATTCAAACATAATAGGGACATAACACTAAAAGCTCCAAATTACTTGATTTTACATTATTTTCATTGTTCGTTCATCTAACATACAATATATTATTGAGTTATCTTATAGTCAATTATTTTGTTTATTTGATATCCGCAGGCCAATTCTCTTTTTTCTCGAGAAGGCGTCGGGGCTCGCTTCTTTGAGTGAGTAGACGCGTTTCGACTCCTTTGAGTCATTCTCAATGTTTCTTGCAACAGTTTATCCTAGCTTGCAGTATTTTAGTCAATTATTTTGTTTATAGAACACTGAAGACGACTCAAAGGAGTCAAAATGCGTCTGCTCAGTCAAAGAAGTAAGGCCCGATGGCTTTGTAGTGTTCGCACGTTAATTAAAAGACGACCGATCTTAATGAGTTCAGTTTATTGACTGACCTCTTTCTTAACACTATGTGTTACATTGCGAATAATGTTTATGTATATACTATGTGATAGAGCGGGACCTTCTTTCCTCAGAATATAAAAATCAATATAGAGTTATAATGTATTCATGGTATGTATATAAAAAGATGAAAATAATATTATATTTTGGTTTGAAACAATTACATACCTACATATTAATTCATAAGTAATTTTTGATTATTAAGTCAAACGATCGGGTTGTCTTGATATTCTTCCTGACCTTGTCGTGTAGTGGCCTGTAGATGTTGTAGGTTGACATGTTGCTGGGATCATTTTTGATTCACTTCGAATATTCACCTTCATCTCCCCCTTCAAAGGTTTTGAACTTGACACTCCGAGCTCTCCTTCAGTTACTTCTTCGGGAATATATGGCACGTTCTTCCTGTGGGCGTTGTTAAGATGAAACACATTTCTTCGGTAAACCCCAGAATTGGTTTTTATATAGAAAGAACGGGGGGTATCGGCTTTGGCTGCAATGCGACCATGGCGTCTATCGTAGTTATTTGTTTGTTGTTGTCTTCGTTGTTTCTCAGCCATTGTTATTTTGTCCATATTGAGAGAATTTGGCTCATATCGTTCACTCGTCATCTGGATGGTTGATTGAATTTTTCGACCCATTAAAAGTTCTGCTGGACTGTAACCGTTATTAAGTGGTGTGGCTCGGTAGTCCAATAGCGCTAATTCAGGATTTTCTTTATTTTTCTTTAAAAGCGTTTTAAAAATTTTAACCGCCGACTCAATGAATCCATTGCTTTGAGGGAAACGAGGGCTGGATGTAATGTGCTTAAATCCCCAGGAGTGTACAAATTGTCGAAACTCTGATGTGTGGACCGTTGCAAACTGGGGCCCGTTATCAGTTCTAACGATTTCCGGAATGCCAAATCGCGCAAAAATCGATTTTAAGTGTGTGATGACGCATCTGGCAGTCTGCGATTCCAAATGTACGATCTCCGAGAACCTGGAAAAGTAGTCACTTATAACAAGAAACGTCTTACCATGACATACGCAGAGGTCCATTGCTATGGTGTGCCAAGGGCGCTATGGCATTTCAGAACTGATGAGCGTATCATGTCTTGGAACTAAAAACTGTATACAGGTAGTACACCCCCGAATATATTCTTCCATCTGTTTTGACGAGCCAGGCCACCAGACAGACTGGCGCATCCTGCTTTTGCACTTTACGATTCCCAAATGCCCGGTATGCATCGTTTCTAACATCCCGTGTTGTAAGGCCGTTGGGATGACAAGTCTCTTACCATGCATCAAAAATTGGTCATTAATTGAAAGATATTGGCGATCGTTATAGAATAACCTTGCTTCTTGTGATAGTTTTGAACGATGGGGCCATCCGTCTTGGCAATACTCCTTTACTTCTCTGATGATGGGATCATCTTGCTAGGCTTTCCGAATAGTGTTTAGTTTGTCGGTTGATGCTGGTAGCTCTTCGATAATGCTGTTCATGAATGTTTCGATTTCATCGTCATCGCCCGGTCCTGTTCCTTGGATAGGATGGCGAGATAGTGTATCAGCTGCTATAAGATCTTTTCCAGGAGTAGAGATTATGCTAAAAGTAAGACCCATCATTTTCATACGGAATCTTTGGATCCTTAACGTCAAGTCATTGAGGTTTTTCGTAGTAAAAATTGGAATCAACGGCTTGTGATCCGTCTCAATTGTAAAATAGATGCCAACGATGTAGTCCCGGAATTTTTCACATGCCCATTTGATGCCTAAAGCTTCCTTTTCTATCTGCGCATACTTCTTTTCGCTGTCAGACATCGTTCGCGAAGCGTATGCTCCGGGCTTCCGGATACCGTCCACATCTGTCTGAAGGAGCACCGCTCCCAATCCGAAAGAAGATGCATCAGACGACACAAGGGTTCTATGTGTAGGATCGTATGTCTTCAATACCGGAGCCGTTGTTAGTGCTCGTTTCAGTTTTAAAAAAGCCTCCTCCTGAACTGGCTTCCATAGAAAATCAGCCTGGGATTTTAAAAGCTCATTATGAAACGAACTTACCCAGGTAATTTACTAATCCCAGAAACTGGCCCAGTTCCCTTACATTTTGCGGATGGGGAAATTCATCAATTGCCTTGATTTTTGATGGGCAAGGGTGTATACCCTCCTCGTCGATTTTGTGTCCAAAAATGTAATGGATTTGATACCTACCTGACACTTAGATTTATTTAAGGTTACTCCATTCTTTTCTAGCTTTTTAAGTACAGCACGCAAATTTAGATCATGCTCTTGTATGTCCTTTCCTTTCACCAATATGTCATCCATTTGGCAGATAACTCCATTAAGGCCTTCGAAAATCAACTGCACTCGTTTTTGGAACAACTCTGGGGCCGAGCAAATACCAAAAGGCAGCCTTTGGAAGCAGAATCTTCCAAATGGAGTAAGAAAAGTTGTAAAAAGCTGTGATTTTGGAGATAGCTTTATCTGCCAAAATCCATACTTCGCGTCTAACTTGGTGAAGTACTTTGCACCTTCCAATTGCGCCAGTGAATGGTCAGCAACTGGCATCGGGTGTATACCTCGTTGAATGGCTAAGTTGAATTTCGCGAGGTCAACGCAAGGACGAATATCACCGTCGGGTTTGTTAACGATTACCATCGGAGCGCACCAATCTGTTGGCTCATCTACACGTCTGATTACACCCAACTGAAGCATTTCATCAAGTTTTGCCTTGAGCTTTTTCTTTAATGGAATCGGGACTCGTCGAGCTGTTGCAATTGCATAAGGTTTCGCGTTTGGTTGCAATTTGATTTCGTAATCCTCCTTAAGACAACCGAGTTTGTTAAATAATTTTAGATATTCCGTCTCGATATTTACCAACGATTTTGGAATTGTTTCGACACTCGGATTATCAAAGGTGTTAATTCGTTGTAAAATTTTCAAATTTTGGCAAGATTTTAAACTCAAAAGTGGTGATTTCAAATTGTTCACAATGTAAAGTTCAAATTTACAGAATATGTTTCTATATTTAAGCACGCAGTTCATTATTCCCGTAACGTCGAGACGTTCACCAGAAGGACCACATAATTTTTTATTCGATTTATTAATTTTCGCGTCAGGGAAATTTATTTTAAATTCTTTCAGTGGTAAGACATCTACCGGAGCTCCCGTATCTAGCATAAAATCAATTTGCTTTTCATTGACCGTTGCTTTAGCGGTCCACCGTTCATCGTTATTGTTTTCGTCTGTCATCGTGCCTACGAAGAGTGTCTCGTCTTCTTCTTTGACATGAAATATCTTGTTGTTGTTGATTTTCATTTTCTTTTGACAAGCCTTACTAAAGTGGTTCCACTTCTCACAGAAACGGCATTGTTTGCCTCTAGCGGGACAGTTATGTTTGTTGTGCTGCTGTTTCGCACCGCACCATGGGCATTGACATTCTTTAGTCTTTGGAGTCTCTCGTACGCTTCGTCTAAAGTTGTGTGAAGGTGATGATGATGACGTCTTTGGTTTAAGAGAACGCAAACTATTAACGGTTGTTGCATTTGCACTAAAAGGTGTTGTTGCCAAATCTACTTGCTGCCGTCTCACTGCTTCGTGTTGCCTTACCGTTTGTACCGTTTTTTCAAGCGTTAGGTCTGCTTCTTGTTGCAACCTTTCTGACAACCTTCTGTCTCGTACACCTACCACCAACCGATCCCGTATCATCTCTTCACGCAAGCTTGAGTATGAACAGTTCTCAGAAAGCAAATATAATGATGTTATAAAGTCCTCAATGCTTTCTCCTTCTAATTGGCATCGAGAATTGAGGTTTGCCCGTTCGTAAATCACGTTGTGTTTCAACACGAAAAAATTATCGAATTTACTTATGACGGAATTGTATTTCTTTTGGTCGGGAGCAGAAAGATTGAATGAGAGAAATATATCATCTGCCTGATCACCCATTAGGTAGACTAAGGTGTTAACCTGCTCCTCTTCATTTCTTTTGTTTAGCCCGGAAGCAATTCTGAAACGATCAAACCGCCGTTTCCAACGTGGCCAATCCGAAGGGTTAAATGTAAAATGTTCCGGCGCTTGAACAGTAAAGTTATTACCTGATAAACCCGCCACCGCAGGCTGTTGTCCCGAATTGTTTACCATTTTATTGATTTAAATATTCAGCGAATGACCTAGTTTTTCTGCCACCATGTAGTGTTCGCACGTTATTTAAAAGACGACCGATCTTAATGAGTTCAGTTTATTGACTGACCTCTTTCTTAATACTATGTGTTACATTGCGAATAATGTGTATGTATATACTATGAGATAGAGCGGGACAGAAAGATACTCCACATGTTTTTCAAGAATAGACTTATCTTCTTCATCATCACAGCCTGAGCATGCACTCAGCGTTTGCAAAGATAACACTATATCTAGCTGTCTTCCTGTTTTGAGTTGGACCAAGCTGTGTTTTTTTTCATGGTGGGGAGGTGAATGCCCATCTCCGCACAGAGCGTGGGACTCCTATGTTCGTAAGAAGGGGACTGGACTACCCACTAAACACCTCCCCTGTCAATCTGAGAACCTAGCCAGGAACCGTTAGACACATTACTTCGAGCCAGGTCTCGTTTTGTTATGCCGTGAGGCGCCTTCATGCTGGGGGATCCCTCTTCTAGCGGAAAAGGAGAGGGAACGAGGAAGCGCCAGACAAGTGATCCCCCAGCCCTAACGCCTCCGGCTACTCTGAGTCCCTTTTATCTTTTAGGGCTGCCCGAACATAATGTGCCACCTGGTTCCATTTGTCAATCGATTCGAGCATCACCGCGACTATATTATCCGGGGTGAGCTCTCCCGTCTCCCTGTAGAGGGCCCGACACAGCCCGTCCCATTTTATGCTCGGAAAAAATGTGTGGTAGGCATTGTCTTCCTCTCCTGGACAATACCGACAATTGAGGGACCGGGATTTACCAATCTTGTGCAGGTAAGACTGTAAACACCCATGCCCGCTCAAAAGCTGCGTCAGAAAGAAGTCAGCCTCACCATGCCTTCGATTTAGCCACGGTCTCACATCCGGAATGAGGCGCGCAGTCCACCTTCCCTTCGTGCAATTCATCCAAGACTGCTGCTGAGTGAGCGCTGCCTCTCTTCGCAGACAACCATCTCCCTTTCGACGCAGATAAATAGAGCGGTATCGTCAGTGTTGGCGGGTTTATTAATTTCAGTTTTAGATTTTTCGTAGGAATAACATACGATGGCAAGCTTAAGAATTCTCTTTAGGTTTTCGTTCGTTCTTGGTGTTTTTTTCTCTACCAGTGCTTTTTTTATATGGAATGCTAGTTTGAGCAACTCCGTTTTCTGTAAACTTTTTTTTTTGTTGTAGGCAATATCTTGGGAATTGGCAGCACGTTTTTAGTTGTAATTTTGAATTATGTACTTCGTTGTGAGTTCCTGTGCTTGCCTGCGAATTGAATATTGGTGGTGTCACTGCTGATATTTCTTCAAAGGTATCTTGCAGAACTGATGGAGTCCCTCGTGTGTTAGGTTTCTCATTCTCTTTGTTGGTCTCATTTTGCTGTGTTGAAAGCTCAGTAAAAGCAACATCAGCCATATCTGCAGCCAATAAATCATAATCCTTGAAAACGTAGCGATCCATTGGCTCTATTCAACATTTACAAAAACTATTGAGTGCAATGGACTGTTGTGCTCCTTTGCTGTAGGCTTCGCCAAAGATATTGCTGGATTGAAATACAGTTATTGCTCTTCCTGGATTATTACAAAGATGATATTCAGCAGCACGAATGTAATACTTGTACACAGGCCCTATGAAAGATACATCAATTCGTTAAAACTTTTGGCTGCAGAGTGGGATAAGCATAGACACTCGTGTAGTTTAAAGGGGGAAGAAAGTTTCTACCATCAGCGAAACAGATTGCAACTGTACTAAAGTCCTCCGCTTTGCTAAAACTATTTATTTATTTATTAAACCAAAAGTCCAATTACAAAATGGCAAAATACAAATTAAAAAGTACTGTGTTAAAACAAATGATAAATTTGAAAAGAGAGAAAAAAAAACAAAACAAGAACACAGTACTTATGGATTGTAATTTATTACTACATCTTTTCATCTCACTTCGAAAGAGCAATAAGATGAAGAAAAAGGACCAAGCTCAAGTGAATCGTGGTTTCTTATCATGCGCAGGATACGAGAGTGAAAATAGAGATCAGGGTGAGCAAATGGCACCGCAAAAACATTATTATTATTTATGAGAAGGGTATACCCCCTGTCGGGCACGCAATTCCATACGTTACTTAAAGTCGAAGTGATGATGGCAGAGTTGACACAAAAAACACTGCTCTAAGAGACTTCAGGGCAAGAAGAGAGAAAGGTTAAACGATGCTGATAGGATTGGTAGGGTAAATTAAACTTGTACAATAAAGACCGAGTGAACATTTGCTGAACAGACTCCAAGCATGAATGAAGGTAGGTAAAGTGAGGAGATCAGACGACAGCACAATATTCCAGAAGTATACGATCAAAGCAAACAAACAAGCGGGCCGCAACAGAAATGTTGCTAATTTTATTGGCATTTCTGAGCACAAATCCTGAAACTCCTGATGCTTCGATACCACATTCAAAATATGTGCATCGAGTTTGAGTAACGAGTCAAACGTGACACCTAAATCTTTAAACGTACACACTGCTACGAAGGGAGTATCACTCAAAGTATAATTAAAATCAACGTGAGATGACTTAAGTGTAAAGGCATTTGGCAATATTGAGGCAAAGGAAATTTGATTTGATCTCACGGAAAACTTTAAAATTGTTTGCAAAAAGAAGACAAGGTGACCTAGTTCCAGATGGAAGGTTATTGATAAACAGTAAAAACAGAAGGGGTCCAAGGATTATGAAGCCTTGTGGAACACCAGATGAAGGGAAAAATGGCAAGGAGATAGTACCAAGAAGACACACACGGCATGCATGTAAGGATAGATAGGAAGACATCCACGGGAAAAGGACGTCAGTGATTCTGTAAAACTTCAATTTATAACTTAAAAGGGAATGGTTCACAGTGTCGAAGGCCTTAGCAAAGTCAGTGAAGATGACATTTACTTGAAGTTGATTATCTAAGGCATTTGAATTTTAATCGGCAAATTCAATTTTTTGAGGAACCCGTATTGTTGAGGTGTTATCATTAGACTTAATAAATCAGACAACCGGTTCTGAACCAAGTGCTCCTGCAACTTTGGGAAGCAAGACAGTAGGCATATAGGACGATAATTAGTCGCGGATGAAGGGTCACCACTTTTCAAAATCGGGACAATGTTTGCTTCTTTCCAACAAGTGGGAAAGTTTCCAGAACAATAACTAAGACTAAAGAGATGTGATAGGGAACACTTAAAGAGAATGCAAGTGATTTAACAAATACGTTCGGGAACCCATCCGGATCATAAGTTATATTGGAAGGGTCGATATATCATTAGTATTGATGTAATTGGTATTCGGATTACTTTTTGAAGCAACCCTTATGAGACTCTTGTCGAATGATCGAATTATATCCGATGAGGTTCTTTGATGTCTTATCGACATGAAAATGCGCCAAATGATGTGCTTTAAAGTGCCTCTGTCTGAATTTGCACATGATAACATATTACTACTTACTCGAAATCGACTTGTTGCTATTCTGTCATTATTTCCGCCTGTTCTTTGTGATCATTTAATTTTTTCAATGATTACTAGATGTATTATGATGATTATTAGTTTGTTTGCTAACATTGTTGAGTTCTAATTGTTGTCTTAGTCGTTCGGTGTGCTTTTTCAGCTTAGCCTGACATTTTTCACAATTTTATTGATGTGTGTTGTTATAACTTGCTCTACTCATTGATCAAATGATAACGATAATGCTTATCCTGATGATGATGATGATACAGCTTCAGGGAATAAGCGTTGTAATATATCTCTTAACCTATCTTCTTGCTTGTGTGAAGTTGTAATAGGTATTTGTTGATTGTTTTCTTCGTGAAGGTTTCTCGAGCAGTATGCCTATGTGGACTGCCTGATTACTACAAGATGTCGGTCCAGTGAACTAAAGAATCGCTGATGCTTTTCGGGGGTTCAAGGTAACAGCGAGTTAGTGTCATCCATCTTTGCCGAGTGTAACCGAGGCACGGAAGACCACCATGAGAGCACTCAATTAGAAGGGAAAAGGATAACATACACACACGCACACAGGTATCTTTGGTAAAAAGGTCAGGGTCTTTTTCGGATATGGGAGCGCCGCTTCAAATTTCATTTATTGATACTCAAATGTTAAACATTAAAACGACTGGCGTCGGGATTACTTTTCTAGCAATCCATCTTGCTGCCTCCTCTCCTGCTTCAGGAGAAACACCACAATTCGGAGACACCCCACGACGTAGTAAAACGAGGCTTAGCCTGAAGTAATGTGTCTACGTTTTCACGTTGACAGGGAAGGTATGTGATAGGTACTCCAGACGTCTTGCTAGTCTGAGAGCCCCACACTTAGGGCGTAAATAAGCCTTTACCTTCTAATCATAATAAAAACACTTTCAAATAGTCATTATATCTGACATACCTAACAATTTTGGTCTCTGTTGCTAGTATTTTTTGTTCGTTTTCGCACTACAGTCTCTTTTGGGCTTTCGCTTAGAGATAGTTAGAGTGTCTCATTAACTTGATCGAATGTATCTTCACTCCGAAGATGATAAGGTCAGTACCAAGCTTTTATCGTGTTTCCGTCCACCGAGCAACGATATGTTCTGAAGATAAACCAGCACTATCATAACTGAACGGGCTCACTTGTATAGTATGTCTGGAAAATGACTTCTAAAAAACCTCGTTGTCACCAACTGGATTCAAACCAGTGACCTTCGGCTTACACAGCGAGCACTCTAACCACTACACTATGCAGACTACCTGTAGCTAGTACAATTTCAGAGAAAAACTGCTGTGACACACAGCCGGATGATGGACAGACATACCCGAATTCGATAGGGTTGTGTAAGTAGTGTGAAATGCCTTAAACTTCGATATCACCAAGGTATATAGTAGAAAGACTCAAAATTTCACTCATTTGTTAAGACGTTATATTCTTTTAAAGCTTTTTCCAGTCTTCAAATCCGGGCTACCTTAGGATGCCGAAGAGCTACACACTTGATTCAACAAGGCACTTAAATAAATCTCTTTGATTTGTATTGCAAATCTTCCTAAAAGTACACTTTGAACAGTTAATTCAAACACGTGCAAAAAACGTGCACTTCACACGTTACTGAATTCAAAACTCCCGGCAGCATCCATTATAACTTACATATAAAAAAAAAAGTTCCAGCACCTTAAGTGTAGCTTATATCACCTGTCCTCTGCATAACGAAATTTTGCATGGAGATCGATTTACATTCAGCAATTGCCTTTGTCCCCACACCGTCCCAATTTGCGTGTGTCACGTTAAGTCTGAAAATGTATTTTATTTGTGTCAATTCATCACACGCGCAGCACTTTTCACCCAATGTCAGGATAACGACTCAAAACGTACGTTTCCACTCACAATAAATCTACGAGTATGTATATAAGTCCCAAGATAAACGGAAAAACTTTTCATTGACGAATATCATTCAACCGTCAACCGTTTGTCGAACGAAAATCGACGGATTTCCCGGCACCAATAAATTTTCCACCGAGAATAATAAGCTGTCTCGAAAGTTTTCATGGCGGTTGGATTTAACATTTCTGTATTTGCCATTCACGATTAATCTAAGCAACATCGCGAAAGAATATATTGGCTGTCGTTTGACTTATCTCTGCAGACTCTTCGAAGAAAATTTATTTTGGAGGTTGAATAAATCAAGAACTAGTAAGCATTTTGTTAAAAAAATCAGAGGAAGGAAGGAAAATTTCAAGGTCACGACACAATTTGCAGAAGCTTTTCAAGATTATTGAAAGCCTTTAATATTTATAATGGCTTAGTACTTCAGTTTCATAGAGTGGAATAATCTTTGATGTGAACTGCGGTTGTTATTATGAGAAAATATCTGAATGAGCACACATACGAGTATAGTAGAAGCGGGAATTATTTAAAAACAACTTCATTAATTTATCAATGGACTAATCTGTTTTATTTTTCAATTAAACTTGGCCAGCCTTTTAACGTATTACTTTCAATTGGGCTTTGTATGTATATGTTTCCCACGGAAAGTGCAATTATTGAATAAATACATATAGTAGGTAAGCCTTGAATCTCATCTGAATCCACCAAGCTGCTTTGGGTACTTTCAATCGTATGTTATGCGTACGTTTTAAAACAAGTTTTTTAGTATGCTAGTTCGCGTAATTCAATATCTCTGAGCCAGCACTTTCAAATCTTTCCTCTATATGTATTCCATGATGAGAAAGGGATCGTCACGCCAAAAAGGCAAAGAATAAGGCGGTAGAGTCGTAAATTGGCAAACGCGATATGAAGGTCATATTGGCTGAAGCTAACTGTTCCAGCAAGATAAGGCCTAATTTGGGCTCTCATATTATGGTTAACCTTCAACTGGTGAGGTAGTGTCAATTTGACGTCGCCAACATATTAACGAAGTTTTTCTCAGAAGTAGTAGTTGTCTAAATTTCAGTTTTACGGTGGCCACGGAACAAATTAGACACTGGAAGTCAGTATTTGCAACGTTGGTTGATACATGACGCCCCTTTTTCGTCACCTCACCAAAAGTGCGTTTGTGTTTTCAAAGACTTTAATCAGTTATTGTTGTTCAAAATAAATATGAACGATCCAGATTTCAAGCGTTTTTTTGGATCAATTAGAAAATCAGAATAGTGATATAAAGAATGTAGAGGATCAAAATTTGGTTGAAAATGTTTGTATACAGTCACACCACGATACATCAACTGACGTTTCTGACAGTGAAGAACGGAGATCAGAGGTTGATGAACAATCTAACGAGGAGCCCTCAAGCAACCAAGTCTACTATTTAGGGAAAAAAGTTGAAAATAGAGAGCAACTTAAGTGGTATAAAGACCCTCAAAGGACCAGTTCGAGGACTCCTGACCATAACATCGTTCGATTTCGGAGTTCGACCAGACAACACTGAAGTGGATTTTTGGAATATTCTGTTCACAAAAGAAATTCTGAAAATAACCGTAAACAAAAAACAGAGATGGTGATCGGTCAGAGTTGAAAGATATTGACATAACAGAACTACAACCACTGATTGGAGGTCTGAGTTTTACTGCCATACTCAAAAGCAACCCTTCGACAAATGGGAAGGGTAGAGAAATGTTTAGATGTATTTTCTCAGAAAAACGATTCCAAATACTACTAACGGCATTGCGATTAAACAATCCTAACACCAGAGAAGAGAGAGAGAAGATGGGTCCCGCTGCTGCTATATCAGAGTTGTATAATATTTTTATATCCAAATCTCAAAAATCTTTTACTCCAGGCTCTGATATGTGCATTAGTGAAATGCTCGTTGCAAGTTTTAATGTAAATGCAAAAAAAACCAGGAAATAGTGGGTTGAAACTCATGTGATTGACTGTCGCTTCGACAAATTATCGATAACGGTTATATATATTGTGGAAAAGACACCGGTGTGCAAGGACGGACAAATGTTGAGAAGGAATTATCAAAATTGACACAAAGTGTTATACAGCTGACAAAACCCATTTAATATTCAAACCGCAATATAACCGGAGATAATTGGTTCACATCAATAGAAATTTTGAAAAGAAAAAGTTCACATATGTTGGCACCATGAATAATACAAAAGCTAAAATTTCACCTGAATTTAAATTTTCGAGATCTAGACTAGTTAAACAAACTACTTATGGACAAGGATATCACTATGATATCCTTTATACCAAAATGCAACAGAGCAGTTGTTCTTGTATCATCGATGCATCATGACAGACGTAATCATCGAGAAGGTGTAATACAATACAATAAAATCCCATTAAAAATGGTGTTGATAGTCTTGACAAAATTTGCAGCAACTTCATCTATATATGGAGGACGAAAAGATCGCCACTCGTTCTTTTTTACCGGCTGATTGAAAAAAATGATAAGTATACAAAGATTCAAAAGTGCTTTCTTAAATAAAACCATATCAATTTTTGATAGGTATACATTCTTGGGTACAGTTGTTGACGAGCTTTGTAAACCACATATGTTGCGCCGCTATACTTATCAGAGAATTTCTCGCGATATTTGCACTTCCATCACGTAATGGCAGCGGACACGTTCCGACAAATACTAATTAATCATGAAGACCAAGAAAACGAAATGATTCTATGGCGAGAGAGCCTGGGGAGCGACATATCGGAAACAGATATGCATCATAATTAGCAAGGAAAAGCCTCCTGACGTTAGTAGAAGATGAAGAAAAAAGAATTTTAATGTTCGCGCAAGTCATAGAAAAGGACTTCTATATTGACAACCTGCTTACTGGCATGGATAATCTCCAGCAAGCTATCAATCTTCAGCTGCAACCTCATTGAAAGGTTACATCGTGGTGGGTTCCACTTACACAAATGGTGTTCTAACAACATAACATTGCTGAAACGCATTCCAGCCAGTAATCGAGCAACAGAATATAAGTTCACCAACTCCGATGATACCGGCGTTGTGACGGATCTAAAATTATTATAGCATCCCTTGTCAGATCAACTCAAAATTAATACCAACGTTTCGGAGCTCAGCCAATTACAAAACGAGTTATTCTTGGAAGATATCGCAACTCTTTGATCCCCTCGGGCTAGCTTACCCAGTTTTCCTACCTGCAAAGATATTTATGCAACAACACTGGGAATCAAAAATTGATTGGGATACGAGCCTTTCTGAAAAACTTCAATAAAGCTAGCAGGATTACAGAGCCCAACTGTCAACATTGAGGAGACTGGCCGTACCGCGGTATTTAACGTATTCCTCTAAACAGAAAAGTGCGCAATTCTTTGAGATTGCAGATGCAATTAGACAAGCTTAGGATAGAGCTATACGGCACCAAGGTACTTGCTCAGCTTATGAGGAAGGTCAAGAACTCTTTATCAATTGAGATTGAAAAAACATTTTTATTAGACTGATTCCTAAATTGTCCTCCAATGGATAGCCTCGCCGTCATCAAAATTTGCCACCTTTGTCGGCAATTGAGTGGCTCATATTCAAAATTTGATCGAACCGAACATCTAGCAGCACATTTATTTAGCCAGCAACCCAGTGCATATAGGGTTTCGAAACAATAGTTGCCAGCGTCAAACGAGATACAAACAATCCCTACAGAGGCACTACCGGAATTGCAGAAGCTAAAGGCGGTTTTGGTTAGCTTAAGTGGTCCACAACCCCACACTATACGAAGCCTAAGCCATCATAATAATTTCAAAATACTATGGGGGCATATTAAGGAGGGTATCGACAAATTAAAACAGGTTAAACTGACAGAAACCATTTTTTCGCACAAAACTCATACTTACATTGTCAGCTAGCTTTGCTTGAAATTAAAAGTTCTCCTTTCTTTGTAGCACTACAGCCCCTCTTGGGCCTTCACTTAGAGATAGTTAGAGTACCTCATTTTTATGACCGTATTGATTTTTTCGGAAGTTGGTTTGGTCAATACCATGCTCCCGTGTGCCTGCTCTGCAATGATATGATCTGATTAAATCAGTACATATCACCACTGAGTGAACACTCATAGTCTGTCCGAAAAATCCTCTGAACTAAATCACGTTGGTCCCAACGAGATTTGAACCTAGGACCTTCGACTTATGCGTTCATGCTCTAACCACTAGACCGCATAGACTATTTTTGAAATCAATAATTGCAGCTTTAATATGGTTGACCTGGAATAAATATGCATTTACCGAAAACAACGATGGCAAAACATTCAACTCCCGGCCTCAGAACATCAATCCATAAACAGGAATAAGAAATCATCGAAGGATGTTCAACTGTTGAACCAGCTACACGGGTATTTTAAGTGGGAGAGGATGTTAAAATTTCGTAACATTCTTCATTCTAATTCGAAGAAATGCACAAATCATCCCATATTTCTCACAGTCCACCGAGAAACCTTATATGCATAATATGCATTCGCATAAGGTGTCTTTCCTATAATTTGTAATCTATCATGATCCAACACGGTAAAACAACACCGCCAGACCAAACAAACGTTCAGTGCGGTACAGAGAACATGAAACCATGAAAACTAAAACATACCTGGAAGCGAATTCTATTGTCGCATTGGGCCATGGAAAAATTAAAATTACTTGTTACAATTAAATTGTATATAAATAAAAGAGTATAAATAAAATTTGTCTAGTTATCTTGCAACATTTGGAGTTTCAGGAACACTCGGAATTTTTATTGCGGGTTCATTTGCTGAACCTTAACTGTTTAACAGAAGTACCATGTAATTAATTGTTGCCAAAATTAGCATTCTTTTTGTGTAGCATGGGTACTTTCCTCTTCTTTGTAGCGCTAAAGCCCCTCCTGGGTCTTCACTCTATGCAAAACGCGCCTCCAACTGGCTCAGTCCATTGACCACGTCTTCCGATTTCGAAATCCGAGCAGCGATAAAAATTTTTTGTCGACCGAGTCAGAGAAGCTTTTTCTCTGTTTTCCCACTAGTCTCCACCCTTCATTCTCCCAACGAATAACTTTTTCCGCATGTATATCTACTGGTTCATTAAAGCGAGAGCGAGAGTTTCAATCTGGTTATTCCTTTCACGATAGATATTATAATATTTCAGTTGATCACAAGTTCGATAGGAGTTTTTGTAACCAAATTCCAATTCAACCGCAGACAAAATTTTCCTTTTATTTCATTTTGCTATGAAATCCGGTTTGAACAATCAGAAAACACAACAATAAAAGCCCTGTGAATTGTACTGCCTGACAATGCTTATCTGAAGTTAAATACTTTTCCATTAGCCGTTTATGGCTTTTTTTTCAGATGATTTCAACTGTTGAGAGAAATAAGTTTCCAGTGTATCTTAGGGATGAATTTTCGAAAGTAAAGGTGATACCTCCCTTTCTGCACTTTAAATCGTTGATAATCAAGTGAGTATATCTTAGAAGAAAAAAAAAACGATTTATTATTACTTTTACTATTATCTAAAATTACATTATGAAGGTCTTGTGTGTGAAATTTATTTGCAAGGCTTTTACCAATATTGATAAAGAAATTATCAAATTCATCAGCCATAACAATAGGGTTAGATGAAAAATCATTATCAACTTTAATTTTTTCAACTTTGTAATTTATATTTTTTCACCCAATTTTCCATTTATGTGAGACCATAATTTTTTTGAGTTTTCACTGCTTTTGCTTACCTCAAAACTAAATTTTAAAAAAATTTTATTCGGAAAAAATTTAAAAATTGTAAATTAGAATTTTTGAAATCTCAACTCGGAAAATTTATTTATTTGGAAGGTGGTTTCGAGATGCACCTATATTCTCATCAGATATCAGTTCATGGACTCGCATCGACTGATACGGTTGGTAGGGCGATGTGTTTTCAATTTTGATATCATGTACTCGCAAATTCAATTAGCTTTTGTTTTCACAAATTATTTTCATGGCAAACTCTATGTAAGCTCAATGATTGAACGTTTTTATGATGATCAGCTTTTTCTTTGTAGTATAAAATTAATATAAAAGCGTATTTTTCGTCGTGAAAAACTTAAAAACTGGAACACTGTTTTCGGTGATAGCCGATATCAAGGCTTTTGGTTATTTTGAGATTAGTTTCGCTTGGTAGTTCATCATGAATAGACTCACCCTATAGCAATATTTTCAAATTGTTCAAATTTAAAGATTGTCATTGATTCACGATTTCATTTGAAAATCTTGTTCAGTGATGAAGCACACTTTTGGTTAATACTTTAGTTTTTGGTCAACAAACAGAATCGCCACACGCGAAGCGATGATAATCCAAAAACAGTTGTCGAAACATCATGACACCCAGAAAAAGACAACGTTTGTTGCGCTTGATGGGCCGGTGGGATAATCAGCCCATACGTCTTCAAAAATAATGATGGTCATAATGTAACAGTCAACGTTGAGCGGTACTTTTTAGTGCCTCAGCCACGTAGCGCGCGATACAATTAATTTACAAACGATTAATTTCACGAGAAAAATATTTTAAACAGAAACTATGTTTTATTGTACAAAAAACGCAAACCATTCAAACCGTGCATACTATGACATTCAGTTCTGCATAAACCTTTGCTCAATGACTAACATAATGACTAATGTGCTCGGTTAAACTTTTTGAAAACAATCAGTCACTAGTTTTTGCTTCTTACTTTGGAAAAACTTTTTCTTTATTTGAAATCATATATAAGTTTTTCTGTCAGCAGTATTTAGTCTTGTTCCTCTAAATATGCAAGCAACGCGTCTACGTGCTGCAATGCAGTTTCGTGTATAATCCACTCAACTGGCTCGTCCCTTTCATGACTTTCATTTTGTTCTGCTTCATTCTCATGCATTCCCATTGCTTTGTTTGATATCTCTTTGTCGGTCAGCCGTTCGAACCTCGGTACCATCGCATCGCATTTCAGCCATTCTTCTAAATTATTTTCATCGACATTCTCACCTCCCGGAACAGATGTCACTAAGTCAAAAAGTGTAGATGTTGCCATGATATGAAGTTATTTCGATACTCAGAAAAAGTTTTTTCTAGGATTTGATAAGGGTTGGTGATTTGATGTCATCCCACGCAGACACAATATCGTAAAAGCTATCCAGAATGGTTAAATTCCGCCAAAATAGTTTAAAATCATAGCTTTCTTCAATTTTTGACAGTAGCAATTTCTTTCTGTTTGTTCTCTTCATGGATGCAATTACTCACTGGTCTATGGGCTGTATCATCGCAGTAATATTTGTGGGCAAAAACTTCGCAAAAATTTGGCCATCAGAAGATTTAAGATAACTTGTAGTAGGTGTGGAGGTGCGTTGTCAATTAACAAAACTACCTTTTTTCGTAAGTTTTTCGAGCCAAGATGTTTACTTACTTCAGGTACAACAATTTTTCAAATCATTTTTGAAAAATCTGCTGGTTCATCCAACCTGTGTTTTGGTTGAAATAATCAACCGGTAAATTTTCTGCTCGAGTCCCCTTAAACACTTGGGCTTTTTAAATTTACCGATTGTAAGAACCCTCAATTTGTGAGTAGCTGTAGCGTTGCTGCATAGCATGATTGTAAGTAATTCTCTCTATTTGTTCCTTTTGTGACTTGCTGTTTTCTCTCCAATTTCAATTACTAATGTACGAGTAGGAATACACTTCCAAAAAAGTCGCAAATTATCAGCACTATAAATTTGCTGATATCACAGACCCTCAGATAACACAAACTCTTCAAAATCTCGTTAAAAATCATTAACTGCTTGTTGATCACTACTCAGTTTCTTTCCGGGTACATAGTCCAATCTCTTTGATTCCATGACGTTTTTTAAATCGATGTAACCAACCGGACGATGCATCAAAGCCTCCCTCCAGGCCCAATAAATCATAAACTATTTTTGCCTTATCTGTAATGATAGGACCAGATACAGGAGTGCCCTCGCTTCGAAACTGAGCGCTCCACTCTGTTAATGCTGAGTCTAGATTGTCATATATCGATTTTTTCACGGTTTTTCGGCTTTTTATCCCAGAAGAACTTTCCAATGCTGGTGCAAATGCCAACAGTTTGTCTTTTTGCTTCAGTATGTCACGCACGGTTGTTTCCCGGATCCCGTAATTCAAGCACATTTGGTTCCTTGAAGCGCCATTTTCTATTTTCGAAATCATTTCAAGTTTTTCTGCAATAGTTAACACAACCTTCTTTCGTTTTTCAGCCCTAATGTTTTACAGCGCTAATAAAAAAATTCAGAAATTATCGAAACAAACAAATTTTGAGCAATGCATTGAAAAAGAAGCTAAAACACAACTAATCACCCAGGCGCATCGTTGTCGTAGCAACAGAACAACACTGGCAGTAAGATGACGGCTTTCTGCTTCATGCGCGAGCATTCGAGCCATCTGCGGACGGTAAAATTTTCATTTTAGAACATTTCCCGGTGCTCGCGGATAATGCGCACCATCATCCGCTCACGGATAATCGGATCTCTACTGTTCATGATTTTGAAAAGTTTTTTGTTCGAATAAAATTGCAGATTTGCATTTAAAATCATTCTCTCATCTACTGTGGTCGTATCACTCAATGCAAGCCCGTGAACTGCAGCCTGATGAAAATAAGAGTACATCTTGTATCTACCTACCCAATAATTAAATTTTTCAAATGTAATACTACAATTTCCCAATTTAATCTCCAGTGAAAAACTTTTCAGAGTCATTTATTTTCACTATCGAAGTTGATCTTAAAAAGATCAAACCTTCCCGCATCGATTAAGTCTGTGCATAAGTTTGCAGACTCAATACATAGTGTTCATAAATTGTGCACCAACGGAAAAGCTGATCACCATAAAAACTTTAAAACATATTTGTAAATCTGTATCAAGAATTTTTTACTGCTTTAATATGCATCTCAACAACGCAACGCTTTTCATCAATTCTTCAAATCACTCCGTGGGAACATTTCCCTCTTCAAAAAATTATGTGCCAATGATAATGTATCTTCAGTTAAAGTTTGACTTTTTATTGAATTTGATTGACGAGTTAAAAAGGTGACATTTTCATTTTAAACAAGAACTTTTAATATATGAGCGTTTTGATGGCTTTTTCGGCGAGAAAATTCCCCTAGGAGAAATTCAATCTAGACCAATAAATGAATGTTCCTGTTGACTGATTACAGAAATCATTCAGAATTAATTGGCACCTTCCTAAATGTGATGGCATCTTATTTTCACTTGAAAAGTGATGTGGCATAAATTGTTCGGTGAAACATCTTTCTTAAGAAATGACGAATAGAATTCAAGGATAAAAGCATGAGCTCCGTTCACTATATTATGTCAAGTAATATTCTCCTTTAAATTACGTTCCATTAGAAATAAACTTTGGTATGAAAACTGTTCAGACCATTCCACATGCACGCATGTTAAAATTTTTTTCTGCATTTTTTATGACGAAAATGAGACAATTATTTAACTCTTTATTGCAAAAGGAGTATCATTCAAATGGTTATGTTGACCACAAATTTTTGAAACGCATGTTTTTCATCATTGCTACTCTTTATCATATGACCATAAAATAAGCTAACCTATACGATTTGAAAAATATTTTAAAAGAAAAGCTGAGAAGTTACTAATTTCTTTATTAGCACTAAAATGTGGCGGCAAAAAGGCGTGGATTGCGTGCGTTCCCGCAAAAATATATGCCTAACCCTGCAATCATTCATAGACAGAAGTTTTTACAATACCCCAATACGCGCCCCTCACCCATTGGAATGGGGTCCCAGCTTACCCCCATTCAGGATATCTACTAGAGATGGGTCCAACTGTATCAGTCTGACACGTTGTCACTGATACAAGACTGGACCTGATACACAAAACCAATATAAACAGAGTATCAGGTACAAAAAGTATCAACTATCAGTATCAATCAACACCAACACAAGTGTAACAAGCCTTACAGTGGAAATTTGTATTTGTGTATTCAGCCTACTTTTGGCTAGCTGGCGTGAGCTGTCAGCCTACTTCGGCAGAATGCAAATGCTAGTAGTTTTACATGAAAACATATGAAATGAAATGAAATTCACTTCATAAGGAGTGCTACGGTGTTCTCCACGGACCATCTGGACTTCACAATTGAAATTCGTCTTGAAACCGTACAAAACCTCGAATTTTCGTGGGCACTTCCAGATTTCTCAATATATCTTTAAATAAACTAGCAAGCAATCTCAGCCTACCTGTGGTCATGTATGTGGTACCAGGGCTTTCTGGTACATGGCCTGTTAAACTGTAGTAAGGCTTTGGTATCAATTCGCAAGGGGAATGCCGGTCGACAGCATTCTTTGGGGAGTTCCGCCCCCACGCACCCGAGGAAATTCCCGCAGGGAGAATGCCAGTCGACAAGAGCACTCTTGGAGGCTAGCATTCTTTGGGGAGCGCCGCCCCCACGGACCCGAGGATATGGGGGACGCCGTGAGGTTCCCTCCTGGGATGACAGGTAACGATTCTGATTGGATCTGGACTACGCTTTGGACAACGAACTGGAATTGACGCTTTGGGCTGGCGGATGTGATGGTTTGGACTTAGTTGCTTTGCACAGTAGCGCCGAGGTGAAGCTCGTGTGTGAACGGCTCCAATTCAACTATCATACCGACACCGTCCCGGTAAAACCTTGGCAGCCCTCGGAGTACGTTCGAAGTTCGCACCATTGGGTTGGTGGTGTAGGCTCAGTTGAGACGGACTCCCGGACTCCCGGACTCCCTGGCTCTGAGCACTTGTCCCCATAAGGGCTTGTGCCAACCCTCGCATGGCCTCCCTGCTCTGCAAAGATAACCATGGGACCAAAACGGCGACTACACACACAAACGGAGATAGCGGCTCCGAGGGGGGACCCAACAAAACTGGAGCAAACAAAACTAAAAGACCACAAATACCCAGAAAAAGAAACGAAAAATAATAACAACGACGCAACCAGCGGTACTAACAACAACAAAAACGAAGACTTACACAACGATAGTGAAGACGGACGAAAAACGGAGAACAGCAGACAGTCTGGTTCAGACTGAGATTCCTGTGGCGTTCGGGCGCAGCAAAAAAATGATGTGAACGCCCAAGCGTCCTATTAAGGAGAAGCGGGAAGCTCTGCAGGACACTTCAGGTGTTCAAGCGGTGGGACATAACATAAAGAGTACCAAAAATTCGATTGTCACTGCTGCGATCGTTGTCGAAGCGACCGATGCAAGGGTCACAAATCCCGACATTGCAAGGAAAAATCCAGAAGCCAACGAGGAAATTACGCCACTAAAAGCAAAGAGTGACCAGATACCGCTTGAATGCACCGCCAACGTTGAAAATGTGGCGGAAGTACTGCACTCGGAAACGGAACGCGATAACCCCTCCCAAGGATGGTTGCAAGGTACAATTGCGGCCCAGTGATAGAAGAAAGACTACTCCGAAAAGCGGGAGATGTTCTGAAAAGAATACAAGCTGCATGCGACTCCCCAAAAATCAGCAAAGCAGCAAAGGAAGGGCTCCTTGAACTAGAGGAGCTCCTAGATCGTATAGGGCACTATCGGAGGAGCTGGTTAAGGGCTGAAGACGGAGAGAAGGCTAAAGAGGCGCTTGGTACGAAATCTAAAGGGGACACGCAGATAGCTCCATCATTAAACGTCAATAAAAGAATGGCGTCTAGCCCAATCGAAGGAGATCGGGATAAAAGAAGGAAGGAAGAGGCACGTGATGGGCGTGGAGCACCAGATCAGGGGTTCCAGACAGTGCTTACAAAAGGAGCGAAGAACGCCGCAAAGAAACTCCTTCAAAAAAGCCAGGAAGTAAAGTACGTACGGACGCCCGATTAGAGGAAGAAGCCCCGACGAAGATCCCAGCAGCAGGCACTGCTCGTAAAGCCCCAAGATGGCCGATCCTACGCGGAGGTACTGTGGGACATCAGGGGAAACGTAAGGCCCGAAGACACCAATACTACCATTGAAGTAGTACGACCAACGCGGTCAGGCCACATACTGGTCAAATTAGGAGCAGAGGCCGGCAATAAAGAAGCATTCTGTGCCGCAGTCAAGAAAGTCCTCGGCACAAGCGCAACTATAGCCCCGCTTGAGCCGATGGCAACGATCGAAATACGAGACATAGACTGCGTGACGGTTCCCTAGAGTGGGAAGGATCTAAGCGAGGCTGACACCAGAAAACCATAGGGAACAACGCATGGCCATATTTGACTTGACCGAAAAGGACGCCAAACGATTCCTGAACAAGGGCAAAGTACGAATTGGGTGGGTTGTCTGTAGGAAACGGCAAAGAGCAACGCCTCTTCAATGTTTCAAATGCCTTGGTTATGGTCACACCACAAAAGTATGCAAAGGACCCGATAGGAGTTCCCTATGTTACAAATGTGGTGAAATGGGACATAAAAAAAAGAGTGTACGAAGGAGGCGCACTGTATTCTTTGCAAGGATGCTGATCCAAAACCTGATTTTGGACATGTCTTGGGACCAGGAAAATACCGGGTGTTGCAGGAAGCCCTAGTCAAGGCAAAATCAGAACTCCGATGACTCGCATCCTGCAGCTAAACCTACACCGCAATTCAACCGCCCAAAATCTGCTTGAGCAGTTTGCGAGGGACATGAAAGCCGACTTCTTGCTGCTGAGTGAGCAACACCATAATAAAAGTTTGCATTATGGTATTTTGATGAAACTGGTACTGCCGCCGCCTGGGTTCGGAACAGTGACTTTCAAGTGGAGAGTTGTGGACGGGGGGATGATTTCGTGTGGGTTCGGTGCTCAAGGAACACCTTTTTCAGTGTGTACTTAACGCCTAACGAATCGATATCATCTTTCCAAGCTAAGCTTAATGCTTTGGAGGGTGCTATCTCGAACGCAGAGGCCAAAGTGCTCGTTGGGAGCGACTTCAACGCTAAAGCCATCGAATGGGGCATGCCTCAGACGGATCCGCGGGGAAAACGAATCCTGGAAATGGCCGTCCGTGCTCTCGGCCTTCTACAACTGGATGGAACATCGGAAGGATGGACGTCAAGAGGTTCGTCAAGGTTCTCACAGCAGGTGAGCCGCTGCAGGGAGCTTCGGAGGCGACGGAAGAAGTGGCAGCTCAAGGCGTGGTGTACTCTACTATGAGCATTATTACGATTGGGCATGGGGAAACTTGGTGGCCTACGAAGCCTTGTATACATGACGTCGAAAAGATGGACGAGATAGTGCGGGGACTCTTCTCCGCCCATCCCGTCCGTGTTGACGCTGTCCATCGTGAAACAGCAGTCGAGTGCCCACTCTTCACACAGCTGGAACTGGAGGAGGTGTTGCAGCTCGTCTATCACCATTGCCCTGACTTGCTGCTCAGCACCTTCGACGCTTGCCTACGGGACGGGGTTTTCCCGGTACGATGGAAGGTGGCGAGGCTTGTGCTGATCAGCAAGGGGAAGGGAATTCCCGAATCGCTGTCTGCATACCGCCCGTTATGCATGCTAGACACGGCTGGGAAAGTGCTAGGGAAACTCATCAAGGGAAGACTCACTGACGCGATTCGTGCTGCTGGGGACCTATCTCCTCGGCAGTACGCCTTTAGAGCAGGCTCTTCTACCATTGATGCGATTGCAGAAGTGGTGAACGCGGTCCAAAAGGCAGAGGCATATAGTCGCACCAAGCGACGAATTGTTCTGTTGGTGACACTCGATGTCAGGAATGCCTTCAACTCCGCTAGATGGGTGGATATTCTGGACACGCTGGAAAACTCTTTTCAAGTTCAAGTATATCTAATCCGGCTTTCGACGAACTACCTAAAGGACTGAAGCCTGCTCCACGACACGACACAGGGCCAACGAAGGATGGAAATTACATCGGGTGTTGCCCAGGGATCTATCCTTGGTTCGGACCTGTGGAACGTGTCTTACGACGGGCTACTGAGACTTGAAATGCCAGATGAGTTGCGCTTGGTCGGCTATGCGGATGACGTTGCGGCTCTGGTCGCTGGACGCACCGTTGAACAAGCGCAACTTAGGCTAGGTATGCTAATGCACTGGATGACTGCTCGCGGGCTCAGTTTAGCACTGGAGAAAACCGAAGTGGTCATCTTGATAAAAAAGAGAATCCCTAGAGTAAGGATGATCAATATTGGAGACATACAAATCGAATCGAAGACAGTGGTGAAGTACCTGGGGCTACTGATCGACTAGATGAATTTCTCTGAGCAAATCAGGGCAACGGCTGAGAAGGCTGCTTCGGGAATATCGGCTCTGAGTCGACTTATGGCCAACGTAGGGGGGTCCAGCCCATCAAGAAGACGCCTCTTGATGAGTGCTGTAGGGTCAGTGCTAATGTACGGAGCAGAGGTATGGGGTGACGCTCTCAGTAAGGAGGTATACCGAAAACGTTTGGCACAGGTACAGAGAAGAGGAGCACTGAGAATTGCATCTTTGTATCCAACAGTCTCCGACTCGGCGGTGAGAGTGATTGCAGGCGTGATACCTGTCGCGCAATTTACCTGCGCCGAAACGAGGATGCGAGGGAGATAGTTGTCCGCGAGGAGAACAGCGCTCGCTCAACGATTGGCAGCAATCTTGGGTGAATCGCACGAATGGAAGGTGGTCTGCGCGCCCCATCCCGGATGTGAGACCGTGGCTAAATCGAAGGCATGGTGGGACTGACTTCTTTCTGACCCAGCTTTTGAGCGGGCACGGGTGTTTTCAGTCTTACCTGCACAAGATCGGTAAATCACGGTCTCCCGATCGTCGGTTTTTCCCAGGAGATGAGGACAATGACTGTCACACATTTTTCGCGTGTATAAAATGGGTCAGGCTGCGAAGGGAACTTTACAGGGAGACGGGAGAGCTCACCCCGGATAATATAGTTGCGGCGATGCTCGAATCGGTTGACAAATGGTACCAGGTGGCACATTATGCTCGGGCAGTCCTAAAAGATAAAAGAGACTCACAGCAGCCGGAGGTGCTGGGGCTGGGGGATCGCTCTTCTGGCATTTCCTCTTCCTCTCTCTCCTCCCGCTAGGAAAGGGACTCCTCAGCTTGAAGGCACCCCACGGCGTAACAAAACGAGACCTGGCCCGAAGTAATGTGTCAAACGGTTCCAGGCTGGATTCTCAGATTGACAGGGGAGGTGTTTAGTGGATAGTCTAGTCGAGATGGGAGTCCCACATTCTGTGCATAAATAGCATTCACCTCCCTACCACAAAAAAAAGGGCTTTGGTATCAATCGATCGAAACATTAACATGTATATTTGCATGCCGTTTTTGGGTAGGCTGTTGAAGTAGTTCCCGCTGCGCTAGCACTATGAGTGCATCTTGTGTTTTCGTCCATATACCATTTTGTGTACATTACATTACATAGCCACAGAACTTATACCACGCATTTGATATGAATTGTGTTGGGGAGTCCATTGGATTCTCAACTTTAATAATGCTATTCTCGACGGAGTATTTCAAGAGTCGGACACTTGCAGGATAATTATTTAATCAAAATAGTAGTAAATAATAATATTAGAAATGTTTGTTAACTTCTTTTTCTTGAGGCAAGAATAAACATATGAACGCAATTAAAAAACAGTCTAGCTGAAATTTTGATATTTTTGATAGAAACAAACTTCTTAAAACATTCTATTGACGTGAAAATTAAGCTCACGTCTGAGCCTAACTCTAATACTTTTGTATATATGTACGAAATTAAGCTTTTCTGAATATCTCAAAAAACTGAATTTCCAATATTTGTGCCGCAGCTATGAAATAAGGTTTTTTATGTTTTTCCTTTTGAATTTGATTCGGTACATACTAGAGTCAAATTCAAAGGTTTTGTTGAAGTTTGCAGTAGAATTTCTTATTGTATTTTAATAAATTTTTATTTGGAAACCAATATCGATCCAATGAAAGTAATAAATTTGAATTTGAAGAAAGTTAATACATATGAATTGATTCGATAGCTGAGATTTTTGGTGAGCAAAAGGTAATGAAGAATGAAAAAACATATCCAGAAAGCTCTTAAAAGTTTGTATGTCACAGCCCCAATTTTTCATGTTGGGCTGTCACATGCGCATAACATTTTCTATTTAAAAAAACCCTAGAATTAGAAAACTCGATACATTTATCATGCTCTCTTATAATTTCGTTTGCATAATTTTAATAATTTTATACAGTTTATTTCTTCTGTTCCTTAAAGATCGAAGATCACTAAGCAGCCAGGGCTCTAATAATTTGTCCTTTTTCTTGATTTTAGGAACATGTCTTTCAACGGCGTCAAGGATGTGGTGATAGAATAAATTTACTGCATCATTTATCTCTAACGTGGAAAGCATGGCAGTCCAGTCTTTATTAAAAATATGCTTTCGAATGCTCTAAAAAATAATCAAGTTATTGTACGAAAGAGTGTTTGTAGCTTCAGCAGTAGAAAATTCAACCGAAAGTGCGGAATGGTAGAGGTTGTTTGAGAAAAGATTTTCCACCTCACTGATTGGAGTAACCACCACATAGTCATAAGCATTGGTAAAGATAAGATCTAACCAATGACCATTGCAATTGGGTGTCGGAGCTACTTGCTGTAAATTATTGCCATAAAATGTAGAAACAAGGTTGTATTCACTGTTGTCCAGAAGATTGACTGGAAGGAGACGATTATCAAGTTCGTCGACTTTAAACGTTAAACTGGGCCTATCAAAGTCTCCAAGTATAATAATTTTATCTTCTTCATTAGAAAGGCCAGCAAGTGAAGAAATAACTCCACATGCATCATTGTAAATGACCTCATTGGAGTTTGGAGGAATATAAAATGCACCAATGTACAAGTAAAATTTTTTTAAGTTTGATTAGAACTATTGTATGCTCGAAATGTTTATATATGGTCGTAGTGACGAGGTCACTGTTGTAACCACGGAAGTCACCGCAGTTGCAGACATTAAGTTTTGGCAGAGAGATGTGTAGCCCGGGGTGGCATACTGAGGCCGGCTAGCGCTCAGTCGTGTCGTGGGATTTCCGGGACACCCTCTGCTCGTGCTGAGTCACCTTACATAAAAACTAGCACAAAGGGAAAAGGATGGGAGAGGGGGAGGTCATTTTGAGAAATGAAAAATTAAAACCTTAGTAAAACATGACCGTTTATTTATTCAAAAAAAAAGAAACTTACAGTTCAATAAAAAGAAAGATAGCAATCAAAACAAAAGCGAACAGCCCCCTCAATAATTTTTTTTGTAATGCAAAACAAATTAAATACGATATTAATCAAAAGCAAAAAACTAGCCGATTTCAATAAGCTGGAAAAAATTACGCAATAAATAAAAGGATGTCAAAAAAAGAAACAAGGAAAAAAATATTAATTACTACTTACCCTCTTCTTTTTCTGTGGATCTCCAAGCGCTCGGCGAAGGACGCAAAAATAAAGAGGTGGGGTCGCTGCAAAATTTAATTGATTTTAATTTCAAACACATCAAATACTGGTAAGTGGCCCCTTCATCATAATTTTCAACTCGCCCGTGATTTCGCGTTAATACCGTCTTAATTTATCGTAACTTCATCTGGTATTCGCATAAGTTAGTCCATATTTCCGTTTGTTGGGAAATTCAACCCCCACAGATAATTCATACTTATTGCATACGTAAACCGTTTTATTTTTATACAAATTTGTATTGCCCACGAGAAAATTACAATTCCTAACTTCACTTTAGGATCAGAAGGTGATCAAATGTATCACTTATCACAATTAACACTATCTAGTTCTCGTTTCCTTTTTTCTTTGTTTTTTTTTTTTTGAGTTTTTCCGTCCACTACGTGTATCCACTAATTACTTCTTCATCCGTATAACAACCACTAGGAAGAAACCGTTCTGCTATCAAAATCTTTTCTTCACTCAACTGTTTCCTTGTTAAACTATCAAAAATTCCACTGCATTCCAACGTATCGAATCAATATATTAAAACTCACACCTTGACTTCAACCACGTTTTATTCCCCGAGTTTACCAAAAAAAAACTTTCTCCAAAACCGCCAAAGAATTTCACTCCTACAAAAGCCAAAAACTGACTGCCTCAATTCAATAAACTCAATCCAGCATTTCTCATTACCGATGCCGCATCTGGGTAACGTAATCGAAGTTCATTACACTTCGATTCCGCTACCCACACATCCTTTTACCGTATCGACAAACACAATAATATCCATTGATTTGCATATATGGCGATTTGTATCATCAAAGAAGCGCTTGATTGAATGCAAAGTGTCACATATACATATACGGAAACTATTGATTCTGCCGGTACCTCAAAAAGAGTGCTTCCCTGCGTTCGGGGGAACTTGAACCCAGGGTTCCAGTAGGTCACCAGTCGAGAACTCGCGACGCAACCAATGGAACCGTGTCTTATCGATTTCCTATTCATCAGATTAGCAACTTCAACTCTTTTTTGATGGGCATGAGAGGTAAATTGTTTAGAAGGGCAACGTGAATAAATTTTTGTTAGTATAAAAATATGAAATCTGTTAGTGGCTATAGAATTAGTTAGTAGGAAGGAAAGAATTAGGTTTTGTTAGAGAAAAGGTATTGAATGAAGTTTTGCTAGTGGAAATTAATGAATTGAATGTTGTTACTGAGAAAATTGAAATTATTAGTATATATATTATATTATTTTAGTTGGAAATAAGGGAAAAGGGTAGGATTGTGATGATGGTGAAGTAAAAATTATAGGGAAATTGGGAAAATTTTAATAAAATTAAATAAATAACAGGGAAAAAGGTATAGATGCCCAAAGTAAGAAGGAGATGTTACGGCGGCAATTTGAAGTTGCGAATGGGAGGAAGTTGGTACGCCGGAATTCGGAACATCACTCTATATCGAGTTGTGTACAGCGATTAGGACTCCATTACCTCGTGGCAACCCGTTACTTTGATGGTCTCGATCATCCCGATACATCGTCCAACTACTATCGAGAATCTCTTCATTTTGAAAGGAGTTATTCAACCAAGTTTCCGTTAGAGTAAGGACAGTAAAAGGCATGTTTTAGCCTCAAGAAAAAGTTTGCTGAGTTTGCTTCTCATACCACCACAGTTATCGTAGAACATTTTGATGCATTTGGAGAAAGTATTTTTATTGCGGACGAAAAAATTTGTTGTGCTGTTCTCGTGTCCTTTGAAGCGAAGATATATGATTTGAGCTTACATGTGAAACGTAGGTCCCAAGATCTTTTTGTGCTTGTCCTGGATTGATACCTAGTTGCTCGTGATATTTCAAATATAATTTGCGAAGAGCATCTAATTCTATAGGAAGACCTTCTCTTTGTATCAATACTTTAAGATCGGTCTTCGTTTTACTTCACGAATATTGGTTTTCAATTGCTCAATATTTTGAGGATTGTTCCAGTAAACTCGATCTTTCGCATAGCCCCATAAAAAGAAATCCAAAGGTGTTAGGTGGCAGGATCTTGCGGGCCAATTGACATCACTCAATTTCTCATCAATGCATGTTGTATCTGGCGCTTTATGCCTGTAGACCAGGTAGAGTCGAACAAACTCATATATTTTATGCTCTCGTAGTCTGACATCTGTCAAAATTAAATGTCATTCAAAGCATGTTTTTTTAGCTGAAATAGAAATATGGATCGTTTAACAGTCACAGAACGCATTAAAATTATTAAATTTTATTATAAAAATGGTGATTCTACTGTATCAACATTTAGGGCTTTACAAGCCGATTACGGTGGACATAATCGACCAACACAGCAAACAATTTCGAACACAGTAAAAAAATTTGAAGAGACTGGATCAGTTAGTGATATTGCAACGCTTGTGCACCATCACAACATTCGTTCTGCTGAAAATATCGCTGTCGTTGCTCAAAGTGTGGCGGAAGACCCGAATTTATCGATTCTTCGACGTGCTCAACATTTGGGCTTGTCTTAGGGCTTATTTTGGCGGATTTCGCATTTGGATTTGCATCTCAATCCGTACAAAATCCAACTCACTCAAAAACTTAAGTCTCAAGACCATACACAACGCAGAATGTATACGAATTGGGTGATTGAACAACAAGCCATTGATAACAATTTTTCGAACAAAATTTTCTTTAGTGATGAGGCTCATTTTTCGCTCAGTGGTTACGTAAATAAACAGAACTGCCGCATATGGGTCTATCAAAATCCTCAGGTAATCACAGAAAGGCCTTTGCATCTGGAAAAAGTGACCGTTTGATGTGCATTATGGTCTGGTGGTGTTATTGGCCCGTATTTTTTTGAAAACGATCAAGGAAGAGCCATTGCGGTCAATTCTGACCGCTATCGACGGATCTTAACCGATTATTTTTCAAGAGAAATTGAAGATTATGATCTGGAGAACATGTGGTTTCCACAGGACGGTGCCACAAGCTACACAACACAGGCTAATCGAGCACTTTTGCAGGAGAAATTTCTAGGACGCGTAATTTCGAGATTGAGTGATCTCAATTGGCCCGCAAGATCCTACGACCTAACACGTTTGGATCTCTCTTTATGGGGCTATGCAAAAGATTGAGTTTACGCAAACATTCCTGAAAATCTTGAGCAATTGAAAACCAATATTCGTGAAGTTATAGCCGAGATATTGCCGAGAATGTGCCGAAAAGTCATTGAAAATTACCTCAAAAGAATTGAGGCCTGTAAGAGGTCCCGTGGAACACATTTGAATGATGTTGTATTTCACGTATAATGGCAAGGTTCAATCCTAATATTGAATAAAAAATGTTGTTTCCATTTGAATATTTTACGTATTTTCTTTAGCTTTACTTTCCCAAGCGTAAAATGGATAACCCTATATATGATTTGAACTTACATGTGAAGCGTAGGTCTCAAGATCTTTTTGTGCTTGTTTTGGATTGATACCTAGTTGCTCGTAAAATTTCAAGTATAATTTGCAAAGAGCATCTAATTCTATAGGAAGACCTTCTCTTTGTTTCAATACTTTAAGATTGGTCTTCGTTTTACCATCAATGGATGTTGTATCTGGCGCTTTATGCATGTAGGCCAGGTAGAGTTGAACAAATTCATATATTTTAATGCTCTCGCAGTCTTGATAAGAGATACCTACTTTCAAGATCGTTACTAGAGTTAATTGTTGCTTTTACAGCTGGAGGTAAGATAGGGTCTAAAAAGGACTCCTTTTTGGCTAACGAGTTGTTTGATGTGCTAGGTAACTGAATTGATCCTTGTGTGGATGAAATTTGAACACCATCACTTACGAAATTGGGATATTTGGGGGCGGTTTCATAGTCTTCAGTTCAGGAGTGGAAATAGAATGCTCATGTGAAGAACCAACACTACCTCCCGGTTGGTTACTATGACAAACAGTACTGTTTGCCACTAGACAACCATCTGAAGGATCTGAAGGATTAATAGTTTTATTAGTAATCTTTGAGTGAATTTTGTAAGTCATGTTAGTGTTGGTATTTTTATCATTAGTGGGCGCTATTATTTTACTATTCATAGATTTACTTGGTTGACCCTTGTTGTAAATATGCTTTTGTGATTTCCGCTTTTTGAAGATCATTCCATTTAAGTTGACACTACCGTTTTCAGATTGATGGTTGAAGAAAAGCCAGGCATACTTATGTGGGATGGAAGCCTTGATCGAACGCTTATACTTATTTCCCTTTGATACGTCCTCAACTCTGCAACCTTTGAGCATGAGACTACTCTCCAAAAACTTTCGAACTCCAGCAGCGCTAATATTTTTGGTGCTTTTTGTAGGAAGAAGGATTCATAATTTGCTTCAGCAGCCATTTCGGCGTTAACTACTTCTAATTTTTGGAGCCTTACATTCCATTCATCCACTGACCAAAACGTGCCTAGCTTGAAGATGCGTTTTACGACTTCTGGAGCTTTCGGTTCTGGATATCTAAAATTTAGACGGTTTGCATCACTCTCCACTGGAAATGTGTAGTGTACTTGACGCTGCTCCTGTAATTTATTTTCTAGTGAATCACACTTTTTCTCAATATATGTCAGTTTTGTTAACATTTCCAATTGTTGCAATGATTCTTTCTGCTCGGATAGTTTTTTGATGATGTTTGTTAACATATAACTCAACATTTCTCTATGGTAATCTTCTTTACGACAGTCTTCCTTGCACGATGGTTGGGTGGTTGCAATTTGCTCCTTCATAGAGATCAGCCGAGTATCGAACATCTCAAGAGCTTTAAATGTTTTCTTCTCGCTCTTTGATAGGTTAGTAACCGATTTTCGATCGTTATCGTTCGATTTTCGATCGTTAGCGTTCGCTGAAGAAGATCGATTGATGACGATCGAAAATCGATTACGAACATAAAAATTAAAAACACACAAAATTAAAAGGAAGGTTTTATTCTTTTAGGTAAATTCCTCGAGAGAAATTTACCTATTGTGGAGAGCATCATATATATATATATATATATATATATATATATATATATATATATATATATATATATATATATATATATATATATATATATATATATATATATGGGATATATGGGATATAACGAAATTTGTGACCGCGCTAGAGGTTGCAATTTTGCTTCGATTTTCACCAAATTTTGAGGAAAGGTGTATTGGGTAATTATCTCGGTTAAGTTCGTGAACCAGCTATATCGGCCGGGCAAAAACAAAATGGCGGCCATTTTAGACGAAAAATCGCGATTTCTGTTCTGACCAAAGTGTAGCTCCGATTTGGATGAAATTTGGTACAAAGGTTCATTGAAGTATGTGATGAATCTCACAATAAAAAATCCAAAGTCGGTACGGGATAAACAAAATGGTGGCCGCTCAAAGGTCGAAAAACGTGCAAAATTTTGTTGTTGTAATAGTGGTCAAAGCTTTCAACAGATTTTCATGAAATTCGGTAGTTTGATAGAGATCATAAGTATCTAAAGAATTACGTAAAAAAACTGGAGGTCAGGTTGCAAAAAACCAAATGGCGGCCAGTTGAAGGTCGAAATTTCAAAGGCTTTTAAAAGTCGCAATTTTGATCCGACATATATGAAACTTGGTTTCAAGATAGACATTACTTGCACCTACAGTCTTTGATATTTTGGTGATCATGCATGTGCAAATTTCAAAATGGCGGCCGTTTAAATATGCGTTTTTTTTCATGTTTTTGTGGCCCTCTAGCGGTCACATTTTCCAACGGATGTTGATGAAACTTGAGATTATGAATCCCTGTACTATGTTCTTGTATTTTGCAGGAAATCATTAAATTTGAATGAAAAATAAACAAGTTGGGTAAACAGACCTACGGTCATGTCAGAAGGGTTTTGTATTCAAGTTACAAAATGCAGTCACCAGATCGAATAAAATCAAGAAACGATTTTATTGGAGAAAATATGAAATTCGAAGATCATACTATTATTAACAAAGTTGAACGAATTTCGTGTTCTGAGATTTTTTTGTTGTTATACTCATAAATATCTCCCTTGATAATTATTTCAGATATCCATTCGCTAGGGAGGAAACACATTTTTCATGTATTTCCCCCCTGTGCCCCACTGAAGCAAAAACTGACAGTTTAACAACTATTTTGAAAAGCTCCCATGAAAACTTTCATTTCATACTCATACCGGCTACGTTTGATGAATTTTTATTTTCAGGAGCCACTCTCCTGTACTGTTATCATCGATTAATGGCCAATTTTATCGAATCCTAGAATGGTTAAAAAGCCCTTTTGCTAGGAGCTCCCTCCCGCCTCCTTGACTTGCTTCGCTTATGAGTATTAATTGTAGGTACTCATCTTCAGTCATTCATTAAATTGAATCAAGTGTTCAAAGCATGCACCTTAAACGTTGAAGTTGGGAAAAAATAACTCAAAATTATTCAATCTTCGCATTTAAAACAGCCACCATTTTGTTTTACGATTACTGATACCACTAGCTGAACCAATTCGCAAAGATATTCATGACACCTATCATTCCTGAAATTTTCATGCAAATCCTAGCAAAACTGTAGTGTCTGAGTCGGTAAAAAGCGCATGTTGTTCCATAGCCATATGTTGCCATAGTAATAAATGCAGCGCATATTGTTCCATAGTAATACAGGAAAATTCAAACCGCTATAACTTCGCTAAATATGATTCTGTCTTTATGAAACTTTCAGGATAGATCAACCTTATAAATAGTCATCTATGTACTGAATTTCATAGAATTTAAGGGTACCGTTAAGATTTTATTCAAGAAAACATAAAATCGATAAATCATACTATTACTAACAAAGTTGAGTGAATTGCGACTTCTAACGTATTTGTTGTAGTTGTACTCACCAAGGCCTACATTCCTGATTTTTTTCAGATTTTTCGGATCACAGGTGTCCAATCGCGAGGGGGGGGACACAAATTTTTCGTGTATTTTCCCTCTCTGTGCGCCCCTCGAAGCAAACTTTGCCAAACAAAGACCTCTTTTGAAAAGTTCACATCAAGACCTTTCATTTGATACCCATATCGGCCACCTTCAATGAAATTTTTTTTTCGGGGGGTCACTCCCCTATATGGGGAGACCCCCCTTAAATACCTTATAAAATTTTTTAGTAGTTGAACTTTAAAGAGAACACCACTTTACACCTACATACAAAATTTGATGTTTCTAGCTTAAGTAGTTTCCGAGAAAAACTGCTGTGACACACGGACGGACGGACGGACGGACGGACAGACAGACGGACAGACGGACAGACAGGACGCGATTTTAGAAGGATTTTGTAAAATTATTTTACAAAACCCTAAAAAGTCAAAAATTTAAAGCCTAATATTTTTAGCTGCGATTTTCTTTAAAAATTGAATTATTTTGCCCTGTCTAGAGTGAAACTCCTATTTGAACGAGATAGTACATTGATTGATGAGGTCCTAGCATACAAAGATTTAAAATAATCCAAAATCAAATGCATGCATTCAAAATGGCGGCCCCCAAAGGTCTGAAGGCAAGCGCAATTCGCTATTTTAGTGCCAACTGAAATAATGAATGTTTTTCATTGAAACGTTTTAAATGACTTTACTTGAAAGAACTTATAAACCAGATCATTTTTAAGATATTGTATAATATTTTTAACAAATCCCTAAAAAATGATAAAATCGCGACTTGTCTGTCTGGTCCCTCCGCCCGTTTGTTCATGCGTCATAACAAGTTTTCTCGCAAACCACATGAGCTAGAATGAGGAAATTTTCTACATAGGTCAAAAGTGGTGCCTCTTGAAATTTGCAGTGCAAGAAAATATTTTAAGGTATTTAAGGGGGTCTCCCCATACAGGCGGGTCTCCCCATACAGGCGGATGGCATACAATTTTTTTTATTTCTGTAGCCCTCTAGCAGCAAAGATTCTCAACAGATTCCGTTGAAGGTTGAAATTATAAGTTATTAAGGCAAGTTAATTTAATTTGATTATGCAAATCGAATGACAAATAAAACAGTCGAAAATTTACAGCTTAATATTTTTAGCAGCCGATTTCAATAAAAATCGAAATGACGGCCCTCACAGTTCAGAAAAAAATTGAAATGTATATATTAATGGCAATGCAAGTGCTGATTAAACTTTTATGGAAATCTTTTGAAATTAACTATTCGAGCTATTTAAGCCTTTTTGTGGTCACCACTGTGAACTGTGTAAACAGCAGATGCGAGAAGGGCGAAACCGGTATTTATATGTTTACAACAATATGTAATCCATACGTATGCAACTCAATTTAATTAACAAAATATTTGCGCCCCGATAAAAGGTTTCTAAAAACGAACGTGGCCAGATTTTTTTTACGTTAATAAATACCCATGTGGTACTACCAAAATTGCAGAAAGAAGTCTAGTAGTAGGCAAGCCAAATTCTTTTTCAAAACTTTACGCTACATACGAGAAATTTACCTTTCCGGCGGGTGCTGCCAACGGGGATTTTTTTATTTTTCTACTATCAAATTTTGTTTTGAAATCGGTAAAACGTTTGCCAAAACATTTGAATTGATAAGGACATAAGTGACGATGACGTTTGGAGAAGCCAAAAATCAAGTCGATGCTCATTTGTTTTTACGATTCCAAGGGAATTGTCCACAAGGAGTTCGTGTCAACGGACCCAATCGTCAATGCAATTTTCTATCTTGGCGTGTTGAAGCGTTTGTTGCATCGCAATAATTCGGTCATACATGTATTTCATTTTATGCTCAAAATTCTGACAATCAGAGCAAATGAAATGTTCCTCTAGATAAAGATGATACCAGTCTCTTGGTGCATCCATGCAGGCGCCGTGCAGTTTATCCGTGTTATGTTTCTAGGTGAACGGTGAGAAATAATGAATACGTAGGTAGGAAAACCAGGACGAAGAGAGAACACTATGAAAATCTCAGAAGAGTAGCGAATAAGATAATTAGCATTAAGAAAAGAAAATACTATGACGACCAATTGAGAAGTATAGATGTAAGTTTAGCGAGCAATAACACAAGACAAGCATACAAAGTAGTGAAAAGCCTGAAACGTGGTTATCAGCCCAAAACCACGCTCTGTCGTGATGACAGTGGCAATATAATCGGTGATGAAATCAAGATTAAGGATAGGTGGGCAACATATTTCAAGCACCTCCTTAATCCTACACACAGCTCCAGAACATCGGAGCCTATAGATGTCTGTGGAGAGTTTCCATTGGCCCCACCAACTCTGGATGAAGTTTGTTCCATCATCAAAGTCCAAAAGATGAGATTCCAGTGGAGCTCATCAAATACGGTGGCAGTGGTGTTCATCAAGCTATTCACAATGTCATCCAGTACATTTGGCAACAAGAACATATGCCGAAAGAGTGGAGCCAATCAATTATATTCCCTATCCACAAAAAAGGTGACAAGCTACAGTGCGAAAATTGTAGAGGCATATCACTGCGTACAAAATATTTTCAAAGATCTTAGAAAATAAAATCGGATCATACGCCAACAGTATTATTGGGGAGTATCAAGGTGGTTTTAGGGCAGGTATATCAACAACAGACCAATTGTTTACGGTCAAGCAGGTAATTCAACATAGACGTACACCAAATTTTCTTTGACTTCAAGCAAGCATACGACAATATTGATCGTAACGTACTGTACCAAATAATGCTTTGTTTTGGCATCCGAGCAAAATTAGTCCGTCTTACCAAAATGACAATGACGTCGACAACCTCCCAAGTCCGCATCAATAACCAACTCACCAATGCCTTTGACACAAATATCGGACTAAAGCAGGGAGATGGGCTGGCCCCATTGCTATTCAATTTGACTCTGGAGTACGTCATAAGGAAGCTACCTGTCGATACGCGAGGTACATTACTATACAAGCCGAGCCAGATAGTGGCCTATGCGGACGACGTAAACATTCTGTTACGGTCACTAACAACTGCCAAAGAACTCTTCCTGAAACTCGACAGCGAAGCAAAACTAGAAGGGGCTACAAATCAACGAAAATAAAACAAAGCTCATGACGCAGTCGAGGATAATTATCCCAAATACACAAAATATCACACTTGGCGAATACAGTATCGAAAATGTTAGCGAATTTGTGTATTAAGGCGCTAAAATAACGAAAACGGGCAATGAAAGATACGAAACACGCCGAAGAATACAGCTCGCAAATAAAATATTTTATTCAGTATTGACGATCTTGAAGACCAGCTGCATACACAGAAAAACAAAGCTCCAAGTATACAAATCTGTGATAAGACCTGTGTTATGCTATGCGTGTGAAACATGGACCCTAGCTCAAGCATCCGCAAATATATTGAACACCTTTGAGCGACGGGTCCTGAGGCGAATAATCGGAGCGAAGCTAGACGGAGACCAATGGTGAATTAGATACAACCATAAGCTGTATGAAATTTTTGGACGAACCGGAGGTCTCAAGGATTGTAAGACTGCGGAAGCTGCAATGGGCTGGACACATGAATCGTATGGACGAACAACGGATACCCAAGAAGGTATTCGTTGGGAGAACTGAAGGCCGGCGGCCAGTGGGGAAACCGAGGAAACGCTGGTCTGACTCGGTCGACGAAGACAGTTCATCGCTGCGTTGATTTCGGAATAGGATGACACGGTCAATGGACCGAGACTGTTGGAGGCGCTGTTTGCAGGAAGCGAAGGCCCGAAAGGGGCTGTAGTGCTAAGAAGAAGAAGAAGTGAGAAATGATGAGATATAAAATGATGATTTGTGCATTTCCTCGAATTAAAATAAGGAATGTTGTAGAATTCTAACAGTCAAAATTTAATAAAATTATGAATTGCTTACTCACTTAAAACTTTCTGTAATGGGAAATGAACTAATTACTTTCAAGCGTTCAGCAATAATTGTATTTCCTCATTCAACAATAATTGAAGTAGTACTGTAATTATTTCTCATAGAAATATGAAACGTTATCCTGCATAATATTTAATCACGTCAAAGTGTCCTGAATTGTTATTTCAATCGTCTGTTCGTTTAACAGAGAACGTGTCTGCCATTCAGGCACTCATTCAGTTCTGTTTGCTTTTCAAATTTTCATTTTCCCAACTGAGCTAGTCGAGGATAATGTCAATTAAATTTTCATTAGATTGCTGTTGGTTCTTCGCTTTAACTACACTCTAATTTTCACATTTGAATTTAGTAGTCCATAGTGGAAGATAAACTATGACGAGCAGGACGAGTCGTGCTGCTCATTTCCTCACAGGACCTCAATAAGTCACCTGTCTGAACAATTCAAACATGACCATTCTGAAACGAACTCGGAAAACTCCCAAGAAGGAACTTTTGAAATGTTTTCTGGTAAATTTTCCCCGTTACATAAAATTTGATACGTCTCCTCTTTTGCCTTTTTCAAACCTCCGGCCGCACTTGGCCCAAACTGTTTGGTGTTTTTTGTCTAGGACGTTGTGGGTGAAAGGCAAATCTTGTTAGGATAGAGTTTACGTTAAGAAAGGACTCGCAGCGTGCGATGATGTAGTAAGGAACGACTTTTAGCAGGAATACCAATGAAACTTTTCTTGATAATCTCATTTGCCTTGTTCTGTATTGTGTATTTTTCCCATTCCCACGTACACACTTTTCGTTTTTCTTCACCACTGTTGTGGTGAAATTGATGCAAGAGAAAATTCGAAAAGTTCGTCCAAGCTTGGAGAGTTTGGTGAGAGCGGACAGCCATAATGTCGTTAGATAATGGGATAGAAGTTGTTGTTCATTAGGGACATATTCTATGGATTAAACAGTTTTTGTTTTGAAAATTCCATTACCAAGGATATTCACTTTTGCAAAGTAATGACATGAGATCCTGAATCGTATGCTCCTTTTTACTGGTTCAGATAATTGCGACAAAACATGCAGACAATTACTGTAAGTGGGATAATTTAAAGAAATTGTGGAAAAGTTTAGCGTTTTATGAGGTTGTTTTTATTGATTCCTATTACTGACCTTGTGCTATTGTTGAGGAAAACATTAAAGAAAACAGATGGACATACAGGAGTCGAACTTTTAGCAAAGCTTTTATACCTTTCAGATATGAATCCCCTTTATATCAAAACTGCTAATAAAACATAACATCTAAATCATAAAAATATAGCTTGAATGTCCTGTTTTCAAATTTTTGCCATAACCGCATTGCTGATTTCACGGCTATTGAAAGAAAGCCATTTTCGATGCGCATTTATTAGACAAAGTCGCCTCCTTTTCGAAAATAATAATGGCAATAAACAAAGATTTAACTCTAGACTACAAGTGGTTTCCGCTGGCAATAATGTTCACAAGGACCACAATAACAAGCGCCTTCCTATAGTCAACAAGGATATCGCGATTCCAGCGTGGTGGGCATGTGAACTTCATGCATACCGCAACCAAGTGACCCTGGTTGTACATGACATCGTTATTGTACACTTAATATCAAACTTTTTTTTGTGGATTTCTTTCATTTCTTCAATTCTTTTCTTCTCTAGTTTATGGTGACATGAAAACCAGAATCCTCGTCCCTATTATTCGCCTCCATACTTGTATTGTGTTTAGCGGGTCGAGTTTATAAGAATCAAACGTCTTTTGAATGCGACTGCTGTTATTGTTGCCCGAACTATGGTGTGTGACCTACAATTTGGCAAGTTTTCATTATAGGGTGTCCTGGCTACGAGGAAAACAACTTTGGTATGAATTCATTTGTGCACGTACTTGAAACTCACATAACCATATGAATGTGGAACGTTTTCATTGAGTTCGCTTTCAGATTGTCTTTTGAATTTGGATGGTGTTGCGGTCACGTTTTTGCTGATATCTTCAGTTTATATATTTTGATTTTTTTTGTCAAAGGATTTAATGGTGCATTGCATCTGTGGGCTTTTATAAATTATTTTTGAATTTTTATTTGTTTTCATGCATTTCATGTATAATTGATTGCTACGTCTAATATTAAATTTAAAACGGAATTCTTGAAGATGTTATATTGCATACCATTTTTCTGAAACCTTCGTTTTTCGGTTATGACAAAGGTTTGCAATATGAGAAATCATCAAAACGTTCGTCCGTTTATTCAAAAATTACAAAGTTTGATCATTTACATATAATATTATGTCACACGGCCATTTTCCTGTTGAGAGTTTTAAGTATTGAAGAAATTCCTTCGATCATTTGTAACTATTTTGTGCAATTGTCCTGCACATTTTCCTATATCCTGTTATAATCCACGAACTCAATTCAGTTTATAAAAATTTGAATTGCTCATATAACCTTCACTGAATTTCTGCAATATTTTCCAGTCTCATACCTTTTACATTTATCGATTCCAAACAGTTTAACCCACCCAGCGTGATAAGGATCAAATAGGCAACCTAACGTACAAATTTCACTTACCCCTGTATCTCAGCCAAACAACGGTAAAAATCCTATAAATCGGGATGAGATTATGTAATACGTGCCGGGACTTTTGGCAGAATCACTAGAAGAAAGGAAGAAGCAGTGGGTCCCAGGACGAGACATCTACTCTCAGGTTGCTCAACGTTAAAAGTTTCTCGTGAATGGTGTCGTGAAGGATCTTCACAGCTGAAGATGATGAGACCTTGTTGTAGTGCTCCTGGACCAGATTCCAGGCTGGAGCATAGTTTTGCTCTATTCGTGCCAGATGTCTTAATAGTTTATCAGCTTCACCAGATAGATTCGTCTTCAGGTACTGCATTTTTTGGATCGGGGTTATTGATTGCTTGTGGACCATCTAGGTGAACATGTCACAAAACCTGCCCCACTTCAGGTCATCACCATTAAAAGTTGGAATGGTGACCTGGAGAAGTCTTAAAGAAGGACTGACTGTTGCACAAGAGGCCTGATTTTGATGTGCAGACTGCAGGCTAGCTGTCCTCAATTGGTTTTCTCGCACCAGCCTCTCCATTTTAATGAATAAATTCTGATGATATTAATGTGGGTTATCGTTGAGTTCCAGGATGGAATAGTGCAGATCTTCCATCTGGTCCCATATTTTGGTGATGCTGCTGGTGATCACGCGTATAGATTGGGGGTTCACCCCATCTGATATACTGGCTAAATGGCGCTGTATGGTGGCAATCATGGCCTTTGTCGTCGAATCATACTTGCTACTAATGCTGGTTCTGGCTTCTGGAAAGGCTGGTCCTTAAAAGATGCAATTGGGATTGGTTCATGTGATTCCTTTGGTCCTGTGGCCGCCTGGACCTTAGCGTCCTTCTCAATTATCTGAGACAACTTTTCTTCAAATATATTTTGATAGTTGCGAACTAGATCTGAGATTTCCTTATAATATTTCGATCGGAAGTATGGATGGTCGATAGGAGCATTCTCAAGTGTGCGGATCTTGTTGTCAGTGGCGTCGAACCGATCCCAAGCACTGAATAACTCGTGAAGCCGTTTTTTTCAAATAGGCCCTTGTTTTGCGAGTATCGCTATCCTTTTTATAATTTCGGATAACCAGCTGAATCTCCTCGCCTGTCTTTGATTGCTCTGCGGCGAGCTGCTCCATTGGAAATATTGACTTTGGCGGCTGCCAAATCCTAGTTAGAAGTCGTGTCTGATTTCTGCGCCGACCTCCCAAGACAAAGCACCCGGTTGTGAAGAAGGATGCCCACAGAATCCACAGGCACTGAAAAATCCAGGTAATGTGAGCAAGGATCACGTCGGGGTCACCAAAATGTTGCGTAATAAGCAATCTGAATAAGCTTCCTCACCACTGAATGCCGGCCAAAAGGCGCCTTATTGCGGGACCAAATTAATATTGAATTGATTCGATTCGATTAACAATATATCTTAATTGATACTTACATCAATTAGGATCCTCGATATTTAGGTCTTTGGCGCCGAATCAACAACAAAAATGTATTGATTCTATTGAAAATCTTCATGTTTTAGCGCTGTAATTTAAACAAAAAAAAATATAATTTAAAAAAAAGAAGCAACGCTATTTATTTGTTTTCCGACAAATATATATATTTCGGGAGTAAATGTTCTCCCTTCTTCAGTGTCTAATTTTTTATGAAGAGAAACCCTCAAGATGTACAATATATATGCTAAAGCTAATTAGTTATTAATGACCGTACTTAACAAAAGGATGCATATCAATGAAATAACAGGTCATAAAAGTATATTTTAAATGTGGGTCAAATGGATTTTAGTGGAACTATTAATTTATTTTAAATTATTTAAAAAATTTGTAACCTGAACTTAATTATTTAGAAGTAATTTTAAAAGAGGTGAATCTCCATTGCCAACATAATCATTTAATCGTTTTTCCATAGGTTGCCGCATAATCCAAAGTGTCTCGTACGCGTCCAGTTACCTCAAATCTCGTATTCCTTTGATAACTTCCAACTGCTCCCAATTGACGTTGTGTCCTTCGCAAATGTGACGGGCTAGCGATGATCGAACTCCTTTTACTTTATTTTTCGTTAGTGCTGATTGTGCTTCTCGAACATGCTCATTGAACCGGACTTTCACGCTGCGTTTTGTCTGCCCAATACATACTTTTTCGCATTGCTGGCAGTTAATCTTGTAGATCCCTCGCTTTTCATGTTTGCTCCTTATGTCTTTGATTTGCGCTACGTTGGTTTTAAGCTGAAACGGTGAGCTTCTGGTCACCATTTGGATACCGTTTTTCCTCATCATTCTATTCAGGGCACCGTTAACCTCCGACATGATCAGTACTGCTCTTTGCGTTGGTTCGTCCTTGAGTGTACTCAGTTTTGTGAGCTTGCGTCTTTGTGCTCTTTTTTCCATTTTTTTCCCCATCCGTTTCACTAACATGGGGTCGTATCCATTTTGGACAACTGTGTCCATGATGTAATCTTCCTCTCTCTCCGGTTTTCTTGGCTTAAGGGGACCGTAATCATTCGATGTAGCCAAGTCCGGAAAGATGCCATTTTTTGCGAAAAGCTGTGATTTGACGTAGCTGGTACCGTTCTTTGTGTGCTGGTGTTTTTTTTTCAGTGTATATCAAGTTCAAAACTGCCTGTTGTCGTTGTTATTTTCAGATCTAGAAATGGGATAGTGCCCTTTGTTTCGACTTCCATTGTGAAGGTCAAGTTTTTATGTACGGAGTTGAGTTTTTTAATATGTTTTGGGCTTAATTCCCTTCTATAACGGCAATCACGTCATCCACATAACGATACCAAATCCTGGGCATCCAACCAGACTCTTCAATTTTGCTCTCCACCCATTCTAAAAATACATCGGTAAGTAAAGGTGACAACGGGTTGCCCATAGGTGCGCCGGTTTTTTGCTTGAAAAACCGACCCTTACAGGTAAAATAATTTTCTGCCATGCAGACTATTGCTAATTTTGTAATGGCTCTAGCTTTCTTTTTTCCGTTGATTGAAGGGTCTTTTCTTGCCAGCGAGTCTTCACTAAAGCTAAAGTCCATAATTTTGTTTATTTAATATCCGCAGGCTAATTCTCTTGTTTCTTTAAAAGCCATCGGGCTTTGCTTTGTTGTGTGAGCAGACGCGTTTCAACTACTTCGTGTCATGTTCAGTGTCTCAAAGATGTGTTGATGGGAATGACTTTATATAGTCGTAGGATGGGTAGTTAGCGGTTGGGTACTTGACGTAATTTATTACCTGACCTAATTACCAATCCGCTAATTACCCATCCACTAACTACCCATCCTACACCTATGTAAAGTCATTCACTTCAACACTTCTTTTAGACACTGGAGTCGAAACGCATCTGTTCACACAACAAAACAAGGCCCGACGGCTTTTAAAGGAAAAAAAACTAATGTTAAATATTATCAGGAACAATAAATAAAAGTACTCCTGAAATTCTGGAAACAAGTCTTTTATTCTGAAAAAAAAATGAAGAGAAGAAGAATAAATATACATTTGAAAGAATTGTTACGGGTGAACATTGAGATCTCATAGTGTTGCTCACCCCAAACATTACCATACGCGATTTCATAAGATTTAAACGTACGCAATAGCCGCACTTTATCACTTTTTTTGATAATCTAAGAATGTAACCAACAGCAACTAATTTAAATTTAGATTCATAAAATGAGTACTTATTAGACCACGGAAAGCAAGCCACATAATATTTTGTGCCTCTTAACGTCATGTAATTAAACTTAAGTAGCTAGGTCACTTCCGGTTCACGCCACGCCCACGACACCTTTCACAAACTTACTCCACAAAATCAAGAAATTTATATGGACGGAGCAGTGTGGGTTGGCTTTCAGGCATTTCAAGGCGATGCTTTCGTCAGCGCCGATCCTCACGTACCCAGATTTTGCCTTACCATTTGACGTCCGGACAGATAAACCGGATCATGGTTTGTGTGCAGTGTTAAGCCAGAGCCACTCAGATGGGGGAGATGGTAGTATGTTACCTCAGTCATGGGCTTTCAAAGACGGAGAAGAATTACTCTACCACTGAAAAGGAGTGCTAAGCGGTGTTGTGGGCAATGGAAAAACTAAGGTTAGAGAATCTGATTTCTAGTCTTGCTCATTTATTACGATATCGACAAATTGATAAATGCAAGACAAGATTGGAATTTGGCAGACATCGATCGGCTACCCGACGTAGTGCAAAGTTTGAGGGAGTGGGATGTAAATTCTGGACGTACCGACATTCTCCTGTTCATAAATTCAAATGCTTAATGATATCGTTTCTATTGTGGCACATACGTTATAAAATACTTTTTCATATTCCTTTGCTTTAATCCACTACCATCACTACTCGACAGCGAAGCAGGGCTACAAATCAATGAGAATAAAACGTCGAATAATCGGAGCGAAGTTAGATGGGGACCAATGACGAATTCGATACAACTATGAACTCTATGAAATTTTCGGGGAGCTGGCGGTCTCAATGTTTGTAAGACTACAGAAGCTGCAATGGGCTGGCCACATGAATCGTATGGACAAACAGCGAATACCCAAAGAGGTATTCGTTGGGTGAACTGAAAGGCAGAGACCAGTGAGGAAGCCGAGGAAACGCTGGTCTGACTTTGACTCGGTTCATCGCTTCTCGGATTTCAAAATTGGAAAAAGCGGTCTATGAACCAAGAGCCAAATTGAATAGCCATAGGGCCAGCCCATCTACCTGCTTTAGTAGTAATTTGGCTGGAATGCCAAAGCAAAGCATTATTTGGTACAGTACGTTACGATCAATGCTGTCGTATGCTTGCTTAAAGTCAACGAAAATTTGATGCACGTTGAACTCCCAGCATTTCTCAAGTATCTGGTTGATTGTGAACAATTGGTCGATTATCGATCTACCGACTCTAAAACCACCTTGATACTCCCCAATAATACTGTTGGCGTATGATCCGATTTTATTTTCTAAGATTTTTGAAAATATTTAGTACGCCGTGATATGCCTCTGTAATTTTTGAACTGTAACTTGTCACCTTTTTTGTGGATAGGGAATATAATTGATTGGCTCCTCTCTCTTGGCTTATGTACTTGTTCCAAAATATGCTAGATGACTTTGTGAATAGCTTTATGAACACCATATTTGAAGAGCTCCACTGGAATCCCATCGATACCTGGCGGTGTATTATTCTATATTTTTTTGGTTGGGACTGTTTTTATTGGTTAGGACTTTTTTTTTGGTAGGGAAATTTTTTTTGACCAGGACTTTTTTAATTGGTTGGGATTTTTGTTTTTGGTTGCGCCTTTCTTTATTGGTTGGGACTTTTTTCATTGGTTGGGACTTTTTTAATTGGTTTGGTTTGGACTTTTTTTGGTTAGGACTTCTTTTATTGGTTGGGACTTTTTTTTTGGTTGAACGCCATATTTGAAGAGCTCCACTGGAATCCCATCGATACCTGGCGGGGTATTATTCGATTTTTTTTTGGTTGGGACTGTTTTTGTTGGTTAGGACTTTTTTTTGGTTGGTAAATTTTTTTTTTTTGACTAGGACTTTTTTAATTGGTTGGGATTTTTGTTTTTGGTTGCGAGTTATTTTATTGGTTGGGACTTTTTTTAATTGGTTCGGATATTTTTTTTTGTTTTGGACTTATTTTTTGGTTGGAGCCTTCTTATGGGTTGGGACCTTTTTTATTGGTTAGGACTTTTTTTTGGTTGGGACTTTTTTCTTGGTTTGGACTTTATTTTACTGGGTGGGAGTTTTTTATTGGTTGGGACTTTTTTTATTGGTTAGGACTTTTTTAATTGATTGGGACTTTTTTTTCGTTGGGACTTTTTTTATTGGTTGGGATTTTTTTTGCTTGGGACTTTTTTGATTGGTTGGGACTTTTTTAATTGATTGGGCCTTTTTTTTGGTTGGGACTTCTTTATTGGTTAGGACTTTTTTTATTGGTTGGGACATTTTTAATTGGTTGGGATTTTTTTTTTTTGGTTGGGACTTTTTTTATTGGTTGGGATTTTTTTTTTGATTGGTTGGGACTTTTTTATTGGTTGGGACTTTTTTTGGTTAGGACTTCTTTTATTGGTTGGGACTTTTTCAATTTGTTGGTACTTTTTTTTTGGTTGGGAATTTTGTTTTTGGTTGGAACTTTTTAGGTAACTTGCTCCATTTTCACCAAATTTACAAAAAAAAGTGTACTGGGTAAAAATCTCGGTTAAGTTCGTGAACCAGCTATATCCGCCGGGAAAAACAAAATGGCGGCCATTTTAGATGAAAAACCGTGATTTCTGTTCTGACCAAAGTATAGCTCCGATTTGCATGAAATTTGGTACAAAGGTTCACTAATGTATGTGATGAAGCTCACAATAAAAAATCCAAAGTCGGTATGGTAGAAACAAAATGGCGGCCGCTCAAATGTCGAAAAACGTGCAAAATTTTGTTGTTGTAATTGTGGTGAAAGCTTTCAACAGATGGTCATGAAATTCGATAATTAGATAGAATTATAATAAATATCTAAAGAATCAAAAAAAAATTGGAGGTCAGGTCACAAAAAACAAAATGGCGGCCAGTTGAAACTTAAAACTTCAAAGGCTTTTAAAAGTCGCAATTTTGATTTAACGTATATGAAACTTGGTTTCAAGATAAAAATTACTTAGATCTATGGACTTTGATATTTTGGTGATCATGCATGTGCTAATTCCAAAATGGCGGCGGTTTAAATCCGTTTTTTTCAGGTTTTTGTGTCCCCCTAGCGGTCAAATTTTCCAGCGGATTTTGATGAAACTTGAGATTATGGATCTCTGTACTATGTTCTTGTATTATGCAAAAATTATTAAAATTGAATGAAAAATAAAAAAGTCGAAAATTTAAAACCTAATATTTTTAGCTGCCATTTTCACTAAAAATTGAACTATTTTGCCCTGTCTAGAGTGAAACTCCAATTTGAACGAGATTTGGCACATTGATTGATGAAGTCCTAGCCCACAAAGATTTAAAATAATCTAAAATCAAATGCATGCATTCGAAATGGCGGCCTCCAAAGGTCAGGGGGCAAGCGCAATTCGTTATTTTAGTAGCAACTGAAATAATGATTTCTTTTCATGGAAACGTTTTAAATGACTTATCTTGAAAGTGTTTATAAATCAGACAATTTTTTAAATATTCTTCAAATATTTTTAACAATACCCTAAAAAATTATAAAATCGCAATTTGTCTATCCGTCCGTCCGTTAGTGCGTCACAAGTTTTCTCGCAAACCATATGAGCTAGAATGAGGAAATTTTCTACGTAGGTCAAAAGTGGTGCCTCTAGAAATTTGCAACTTAATTTAATTTAATTATGCAAATCGGATGATAAATAATAAATTCGAAAATTTACAGCTTAATATTTTTAGCACAAAAATCATTTACTTCACTATCAATCAGTATCGCCTTCAATTCGAGCTCTACACTTATCGCCGTTTTACTATCGCAGTTTTACCATCGCGGTTTTTACAACTAGTGTAGGTCCCCCCCTCCCTCATCCAGCTCGGCTTTATATAAGGTCTCTAGCCATTCAATCGATTTCTCGTAAATTGGCAAATGTTGTGACGAGAACTACCTACATTCTTTGAGCAATGCTGAATACTCGCAGTGACGTCACTTTGAGATATTGATCATGGATCTATTACTTGGCCCATTCTGGTGCTTCTGAGTATATTCGTTTACTTTTTAATAAATATTGAGCATGATGTTATTCATAGTTGCCACAACAGTTGCGATAGTAGCTCACAGAATTGTTTGGACATGTAACACTGCCCCCACCTCAGTACTTTTTGCCCCGAACAGATGTGACGCCAGTTGTTCTTGCCTCCCTGGATGTAATATAGGGCGAGACGGCTCATGTACACGATTTCCAGCTTGGCTCACGGCTTATGGTGTTCCTGTATGCGATATACGACGTCGTTGACTCGCTTTGTAACTTGGTATGGTCCCTCTCAATTATGCTGCAACTTCGGATACCTACCCTTCCGCCAAAGTGGGTTTTGTTTGTGGTAGGGAGATGAATGCCCATTTATGCACACAGTTTGGGACTCCCATGTTCGCCAAAAGGCGACTGGACTTCCCATTAAACGCCTCCCCTGTCAACCTGAGAACCCAGCCTGGAACCGTTTGACACATTACTTCGGGCCAGGTCGCCTTCAAGCTGGGGGATCACTCTTCCAGCGGGAGGGGAGAGGGGAAAAGTAGTGTCAGACAAACGATCCCCCACCCCAACATCCCCGGCTGCTGTGAGTCCCTTTTATCTTTAAGGACTACCCGAACATAATGTGCCACCGGGTTCCGTTTGTCAACCGATTCGAGCATCACCACTACTATATTATTTGGGATGAGCTCTCCCGTCCCTCTTTGGAGGGCCTTTCGCAGCTTGTCCAATTTCGTGCACGCAAAAAATGTGTGGCAGACATTGTCTTCCTCTCCTGGGCAATACCGACAACCGGGGGACCGTGACTTTCCAATCTTGTGCAGGGTAGACTGAAAACACCCATGCCCGCTCAAAAGCTGGGTCAGATAGAAGTCAGTCTCATCATGCCTTCGATTTAACCACGATCTCACATCCGGAATAAGGCACGCAGGCCACCTTCCCATCGTGCAATTCACCCAAGACTGCGGCCAATCGTTAAGTGAGCGCTGTCTCTCTGCACGGGCAACCGTCTCCCTCGCATCCTCGTTTCTACGCAGATAAATAGAGTGGCAAAATGGCCGATAGGTATCACGCCTGCAATCACCTTCACCGCCAAATCAGAGACTGTTGGATACGAAGATGCAATCCTCAGCGCTCCTCTTCTCTGTACTTGTGCCAAACGTTTTTGGTAAACCTCCTTACTGAGAGCGTCGCCCCAAACCTCTGCTGTACAGTAATACTGACCCTACAACACTCATCGAGAGGTGTCTTCTTGATGGGCTGGGGCCATCTACGTTGGCCATAAGTTAACTCAGAGCCGATACTTCTGAAGCAGGCTTCTCAGCCGTTGCCCTGATTTGCTCAGAGAAACTCATCTTCGAGTCAATCAGTAGCGCCAGGTACTTCACCAATGACTTTGATTCGATTCGCATATCTTCAATACTGATCATTCTTACTCTACGGACTCTCTTTTTTGTCAAGATGAACACTTCGGTTGTCTCCAGGTGGCGTATTTCCAGTGTATAATACGACGAGTGTCATCCTTTCCAAAATAAGATGTAGTTTGTTCAGATTGAAAGGACTAAATTGGCGGATGCCATAAGAAAAATATTGATTTGCTCTTCAGAGAGTAATAAATTAGCTAAAAAGAAAGAAGAAAACAATAAACCAAAAGTTACAGTGCAGGTATTTCAAAATTGAAGGAACTGAAATAAATATCAAATATCGTTTAAATATACCTTTTAAAATCGAACGCCAACATGGTGGTTAAAATATAACTTATAATATAAAAAGTGTAACTCCGCCGTTGACGGCACCAAGTCCGGTTGGAAATGGCGTGTTTCCTCCATCCCAAACGTCCATGATTCTTCATTCTAAATCCCACGAGCAAATGGTAGTCAATTATCTCGGGGTTGCACATTGGGTTTATTGGTTCCCTAATGAGGGGACACTAAATACCGAGAAATTGTGAGTGGAAATACAGCATATGGAATTATGAAAAGCGAAGAAACACGAGCGAGACGTAATGAATGGGGAAAGTGTAACTCAGCAAAAAAAAACACGCTGGAGTCTAATAGTGGCAGAGCCAATATAGAAAGCACTGATCCAAATAAGATCTACGTGCATTCAAGTATGAAAGGCCAAGGAAGGATATACGATCTTCACATTGGAGATATGGCAAGTTTAGCTTATAGAAAAGGAACTGAGTAAAGCGGACAATACAAATAAACAACCGAATCATAGTCGAGACATTACAAAACTTGTCTACATGCCTTAGTATGAAACCCGAAACTTTAGAGGCACTAGCAATTACATAGGAGATATGAAGGTCGAATTTAAGTTTGGAGTCACAAGTAACTCCAAGGTCTTTATACGTGGTAACTTCAGACACAGATGCCTCATTCAGTATTTACGTATAGGAAATAGGATGTTGCTTAAGTCAGTCATCTTATGGCATTTGATAACATTGAGATAAAGAAAATTGGACAGACCCCAGTTATTAAGCACAGTCAAGTCCTCCTGGAGACACTGACAGTTAAGGGGCGACTTGTTAATCCGAAACACCTTGAAATTATCCGTAAACAAGAGGCAGAGGAGGGAATAGGAAGGGCCCAAGGATATATCCCTGAGGAACATCAGATGTAGGACAGAATGGAATAGACGTTTGACCGCAAAAATTAACCCGACAAGAGTGGGACGACAAATAAGACGAAACCATGACATAAGAAAATCAGAGATTCCAAAAGCTTAAAGTTTGCAACATAGAGGATAATGGTTGACAGAATCAAATACTTTTGTGAAATTAGTGTATAGTATATCACATCGACTTGATACTGACTGTCCAAGCCCTTTGCAACAAAAGCAGTGAACTGAATTAAGTAAGTGGACGTGTAATGGCCTTAAAAAAAGCCATGCTGCTCACAAGCTAAAACAGAGCTCAACGGGTCAGAGAGCTGGTTTTGGACTAAAGATTCAAGTAACTTCGAAAAGCAGGGTAAAGGACGATAATTACATATACACGAAGGATCACCACTTTTAAAAACTGGTAGAACACGAGCATCTTTCTATTGAGAGGAGGAAGTATCACTTCTTAAACTTATGTTGAAGAGAATAGACAAGGGAGGGGAAAGTGACAAAGCTAAAGACTTGATAAAAATAGTTCGTAGGCCGTCTGGACCAGAGTTGACATTAGGAACGAGGGAATGAATAAGCGATTCAACTTCAGAAGGATCAGTGTTTAGAGTAGTAAATGAAAAACCAAAGTTGCTCTCAGTGTAAGATCTGGCGGGTTCAGTGGGGGGAGCAAAGGTAGACGAAAAATATTGGGAGAATAAATCCACAATTGCCTAGGTAGAAGAGTGTTCTACATCATCCCAGCGGATGTTAGAAGGAACAGACGATGAGGTCTTTAAGGATTTAATATAAGACTAGAAAGGCTTCACATTAATAACATTGACGGAAGCTTCCAAATTGGAAAAGTAATTTGTCATAGCAATTTTCATTTTATTTTTGGCATCAAAACGCAATTTGCAAAAGTTAAGTTTGTGCTCTGTTGTACCTGAACGCTTTAATTCACAACGTGCCCTTTTCTTGGCACTTAAGGCTGTAAGAACGCGTTTCGTAAACCAAGGTCTTAGTTTAACCTTACGGGCCGACTGATGAGGTGTAAACCTACAGTTGAGGTACTGAAAAAGCGCATAAAATTTATTGAGAGCAGATTCGCAATCAAGGTTTTGAAAGAACTGAGACCAACTCATAGACAAAAGTTTTGAATTAATTCCCTCATAATCGGATTTGAAAAAAATTAAGTTTTGAGGCCATGACAGGTTTTTGAATTATAAAAGGATCGACAGTGAGATTAATGGAAAGAAGTGGATGGTGTTGATCAGAAAGAACATAGGGATATAAAAAAGGAGATATAGATAGATGAGGAGCAGAAACATTCGGCAAGACAAGATCCAGGAGCCGACCGTTTGTATTACGGACGTATTACGCTTTTCACACAGGTGAGCGCCAGCCTGTAGAGGGAAGTAAAAAGACGGGCTTGTGGATCGGGGTGGCCACGCGGCGTGAAACGCGAAAGGGCTACGGCTAAATTTTAATCGCGAATACTTTGAACGATGTAGATGAAAAATGGGTAGCAGCACGCTTCTTTTTGGATTTGAATACACACTGACTGGTATAAAACTCCACGACTATAAATATGAATCGAGTACGAGCTTTCAACCGTTATTCTCTTCAAAGGTACTGAGTAGCCGAACACGTGCGCTCTCGTTCCTCGAAAGTTTTTCTTCCTCGCTTCGTCTCGCTTGCCCGGCTGGTGAATATGCGAAACTGGGGAAATTGAGCGAAAGAAAGTTTTTCGCTTAAGCTTTTGACTTCGAAAAAGTGCTTTCAGCTTAAACTTTCGGCTTTCCCACGATCTCTTGAGGTGAAATAGCGAAACTTCGGACATTGAGCAAAAGAGTGTTTACGCCAGAACTTTCGGTTTTCCCACGATCTCTCGAGGTGAAATAGCGAAACTGGGAACATAGAGCGAAAGAGTGTTTATGCTGGAACTTTCGGTTTTCCTTTCCGCTTACCTCACTTCGAAGTACCCTTTCGTTCATGATGTGAATATCATTGCGGGTTAAACTTGCTCGTTTACTTGACTGCTCACTTATTTACTTGCGTATGTGTTTCTTTGGCTAATTTTCATTGGCGAAGCGCGAGTACATAGGTGTTGTTTGCTCGCTACTACTGCAGTTATGAAGCAAAAATATATCCGAGCGTGTTGTATGTGGTCGTTTGCAACACAGTAGTGCAGACATAACTTGTACACGGTGTAGATGTTCAAGTCCGGGTTAATTGAAATGGTCGGGCGTGTATAATTTTAGCCATAGCATCACGATGGACTACAATACAGGGGAAGCGATTTTATTCGCCATGCTGAGTGGTGAATACTTAGCTTGAGACTCGCTTCTAGTTAATATCGATGTCTTCCAGGTTAATTGAAGTAATATTATGACCCGAAGTAGATGTTACTGTAGCAGAGTGCAACAATACGCGAGGATATGCTGAAGAAGTCTCAGCCGTAAGTTGATCATTCGATCCAGTGAATTGAAGCAACGAGTCTACTTCTTTGCATGCTGAAAAGCATTTATTCTGCAGGGTGCTAAGCTCCTCCGAAAGTAATTTAACTGTCAGAATAACGCCTACAGGATACACAATACCACGGTATACCATTGTCTGGTTTGAGGATAACATCCACAACAGGAACTTTAATGTTCACACAGGCCGCATGAAAGGAACGCTTACATAGGCCAAAACACAATATAAGAGGTAACTTGTCACCTGAGTCAACATATTTTTTTGCAAGCTTTCAGAAAACTTGTTTTAAACCCTTGGATGGTTAAGAAGCCCTTCTAGCAGGAGATCTCTCCTGCTTTCTCAACTTATTTTTAAATGATAGTCGCCATTTTCTCACTATTTTGCTTAAGGGGAGCATGCCTAAATACGCATCAAATCGTTACAAGTTTGCCCCAATATTTTTCGAACCATTACAATTTTTAAATGAGAGTCCCTTCCTCTTGCTATAATATCAATACCAACCATCTTTTTACAAACTCCATCCCTTGTCTCGTTTAAACTTTAAGTTCATGCAATCTCTAACTCATCCTATTGAATTGTCTGAAATATACTAGAGCTTAGCATAATGGACTGTCAATACCATTTAAGTGTTGTGTCCTGTAGTATGGAATTTGTGCAAGTTCTCTAAGTACTTGGAGTTACTTTGAAACTTAACTACATAACGACTCAACACTTTGTGTTTACTGTGCATTCAAGCATACAATGAAATGGTTACATCATCGGCTAATTATCATTATTAGCAACTGCTCAGTGCCATGATCCTAGTCCATTCTATGCTAGTCTAACTCTGTGGGTATTCATAGTGGTGCAGTAACTGCTGGTTGTTATTTGAAATATACGATAGTCTTCCAACAGTGGCTCAGCATGAAGCCTTTGCATGATGCATTATAATGGACTATTGGTATTTTAATCGCCAGTTTATCTTCTAGGACGAGTGGCAAGTACGTTGTAACATTCATGTTACACCACCAAACATATATGTTAGGGAGTGTTCAAAGCGTTTTGTTACAAATATTGGATATTAGCAGTAACAGGTTTAAAGTTTAACTGAATTCCAAAGTTTCGTTCTAGAACTTATGAACTTAAACTTCAAAATAAATTTAAATATACTATGGAATCAATATCAGTACAAAATATATTCAAGTAATTGAAATTGTCAAGTGCAAATGTAAATTTCGGAACATCAATGTGATTTCAATCAGTTTCGTACATACGAGTTTTTACTAGGTAGTGCAAAGCTTTTTTGTAATGCAAATAAAATGCATGCAAATGCTTCTCTCAAAGCACACTATCGATTCGTAATAGAAAATGATATTGCAAAGTCCTTAATGGGGTATACAAAGAAGCTTTTTCCGTAATTAGATTTACACGCATCAACAGCTTGCTCTTTTACATGCAATCAATAATTTTGATGCAATTATGGGCAAACCTGCATTCTTGAGAAAAGAAAAAATTTGGAATTGACTCAGTTGCAAATTAGCATGAAATGGTACTTATTTTTCCGTTTTCTTCGGGTTGCTAAAAGTGCTAATTCCGAAAAAATTATTAAAAACGTTTACCTCCTTACAAACTTCTGAGACGTAATTTTTAGGGTTTTTTTGCTTTAGCACAACAGCCCCTTTCGGGCCTTCGCTTAGAGATAGTTAGATTATCTCATTATCTTGATCGAATGTATCGACAACTCGGGAAGGTGCTATGGTCAGTACCACGCTTTAGCCGTGTTTCCGTCCACCCAGCTGCAATACCTTCCGATTTTAAACCAAAACGTATCATAACTGAACGGGTTTATAGTTCGTCCGAAGAATCACTCGAACTGAAGCTCGTTGTCGCCAACGATACTCAAACTAGGGACCTTTGACTTACGGAGTGAGTGCTCTAATCACTACACCACGTGGACTACATTTTAGGGTTTATACTATGTTAAAAAACCATGTTGAAATCGTGACCTCTCTGTTCGCCTGTCTGTGATAGGTAGATGTAGAAAGATGCCTCAAACGATCGGGTATCAGATGCCTATAGCGCACTCTGTGATGACCCCTCTATCGGAAATTAAAATTGACATTAATGGTGGCCCTGATGAAAGACCAAATATGTTCAAAAAGCCGTTATCTGACCCACTATCAATCGTTTTTAATATTAGCCTTTCTTATCACAAAAAAGATACAGGTTTTTTTCTTTATACATTATTATTATATTTAAAAAACTTTTTTTAGTAAAATAGCTACTTTCGACGCCTATTTGACGTCTTCTTCAGTACAATTGATATTATTCTTATCTTAATTGTACTGAAGAAGACGTCAAATAGGCGTCGAAAGTAGCTATTTTACTGAACAAAGTTTTTTTAATATAATCCAACGTATGAAGGAAAAAATCGGTATCTGTTTTGTGATAATTAGTAAATACTGGAAAATAATCGACGTATAAATTATATAATATGACAACCAAGTCGCAGTCGATATACAATAAGTTACTACAATTGAAAAAATCAAATACTGGTATCTTGGAGGATATTAGGTTCCTGAAGATCTGCCCAAAACAAAACATTACTCCAAAATCACATATGGTGTTCTTAAGAAGTCATCTGGATAAATCCAATAAATAAAAAAAGCTCGTTAAAAAGAATTTAATAAGAGTTAGTGCAAAATACCTCAACAGCAATTTGGATTCTGTTACAATCAATGCTTATAATGTACACTTGGAATTGGCAAAGTTAATGACAATCTACAACGAAGACATCGTTACAGCAACGGGGAAAATTAACACTGCCTATCTATGTGAAAAATTGCGGAAACGAATCATTTTAAACAAAAAAATCAACAATTTGCATGGGGAAAAAATAGGCGTTGAAATCCGAATAAGTAAACCACTTATAATACCTGTAGTGATCAGGACTGCAGCGATGGTCTGCTGCCTCGGCGGAGGAAGATGTTGATATCCGCCGAGAATGCCCTTGTCTGGGGACGCGTGAATGCGCTGGCAGGCTAACATTGCGGTGTCGTGGGGCGGGTTCATTCCCCCAGCACAAGGACCTACTTCAAAAGAATTTCATTCACGAATTCTTGGGTCTCAAAAAACAGGCGACCGAAGTCGAAAAATTGTAGGTAACTGCAAAGAGGTGGAATGACTTGTTCAGCGAATAAGTGAAAACGGACGGACTTAGGGTAACCTCGTCGTTACCCAGCTACTCTCATGGCCCACAAATAAGAGTGGGACAGCCGCGTGGTAATGGTGCCCCCTCGCACCCGCCCAACCAGATCAACATCCATATATGTTGCAGTGGCCAAGTATTTCCCTTCTGAGTGGAAAACTCATACATCATAACTAGAATGAGCCTTCCCATCAGAGGAGAAATATCCCGGTGACCAATTTATGTCATAGAGTTATGCAATCGGATCACATAACTCTATGCCATAAAAAGGCACCTTGCTCGGGGCCACTCAACCCGCGAGAGTTCCTGTAACAAAAAGGTTATTATGTGCCCGATGGCTGGCTCATGTCTGGTGGTGAGAGCCCTCAACCGTACCGGGTCCTATACATGGTCGGACAAAACAAAATGGAAAGACCGAAGGGTTAGTTCAGTAATTCATTGTATTTCTGACAATCATTTTAACAATCGTAAATATTTTAGAAGTTTTATAGAAGCATAAGAAATCGTTTACTTAAGTATGTCTTCAAAACATTTGTCAAATTTTTTTTTAAATTTATAAGCACGCCAATTGCAAATTATTCTTCTATTATTTCCTTATTAAGATCAATGCCATTAATACAAATCAAAGAGGAGTTTCTAGAGTTTTGACATGTGATCCAACCGGACATTAAATTATGTTACAGTGAAAGTATTATGTACGATACTGACATTATTTTTCCTTGTGTCAAAAGATTGAATTGACGTTGTTCTTAAGTTCGCGGTAGTGTTGAAAAAAAATGTAAATTTTTAAATTCGAGAATGCTACGTATACTTTTTAGCCAAAAAGAAAAACGTATGATTACTCGTATTACTCGTTCGTCAGAAGTATTCAGTATATGAATTATCCCGGTGAGAACAACTGACAATTTTAAAGAGGGCGGCGCATACATGCAATGCAAATTGAATAGGTCAATCAAAGGAAGCAGTTCTTATACAAATACGCTATAAGAAATTAAGACCATTTAATTTATTAAACGAAAATTTATCCAACATTCGCGGTTTTTATGCTTAAAGCTCGTCTTTCGAGTCTTGATACACAAAGGATGAGTACGAACTTAAGTCCCTATGGAAGCTTGAGCAAGAAGTTTCACACGGCAAATAAAATTCAAACATATAATTGCGATTCGCTGCCCGAGAGTTAACTTTTGCCAATATGAAATATAAATGTCCACAAGGTGTAGTCTTAGCGCCCGAGGTTTCATAAAAAAAATAAATCTATGTGGGCAACGTCACCTAGCGCCGATACCCAATCGTCATGAAGCAAACAATCAAAAACCTTGCGATACCTCAATGCGATATGAGCTTTGACGTGGCCCACGCAAACAATTTACCATACGCGCTATCAAAAACACTAAAGCCACAGGCGTCTGTTGTTCAGCCTCAACTGAATTCCGAAAGCAACGGGACTTGCTTGCAAAATTCACTGGCCTCCAAGCACAGCGCGGAGTATTCCACAAATTAGTTCAAGTTCAGGAAGGAGGCACTTGCAAATAATCTTGTCTGAAATTTTTAACTTTTAATGTCACTGGGCGCTTTTGGGCGCGATACACATTTCAAAACGCGACGGGACACCGTTTTCCTGTGGATACGTGGGAAAATATTTTCCACCATTAAATTCACAAAACTTCGATTAAACGACGGCCTCGGATTCGAGCACTACCCAGGAGGTCCAACACTTGTGAAATATGAATTGAAAATAATTGAACTAAACTCTGACCACGTGTTCTTGTGGTGGAAATTCTCTGACTTGTAATTTGTGTGAAGCAAAAGCAAAACCACTCGCGCGACTTCGTCAAAGGTTCTCGATTCACTTCAAATTGCTACGGAAAATCGAAATCGACTGGCTTCTACAAGACGCAAAAAAATGAAAATTTGTTTGACTGTTCTTTGTCGCTAGTTCAAATAGATTCGCAAAAGTATCAACTTACTCAGTAAGCGGAAGGTAATCCAATCACGAATACAAAATAAAGTCTTAGGAGCATTGAGAGAGGCACACAATTAAGATTCTACAAGTAATAGTAACTTAACCACTTTCCAAGGATATCCTACAGCACAGCAAAATAGAGTTAACAGCGATCACACATCACTCATCGTTGAAAGCGCGACTGTGACTACGATGCATTCCTTCGTGTCTCCATTTACGTCAAGGCGCCCCGAATTTGAAGAGCTTGAAGTGTTGCCTACTCGATCGCTTCAACTTCGATATTCCCGTCTTAATCGCAGCAACCACAGTACAGCACACCTAATGAGCAGAGCTCATCATCACCTGAACAATTATTGTATCACCCTTATGTCCAGAGAACTCCACGACCAATTGTCCTCTCGCGATGGCGCTGCTAATAGCGAACAAGCGCTCGGAACTGAATCTTGGCTGCTTTTTGGGTGGTTTTCGTTCTCTTCTCAAGACGCCCGAAGACATAAGTTCTTCGTTGTCGATTTACACTGACTTTTGGCTGCTCCCGTTTCAGCCTAGATTGACTACGAACTGACCAATGTACTACAAAAAGAATGGCACAAACGATACTTTATATGTCTTCAATCCAGTCAAGACGAAGTGCAGTTACTAACGAATAGAGTACGCACTTTATGATCGTTATCAAATTCCCCCAAACCGTCTTCCTGTTCGATTTTGGCTGGTGAGTATGCAATTCTGCATTCACCAATGAGCCAGATCGGCCTCAGTTGCTTTGTATTCCCGCCAAACATAGTTGCATCGCTAACTGACGTCGCGAACTTGCGTACAAGACGATCAACAAAGTGCATGATAGACGATCAGGTCTAGTGGAGTGCATACGAGCCAAATAATTTGCAATGGAGGGCATTGAATGAATGTAAATAGTGACACACATTTGCAACGATATGAGACAATCTGAGCTGTTTAAATTGGGGTTCCAGTTTTGCGGTTGAGTCATAGGTAGAAAGAGCAGAAATTTGAGTAGCGGGAAATTAAAATTATTTCTCAAGAAGTTTTTTACTGCAACCACGTCTTTCTACCGAACTCTTTGCCCGTTACTTGCACAATTTACATTGATCACTTTTATCCGCGATCGTTCACTTCCTGACTGACCAACTGAGACCACCTCCGAGGTGATCTTAATGAGCGCAACTTAGTCTTGGCGCTATACTTAATGTCTTCACCATTTTAACCCATCACTCAAGCGATGATCGATTACCCGTCCCAGCAAACGCTTCAGATACCCCACTAAATCCAACCTGCTACCGGATATAAAACTAACTCAGAAACCATCGATATGCGGCTACCTTACGTCCGGAACAATCCTAGAAAGATGGCCGTCAAATGTCGGCCATTAGTGACAGTTTACATTTTTCGCGCTGCCTAAACTCCTTTAGTTCCAGCAAAATATGTCACTTCACGCACTGTCTAAGCATTTATCAATGGTTCATCATAGAGATTTCAAGTCGATGGCATATATTTTACGTGGATTTTCATTGATGTAATTGATACAAACAAAAATGACAGCCGAGCAAAGTGAAGGACGCAACAACAACACTGACGTCTTTCCACTTTCGCCAACCTCGTAATTCCGTCGATGAACATTAAGACGCTTCGGTGCTTGCAGCGTAGCTTCTTGGTGGTTGTTAGTTCTTGATCATTTCAACGAAGACATTAAATATTAAAACAAATTCTAAACTGAATAATCATTAATGTCTACTTGTCGCCGCCTATAGCAATATGCGTTTCATCGACCTGTCTTCACTTTTTCTAGTAGGAATTTCAATTTTTTTGATCGCCATGCTGTAAGGGTTAA